>CM056393.1:23259578-23369542 GCA_029718625.1 Synaphobranchus kaupii
GGCTCATAGGCTGCATCAGAACAGGGAATTCTGTCTAGTTTTGTAGTGCACACTGCTCCTCTCCCTGAACTGAGGAGCTAGAGGAGATGGAGCTTCTGCACAGCTCACCAGAAGCCAGCCAATCAGCCCGACTGTGACCTAGCTGCCATTCCTACGCGGCCTCCGCACACCGCCTGCGAAATTCTGTCCACGGACGAGGGGAGACTACAGTGGAGACTGATGACAGCGGAGCGCGGGACGGGCTCCCCGTGGCCAAAACCACTTATTTTTCTCGCTTTTCTTTTTTTCTGCAGAGGCGTGACAGGCGGAGGTGGACATCAATCCCAGATAAACGCACTGGCTCCTTTAGCACGCTGTGCGGAGCGCAAGTTCCGTCTCGAGCAAGTTTGCAACAAGTTTACGCTCACTTATAGCTCGGGTCTGACTTTATAAGGAAAAACGCTCGAGACAAATGCATCATTCGAGTCATTTGTTATGAAAGACCCAGAGTGTAAACTATGTGAAATAATAAACAAGACAGTAATACAATGTTCTGTTCAGTAGTGTTCCTCTGGTATCATTAATAAAAGGGATGAAGCAGTGCTGGCCTCCTCTCTTGCCACCAGATTGCAGCATCGACCCAAAACTATCTTGACTAGCGGCTTGTGATCAAACAGCCGTCAACAGCCCATTGGCTGACACTGATTTTGTGGGGGGTGGTGCCCTGCATATATAGCCCCTTTCACACATGGAAACTCCGTAACATTCAATTATCTGAGTTAGGTAATGGTTTTCCCCATACCTGAAAGGAGGTAGTATAAGGCGATATCTCTGCAATATACAGCTTTGATTATTTGCTCTCTGCAACTAAATGCCAAACGCATAAATTTGCCAGAAAGAGAAGGGGTGTATTGGATGTGTTCCGCTGTGATTCTTAAGGAGCTGTGTAGATTCCTGAGGCAAACTGAAGACAGACAACAGGCAGTTAGACTACTCTTCGTTTTTTCCTCTTTAACTGGCTTAGTTATGGAGCGAAACACACACGTGCATGGTATACACACAGGTATGCATGCACGCATACTCATGTCCATGCACACCAGTGGCGGCTCCTGAGCTGAAAATTGAGGAGGCAGAAAACTTCCCCTTAAACTGATTATTGGTTCTAATCTTTTTTTCAATCAGTTTCCTTGATTAACAATAGGCTACATCAGCGTTTCATTCACAAATTACTCATTGCCATCAAATGTAGCCAGTTCTCCTCAATTAGGCTATTAGGCAAGTAATGAAATTCTTTTAACTTGCATCGCAAAATTGTTCACATTTTAATCAACATTATAATTGTGGATACATGTTCTCTTCATTCGCCGCACTCTAATTCCGAAAATATTCATGGAAATTAAACGATCTTAAAGCTCAGCTTTTGTTAGATTCTTTTTATTGCAGGTTGTGCTTTTTTCGTAAAGTGTACTTTTCCGTTCCATCTCCCTAACATGATGTGAAGAATTAAGCTGTCTTCACCTGAAAATGGATTATTCAGATCATTGGTACACTTGTTAATCAAGGAAAATCAGTTTTCTGCCCGCCACTGATGCACACACATGCCCACGCACATTCGTACCCGCACACATGTTCACATTCATACACAAACATGCTAACATTTGAGACTCATTTCTGCATCACCTGCCTCGTTATGGAGGAGTTTTAGCTGTTCTATGGAAATGGAATATCTCGGCTCAGTCCATTGTCCCTCACACACACAGCATGAAGGTTGAGAGAGTAACATTTACACAAGTCTGTGGAGTTTTCTGCAGCGAGAATGATTAAGGATGCCTCAGTGGGTTTTTTGTGTATTTATTGCCATGCATACAAATCTCAGATATTTGCTGAAGTAATTTTTTTAGATGTTTTGCAATTTTAAATTCCTGTCTGCGAACATCGGGACAGTCTGGGTGCGGCTGATCTGAGGTCAGTACAGGACAGCTCTGCGGTGCCAGGCCAGTGCACTGCAAACTGTACCTGGCACAGTGCACAGAGGAGAATACAGAGTGGAAGGAGCCATCCGTCATCAGCAACCTTGTGGCGCCTCGCCAAATTGTCACAGAGCCCGAGATGCTTCGACAAAGCTTTGTGACAAGGAGCACACTGCAGCAGCTGCGGTGATAGTGACACTCTGCTCTCGATAACCTCTCCCCACAGATTACGGCCAAAATGTCTGCTCACCTACACAATGACTCCTTCATTTACATACTGACTCACTGGCGTAGGAGTCAGTATGTAAATGCTCTCTCACCTACACACCGACTTCTGCCCTCTCATATTCAGATAACTTTATTGTCCATCACATGACATGACAGAAATTTGCCTTTGGCAAGGGCTAATAAAAACACACAAGACACTGGCTAAAACACAAACACCACGTGGCAAGCAAAAAAGACAGATAAAAATTGTGTGCAAAAAGACTTTAAAAAGTGCAGACAGTAAGATTATTTCTTATTGAAAATGGTTATTGCAGTGGGAATGGAGGATTTTTTACACACATGCTTTTGTTGGACTTTGAAGCAACGTTCTAATGGGAGTGGTTGATAAGAGTCGTGAAGGGGGTGTGAATGGTCTTGTGTGATGGGTGTGGCCTTTTGTCTGACTGACTAGTCGGTCCATTACTTTGGCTGCTTGGTTGATGATCCTTGTAGGATTTGTTCTGCTTTTGACTGCAATGGACTTGTATCAAGATGCAATGTTGAAAGTGAGGACCGATTCTACAAGTGACTTACAGACAGCTGTTAAAATGTAATTTCTGATGTTAAGACCTCTCAGCTTCCTTTTTGAAGACCCCGTCTGCGTGTTGGGTAAAGGACAGGTGGCAGTCGACCTCTATTCCCAGGAACTTGAAGGTCTTGACCTTCTCCACCACCTGCTTCTTCAGCTTGATGGGTTCTAAGAAAGGATGTGAGGTGTCAGATGTTTGGCGCCCCCACAGCACAGCTCCTTGGTCTCCAGGGAGCTCCCTTCAATCCAGGAGGTCAGGGTGTCCACATACTGCCTGTATGTGGAGAGGGAGTGTTCACCCCTCAGGTGGGTGACCAGGGCCATGTCGTCAGCATATTTGATGAGTGACAGTCCATTTATATTGCAGGTAATTTCATTGGTGTAGATGGAAAAGAGGACGGGTGATAGGACACAGCCCAGGGCGACCCCTGTATTTCAAATAATGCTGTTGGATTGAAAACCGTTCACCACCACATGCTGTGGCCTGTTCCTTAAAAGGCTTTAATCCATAAAATCATGTTGACTTGTAGACCTTGGTGGCAGATCAACAGTGTGTATGGTGATTACCATAATAAAAGCAGATGAAAAATCCATGAATAAAATCCTCACATAGGCGTGAGGAGTCATGATACCTGCCATAGTATCTAGGAGAGTTAGATTGGCATCCTTGACCCTTCTTTTTGCCTTGTAGGCGTAATGGAGCAGGTCCAGTCCTTCTTCCACCAATGGAGCTCCCTACTGACCACCCTCTCCATACACTTGCACAGGGCAGAGGTGAGTACCACAGACCTAAAGTCATTCAAGGCTTTGACATGTAGCTTCTTGGGCAGGGGGGTGGTGGTGGTCTCCTTCCATGCCTCGGGGCCAAAGCTTGACCTGCATATTGACTCCTGCTCTCTCAGCTACACACTGACTCCTACACACTGTCACCTGTTCTGTCACCTACATAGACTCCTGCCCTCTCTCCTGTGCATTGACTCCTGCTCTTTCTGAAGTTGTTTTTCTATTATGAAATAAAAGTGATTTTATAGATTTTTTGATTGCTTGATAGATTGATTAGTTGACTGATTGGTTGCTTTACTGATTTCTTGATTTATTGATTGTGCACTTGTAGTTTTGTAGTGCTTGCTCTTGTCCTGCAATCTTTTGGTTCCCATTTCAATTTTGGAAATGAACTGAATTGAACATATTTACATTTGTTCTTACTTGGTAAAAAGCAATGAATTAATCACTAGCCCCACGCATCTCACCACCAACGTAGGACACCAACTGTATTATTCATCACCATATCACTAAACCCTACCTATGTCTATTTGTGTTTGTGTGTGGGAGAGGGGAGGAGCAGCCTTTGTGAGTGTCGGCATATGCAGATCCGCCCCTGTGACCCGCTCTGAGATGCCCCACTACCACGTACCAGGGGCAATTAGAAGCCTAATTAAATGGTACAGAACACAGCACATCCCAAAAGCCTCAGTGTGCCCTATTATGAAAGCCCAAATATGCCTTTGAAGTGAAATATTAGAAGGATTACAAAGAGGAACTGCAATCTGTTTCTCCCAACTATCTTGTCTCACCCAATTAGTGTTCCTGGCTTAACTTTCCCTACTCTGTCAAGGTGAATTTACAAAGAGAATGAAAACTATATTACCACTGCTGCATTATTACTACTTGCAATTTAACGGTTAATGTCAGTGAATGGCCAAAAACATTTTCTATCAAAGGAGAGAGAAGGTGGGCCACAAAAAAATACTGCTGTAGAGTTTAATTGCAGTTACCACTGAGGAAAATAGTTGTATTGGTTACAGAAATTCTTGTCCAGACCATGGTCACGTCACATCTGGACTACTGCAACTCCCTTCTCGCAAGCCTACCAGCTTGCGCCATTCTGCCCCTACAACTGGTCCAGAATGCGGCTGGTCGGCTTGTGTTCAACCTCCCGAAGTTCTCACACGTCACCCCCCTGCTGAGGTCACTCCACTGGCTGCCGGTCGTGGCCAGGATCAGGTTCAAAGTTCTGACCCTGGCCTACACTGCAGCCAAAAGGTCAGGCCCCTCCTACCTACAGGACTTAATCCAGCACTACGCTCCTGCTCTACCACTTCGCTCTGCTGCTGCAGGGCGACTTGCACTTCCCTCCCTCCGTGTTAACGGCTCCCGCTCGTCCCGACTGCGGAGCTTTTCCACCCTAGCTCCCCAGTGGTGGAACAAACTCCCCACTCTGCTGCGCTCAGCTGAAACACTGTCTGTTTTCTGTTGTGGTCTGAAAACGTACTTTTTCAGACTCCACCTCGACTAAACTACCTATATCGGGCCATTCTATAGTACTCGCTTCCTGTTTTTTTGCTTGTTTTCTATTTAACTTGTGTTTTTTTTTATTACTTTATAGTTCAGAGTGTGTGTACTATTCATGTTCATTACTTGGGATAGCTCCTACGTTGTGAGAAAGTTGTGCTTTGTCGGATCTGCTTTGTAGTTGCGTCAATGACCTTCAATATGCACTTATTGTACGTCGCTTTGGAGAAAAGCGTCTGCCAAATAATTGTAATGTAATGTAATATAAAGACAAAATTTAGATTGAAAAACAGCACAATAATTGAGAGATTATTTTTTCAAAGTGTGAAGACACTGCACTTCTGTGATCACCCAGTATCATTAGCACTTGTCAGATGTTTTACACTGTGGTGTCAGACTACATTCCTGGAGGGCTGTGTGCATGCACAGTTTCTGTCTCCAGCATCTGCACTTCGTAACTCAATGAGCTGAAGATGACATTTTTGCAAATTAGAAAATTGTAGTTCTATCACATTTTCAGATATATATTCATTACTGGGTATGTTTTCGTAAGAAAAACGACAAAACTTACCAATCAAATGTATTTATTGAGTAAGTTAAGTCAGGGGATCCACCAACAATTGTGTTTAATTGATATTTCTTGTTTAATAATTCACATTTAGGCATTCAACGCACTAAATCCAGTTTAAATTCTGAGTTAAATCTAAAAAAAACTTTTTCATTGAAGCTAGTAAGCTGACTTGCATATACACTACATAGTCAAAACTATATGGACACCTGCTCATCTAACATCTCACTCCAAAACCATGAGCATTAATATGGTCCCCTCCTTTTGCTGCTATAACAGCCTCCACTCTCCTGGGAAGGCTTTGCTCCAGATGTTGGAACATTGTTGCATGGATTTGTTTCCATTCAGCCAGAAGAGCATTATTGAGGTCGGGCACTGTTGTTGGGTGATTAGGCCTGGCTCGCACTCGGCTTTCCAACTGATCTCAAAAGTGTTTGATGGGGTTGAGATCAGGGTTCTGTACAGGCCAGTCAAGTTCTTCCACACTGATCTTGACAAACCATTTTTGTATGGACCTCACTTTGTGCATTCAACAAATTATTGCCACAAAGTCAGAAGCACAGAATAGTCTAGAATGTCATTCTATGCTGCAGTTTTCGGATTTTCACTAAAATAAAGGGGCCTAGCCTGAACCATGAAAAACAGCCCCAGACCTTGGGGTGTCTGGATACTTTTGGCCGTATAGTGTATGTGAAGACAAGGAGACACTCCTGAGGGTCGCATTGTTTTATTCGCTACTGGTAGAGCTAATCCCATTTGAGGTTGAGGAATGCCCTCAAAATAAAAGGAGGGCCATAGAATGATGACTTAAAATGTTTTTAATTGATAACGCTCAATTCCAGCAACATTAATGATAACTAGAAAAGAGCAGCCATGCCTTTTCTCCCTCAAAGAGGCTCTGCCCTTTTATTCTATTCCAATTACCCACAAGGAGGTGCTCTTCTGCCGAAGAAAAAAACTGGTCTAAACTCTATAATGGTACTGAGCTCATCCAATTAGCACGGTCCCCTCCCCCACTCTTGCATTGGGTCTCAGTATTACCTTGACCTTGAGGGTCTTGACTAGAATACTGAAACATGTGTCAAGTTTTATTGCACTGTGCACGGTTAGCTTGTCCATGGTTCACTAATGCTCTTTTAAAACTGGGCAGAGGCTGAGGGAACTTTAAGTTCAGACACAGCTGACACAGCTACGGAAACCAGAACCAAACTCGCACACCACTGCAGATCTTACAGGAATTCCCAGCACGCACCGCTCTGCTGTCAACTACAGAACTGCTGCAGGTTTATGTTGAAGGATAGATGGAGCAGTGCGGAGCAGGATAGCAGCGTGGCTTTTCAGTTCCCAATTTGTATCCGACAGCCGATTAGCTAGGCCCTGCACAAACTGCGAGCCTTGTCACGGTGGGAGCTGTGGTCTTACACAGTCTTTAGTATCTTCTGATTCCCATTGGCTGCCTACGTGTTTTGGGTTTTCATGATATAAGTTGTACATGTCTATCCGCTCTGATATCATTTGACAGTCTTCCTCTCTTTTCCTTTCACTATCACACACTCTCTCCCACTAGGAAAACAGACCAGCGCATCTTTATTCCTGTGGTGTGTAGAAATCTAGCCTCTCTTGTTTATTTATTCATGCCTTTGTTTGTACGGCTCTGTGGCTGTGTGAGATGAAAGAGTGTTGCCGTGGGAGCACAGTGGGGGAGGTGTCCTTTGGAGGATGCAGCCAGGTGAGATCACTGCTTTTTGGTAGTTTTGTGAAATGTTTTCCCTTCAAAAACTTTAACTGGGAATTTTGTATGCGGATATGAAATTAGGGTGCTTGGTACGGGAATGCCGCCAATGTTCTTGTGTTTGGCATGGGATGGTGATATTCCTGTATTTGTTATGGGACAGGGATATTCCTGAAATTGGTTTGGGATGGGGATATTTCTGTGTTTGCTATGGGATGTGGATATTCCTCTGTGTTTGGTATGGCACATGGATATTTGTGTGTTTGGATATGGGACGGGAATATTTCTGTGTTTGCTATGGGATGTGGATATTCCTCTGTGTGGTATGGCACATGGATATTTATGTGTTTGGATATGGGATGGGGATATTTCTGTGTTTGCTATGGCATGTGGATATTCCTCTGTGTGGTATGGCACATGGATATTTGTGTGTTTGGATATGGGACTGGAATATTTCTGTGTTTGCGATGGCATGTGGATATTCCTCTGTGTGGTATGGCACATGGATATTTGTGTGTTTGGATATGGGACGGGAATATTTCTGTGTTTGCTATGGGATGTGGATATTCCTCTGTATGGTATGGCACATGGATCTTTATGTGTTTGGATATGGGACGGGAATATTTCTGTGTTTGCGATGGCATGTGGATATTCCTCTGTGTGGTATGGCACATGGATCTTTGTGTGTTTGGATATGGGACTGGAATATTTCTGTGTTTGATATCAGATGTGAATATTCCTCTGTGTGGTATGGCACATGGATATTTGTGTGTTTGGGTATGGGACTGGGATATTTCTGTGTTTGCTATGGGATGTGGATATTCCTCTGTTTGGCATGGACCATGGATATTCCTGTGTTCTGTCACTTTGCTGTCCACAACATTCTGAGTAAATAAAACATAAAGTCTCATAGATAACAGTTCCGTCTGACAGAGTGTATATGTGCAGGGCTTTGGGGAGCCAATGAGAAATTGAAGGCTGTCATACAAAAGAATTGCTCAGTTTGGTTAATAAATCACAAAGGAGACGCAGATCTGCCGTCTGAATTCAAGGTGAGTGGAGGAAGCGTATTTTAAACGGGCAGGGCGGATGAAACGCTAGACAGATAAATTAAGAGAAATGAAAAGAATAAGCAAAATGAAAGAGCATCAGGAAATGTGTGAAACAAAGCCAGAGAGCTGAGCTGAGGAATGTTGCATTCATTAGCCGTTAAACAGCAGCTCATCTGCGGAGGGGGCAGACTGCCGGGAAAATGTGACCAAAAAAAAGGTACTCTGGGCCTCCCCAAGGAGTTCGGAACACATGCTCGGGGCCAATCAATACTTCCAGCATTTATGTAAATGCGCCTCCTCACTGGTGTCCTCAAAAAACATATGAGGAGGATTAAATCCATCCAGCCACAGGGTATTACGGGAACCGTATTAGGCCAGAGCTGAAACAGGGACTCCGCGCTCCAGTATGCTCAGCATTATCCAGAAATCTCAACTCAGGATTTCTGTTGACACTCCACATTTGTGTGTGAGATTAGAGTGCATAATGTACAAATGTAACGCTTCGCCTGCTTTACAAAAATTCGATTTTGATCACGAAGCTGCTGCCTCCCTTCCAATATGTTCAACTGTACCGGTAACACGAAACGTGGTTGCGGTACGGTTAATGGAAAAGTGACATAGATACATAGCCACTGCTTTTGCTAAATGTACTGCAAGCAGTGCTTAAATGAAGTCATACAGCGCAAAATGCCAGAGGTACACGCAAAATGCAGAAGTTGACCTGGAAAAACCGGAACCCCCTGAAATACACACAGCAAAGTAGTCTCATGCCTGCAATATGATACAAGTTGACTGTGTGTGTTGGATGACCTTGCCAGGCAAGATATCTGAGGCCTGTTAAACTGGGTAAGGTGCAGATGCCCCCCCTGCTGGAGGCAGAGGCGGAGGACGAAAAGGCACTCTGTGGATGATTAATTTCAGGTCATGGACAGAGGCAGGAAGGTCCCTGTCAGGAAAAATAAACCCACACGTTGATGAGCTTGACTACCAATTCCTGAAAAATGGCTGACCTCTCACCGCACTCGGCTTTTAACGAACCTGCTGCCGCTGCATTACACCCTCTACCACACGCACACAAATACGCACACACACGCACGCACGCGCGCACGCACACGTGCACACACACACACACACACACACACATTTGTCCTTTCAGTAACTGCCCAAGCTAATGTCTTTCTCTTGAGGGCTTTGACAGCCAGGTCACGTCCCTCAATACAAGGACGAAACATTGGAGGACAGATGTGAGATCATGGTTTCACTGCATGGAATTATGTGCAGTGCAGACTACACACATTCTAATTACCCTGCAAATCTTCTGCACGTTCAGAAATTAATATTATTTGCTTATTTAGGGTCAGGTGTTCCTCACAAATTGCTTTGAAGTTGAAAGGGTTTGTATCTGTATAGATCTGCATAGAATGAACGTGATCTCATCTCGCTAGATAAATACCCTGTGGCACAGATAATAATCTCTGTGTCAGGACTCCTTATGCCTGTGTGACAGGGAACCTTTTTAGCCTCACACACTAAGTGGGTCTGTAGGCTTTGTTATCTCAGACACTGCTGCCTTGAAATTATACATGGTTTAAAGTAGTGTAGATGATGGATAATGAAGGTTCTTTATCGTAATTTTAAGATTATATTGTACATATACGTATGTATATGTAACAAATCTGCACACCTTGTTTCCAATATTTAAATTGGAAGCCGGTTGAGGGGAAACCACAAAAACACTGCAGCCCTCCAGACTTGAGTTTGAGATCCGGTGCGTGTGCATATGTGTCTTCACATGGTTGGTCTACGTTCCAGTATGTTCATGCATTAAAATTTATGTTCATTTTCCAGACATGTTCTATGACTTCCAAATATAGATGTTGGTATAATCCAGTACATTCCATTATGGAAAATGGAGCAGGTCTTGAGAAGAACCACCCTGGTCACATCGCTCTGATATGTTTCCAATGCAGAAACATTGCACACAAAATGAAAATGAAATGCAGGACAAATACATTGCTCTCTAGTGATCCTTAGTGCCCCTTTACATCCTAATGGTGCTGCAGCCCCTGTCAGTTCTAGTTATGAGACTGTCACCCCTAATAGGGTGATTATCCTTGTTCTGGCCTCAAAGACAATTATCTGCATAGCAGGTTGTGTCATTATTAAATGACTCCATGTTATAGATGGCAATACTCAACACCACACCACTTCTGCTCTATCCAATTAGGATGCATTCATGCCCCTCTTTAAAATCCTGAAGATGCTAATGAAAGTAATTAAGTATCTGATTTCCTCATTGGAAGTGAAGGGGGAAACACTGATTAACTCGTTGAACATACCTTATTTAGTGCAGGGGGAAGAAACCTCAGTCCTTGAGGGCTGTTTCTGTTTCTGGTTTAGGTTTCCTCTTCCTCTATCTAAAATATGAGATATGCAGGTTATCTCAGATAAGAGTGACTTGCATCCTGAGCCCGTGGTTATCTTGAGAGCACAAGTTAAAGGACAAGGGACCAGCTGTCCGGTCTTCCCCGCACTTGCAGACTGGCGGACTTCGCATTCCTGTGATGTCCAATTCTACACCTCTGCAAGGGGGCTAATGCGGACTTTCATGCAGACTTCCAGATCCGACGATAAAAAAGATGTCAAGGAAGCAATGCCAAAAAAAGAAAAAAAAGAATAATAAAAGCATGGTGGGAAAACAACCAAAGAGGGTCTTTGTAGAAGTAGCCTAATACACCTAATATACTGTATATAATATACTGTAGCTATAGGCAGATTATATAATATACTGTAGCTATAGGCAGATTATAGGCAGTTGTTGTTGATAATATCCATGGCAACAAGTGAGGTCTGAAGTCCTATCTATTTAATGCATTTTATACCCTCGCAGCCCTGCACCCTTACAGATTTTATGTAATCATGGTGACCAGTTCAATCAACATCATAGTACGTGAGCCCGGAGTCCGCGAGGGACAAATCTGCTAGTCTGGAGTGCTGTCCTTTGGATTCAGCATTGCTCACCTAGCCCATGTTCCTTCCTGTTGATCATCTGAACACCTCGCAGCATTATCATAAATCAAATGACCACTTAGTTGAGATGAGCATGCTTAATCATCTCACCTAAGTGGAAATTTATTGTTCCTCCTTTTTCACAAACTGAATTTCATGCTGTCGCCTGCCTACCAACCTACCCTAACCCTCTTTCACATTGTTGCTCTTTACCGTCACCCAAGTCCACTTGACAACTTTTTAGAAGAGCTTGACACCCTTGTTGGCACACCCCTGACTCTCATTGGTGACTTCAACCTTTCCCATAGAGAAGTTCCATTCTACTCTTTCCTTTCTATCTTCCTTTGATCCCCAAATTCCTGCATACCCTGCTACTCACGAGGATGGCATTAGCCTTGACTTGGTCCAGGGATGGGCAACTCCAGGCCTCGTGGGCCGCTATGTATGCAGGTTTTTGCTGCCACCAGATACCCTGGCTCAATCAGCTAATTAGTCATATACACTAACACCGATTCACTCTTACTTTAGACCACAATAAAACACTACAATACATGCATACAGGCACAGGAACATTCATCAGCTTCTGTTCATATCGCGGAATATAGCTAAAATATAAGATAATGTAAATGACTGGGCTAATAAAATATTTGGCAATTGGTGGCAGCAAAAACCTGCATACACACTGGCCCACGAAGCCTGGAGTTGCCCGTCCCTGACTTAGTCTTTTCCAGAGCCTGCCCTACAACTAACCTCTCTATCACCCCTCTCCAATCCTTGGTTTCCAACCATTACTTACCTTCCTTCTCCATCTCCCTCTATGCTAACTACTTTAACCCGTTCTCACCCCACTGTATCACCACTCGACACAATCTCTCCCCTTCCTCTCTTCTTTATTCATTCCTTCTTGACTCTTTTCTCTTTTTCCACCAACTCTGCCACTTCTACATTTCTGTCTGTCATCTCATGCTCCTTTGATCTTTTATGTCCCTCATTATCTAGACCTGCCCGCCTGTCCCTACCTGCTCCTTAGCTGTCCAAAACCTTGCAAAGGAGAGAAGGTGGCACAAAAGTGGCTTGTCGGATGACCTCCCCTGCTTCCAGTCTCGCCTCTCCTCTTTTTTTCCATCCATCTCTGCTGCCAATTCAACCTTTTACCTCTCTTAAATTCACTCCTCTGCTTCTAACCCCCAGAAAACATTTCCATCTTCTCCAATCTCCTCAGTCCCCCTCTGCCTACTCCTCCCTCCTCTCTTTGTGAGGCTCCTTTCCCTAGCCCTTCCCAAAACCCTCCCGATTTGAACACTTGACTCTGGCTTCATGTCTCTCTCTCCTATTTCCCCCGATGAAGTCCTAAAACTTGTCTCCATGAGTCGGCCTACTACCTGTCCTCTCGACCCTATCCCCTCCTCCCTCTTCCAGACTATGGCTGCTGACCCTTTCCTCACTGCCAGCATCAACTCCTCCCTGACATCTGGCTGCATTTCAGCCACCTTCAAATCAGCTAGAGTTACTCCTCTTCCCTCAACCTGTGCAATGACTGGTATCACTTCTCCCTTTTCTTTCTAAAGTACTTGAATGCACTGTTTCTGAATAACCTTCCCAATTTCTCTCACAGAAGAACCTGCTGGACCCCCAACCAGTCAGGCTTCGAGACTGCCCACTGTACTGAGACTGTGATCATTGCTGTCACTGAAAGCCTCCTTACCACTAGAGCTGCCTCTCTCTCCTCTGTCCTCATCCTCCTAGATCTGTCTACTGCCTTTGACACCGTTAACCACCAACTACTTCACGCCACCCTGACAGATCTGGGAATCTCTGGGCCTGCACTCTCATGGCTCGCCTCCTACCTGTCAGACCTCACCTATCAGGCAGTATTTATTTATAAACCTTAATTTAACCAGGGAGTGTCTCTTTTTGAAGAGCCAAGACAAGCAGCAGTACAAATAAAAGCAGGTAGTTCTGTCAGGACACGTATTGAATATATGAATATACAATTTTGGTTTGGCACTGAATGGATCTGCTCTAGGTACTTCTAGTGCATGCACCAGTGTGCACTACCTATCAAACAGGGAGCATGACACATCTCCCCTACTAAACCTCCCAGTACATAGAAGCAGATCCAAACAACAGGTGTAAGCTGGGGTGTTGGGAGGGTGAGTAGCATTTATTTTTAGCAGTGGCAGCGGTAGCAGCAGCGCAGGCAATAAGGAGCAAAGGAGAGATCTGATTCTCACTTTTAAAGGGGCACTTCATTAGTGATGTGTGCCTGTGATTGGTTGAGTATGAGAACATGTGTTTACTGAGACTGACCATTGTCATGGCGACAAGCTAATGTACTGGGTTTCATCTGATTTTACTCAAAAAATGTCTTGGCTTTCATGGACTGTATGTCTTAATGTCAAATTCAGTGTGAAAATATAGTTTTGAAGTTTTCAAACATAATATGAGAAGCTAGCACACGTCGTTTGGAGTAGTGATGGGCAAAACAGTTCACTTCAGTGACACGAATCACTAGAATCAGTTCATTAAAAAGATTCGTTCAAAAGATTCGTTCACCGAATCGTTCAGTGCTTGGGCGGAGCTCCGACTGCGTACTGCGTAGTCCGACTCACTCAGTGAACTGACGGCCGAACAGTTCATGCGGAAGTGCTGTCACTTTGACAAATGCGCCAAACTCCGTTTACAAATCTTGATATTTTAAAAGTTTCCTCGTTGAATATCAATATTGGAGGTGAACGCTGGTTTTCAATGACTTTTAAGTCTTAACTGGCTGGGCCTGATTCTGGCAGTTTGAGCCGCTGATTATCACTCAGGATCACGTCACGTTAACTCACTGTGTCTAGTAGCTTCAGTGAACGGATCACTGAACTTGCACCGTTGCGTCACAGTTCGTTCACTCAGTGAACTGTTCGGCCGTCAGTTCACTGAGTGAACGAACTTGCACCGTTGCGTCACAGTTCGTTCACTCAGTGAACTGACGGCCGAACAGTTCATGCGGAAGTGCTGTCGCTTTGACAAATGCGCCAAACTCCGTTTACAAATCTTGATATTTTAAAAGTTTCCTCGTTGAATATCAATATTGGAGGTGAACGCTGGTTTTCAATGACTTTTAAGTCTTAACTGGCTGGGCCTGATTCTGGCAGTTTGAGCCGCTGATTATCACTCAGGATCACGTCACGTTAACTCACTGTGTCTAGTAGCTTCAGTGAACGGATCACTGAACTTGCACCGTTGCGTCACAGTTCGTTCACTCAGTGAACTGTTCGGCCGTCAGTTCACTGAGTGAACGAACTTGCACCGTTGCGTCACAGTTCGTTCACTCAGTGAACTGACGGCCGAACAGTTCATGCGGAAGTGCTGTCGCTTTGACAAATGCGCCAAACTCCGTTTACAAATCTTGATATTTTAAAAGTTTCCTCGTTGTATATCAATATTGGAGGTGAACCCTGGTTTTCAACGACTTAAGTCTTAACTTGCTGGGCCTGATTCTGGCAGTTTGAGCCGCTGATTATCACTCAGGATCACGCCACGTTAACTCACTGTGTCTAGTAGCTTCAGTGAACGGATCACTGAACTTGCACCGTTGCGTCACAGTTCGTTCACTCAGTGAACTGACGGCCGAACAGTTCATGCGGAAGTGCTGTCGCTTTGACAAATGCGCCAAACTCCGTTTACAAATCTTGATATTTTAAAAGTTTCCTCGTTGAATATCAATATTGGAGGTGAACGCTGGTTTTCAATGACTTTTAAGTCTTAACTTGCTGGGCCTGATTCTGGCAGTTTGAGCCGCTGATTATCACTCAGGATCACGTCACGTCACGCAGTGAACGAATCAGTCCACTCTGCACGCTCGCTGCCTCGCTCGGCGCCCGCCCGTGAATTTTTTTTATAAATTTTTTTTTTAATATAAACTTTATTTCGAACAATTTAGGAAACAAATTAGAGAAAAAAAACTTTCTAGTATACAACACGCAAACACGGTACTCATTTCGGCTATACAATACTTAGAACAATACGTCCGAAATGGAATAGGAAGAAGCAAATGCGAATGATTCGTTCAGCACAGCAGAACTGGGCTGGGTTGCACCGGTCATACGTAAGTTTGTGACTAAGTTTGCGCGTAAAGTATTTACTAGGTCCTTAGTTGCTACTAGTTAGTTTCAAACTATCACTTTACTAAATTCGGTTGCACCACCAATACGTAAGTAATGTCTTAGCTAGTGAAAACTAAGTAATGCTTAGTTCAATACTAAGGTAAACATTGTCGCTTTATCATGACGATAACAAATCCATAACCAATCAATCAATAAGCTACAATGTAAACACGGAAATCAACTTGCATTGAGTTTAACAGGCTACTTATTTTGCATTCCATGGGAAAAAAATAGAACATTGAACAGAATTACAATGTGTGCATGTTTATGTTTTTACGAATAAAATTCAAAATATCCTTATTTGTTTGTTTAGCCTATTTATTTATGTTACAGCCATTATGTGCTTCGAAAATATATGGAAACTTAGCCTAAGTTACGGGACTGTTCTGTTTGCCTCTCTTTTGAACTATAAAGAACTTTGTTTTGAAACTGAACGTTTTCCACGCGTCAACTATTTTTACAGTGTTTGCTGAAGAAACGGCGGAGGTAGCCAATTAGATGAACAGACGGTTACAGTTTGTGTATTTTTTTTATACCTAGGGGTAGGTGTAAATATTTAGTAGCTACTAAGCTCGACGTACAAACTAGTTTGTGTGGTGCAACCCATTTTATTTAGTAATGTGTAAACCTTAATTTAGTAAACACTTACGTTATAACTAGCCTACGTTTGAACTTACGTATAGCTGGTGCAACCGGCCCCTGGTTCGCAAGGGACGAATCACGTTCGCTCGCGGCAGTCCCTCCCCCTCCCTGCACGGTGCACGCTCGCTGCTGATCAGATCCGTTCGTGAACTGAACTGAACTGAGAAATGAACGGATCTTTTCAGTAAGTGATTCAGTTCAGTTCGTTCACCCAAAAGATTCGTTCTTTTGAACGAATCGTTCGCGAACGACACAACACTAGTTTGGAGGCTAGCCAGCCTTCACCTGCCATCAGTCACACAATCACATCAGCTGCTTTCACGGCGATAAGCTAATGTATTGGGTATCATCTGATTTTACTCAAAAATATCTTGGCTTTTATGATCTGTATTTCTTAATGTCAAATTCAGAGTAAAATATAGCCTTGAACGTGACATGAAGAATCGGAAAGCCAAAGAACAAGCAGACAGGGCGCATTCAAGTTGCAACCTAGGATTTGCTTTTCCTCTGTGGTGACGTAGCTGAAGTTTTGCAAGGGTTTGAAAAGTGAGGAGTTTTGCAAGGAGTTGCCGCATTTTGTATTGAACCTGTAAGTAATGTTACCTCTAGCTATCTAGATAGGTATCTAGATGGCCAAAGTTGGGTAGGCTACCTTTTGTATCTAATTCATACCAATGTAATATTATGTTGTTTTTGAGAAAAGAAAATATTTGTAAGCTATACAAATATCTTCATGAAAATGTAATTTACTTTACAAGTGTAGTAGCTAGCTATGATACAAGATATGGTCTGCTAATTAATTACTTATTCGACACATGACAGAATCTTTACATCCCAGTTCTAAATTAATGTTCAGAATAACGTTAGCTAAATATTGAACAAGCACACCATTTTTTCAGCCAGACATTTAGGGCACTGAGCCGGCTGAATTTCTCACAGCCATGGTTTAAAACAGGAAGCGGGCTTGAGATCACAAGCTTGCAAATGGGTCTGATAGTTATATAATTAAATAAAATGGAAAACTTTTCTTAACCATTTGTGCCTGCATGGATGATTACAGGCTACAGGTTCAGAGGAGTGTTTTTTAATAGCAGGAAAACAGTACATGTTTGAATCTTAAAAAAACACATTTAGGTTGCAGCGTTAGAATCCCCAATTACAACTGCGTTCGTCGCAGACGGCAGTAGGAAGACGATGAGGCAGAAGCAGGGGTCAAAACAATTCAAAAGTGTTACTTTTGTTATAACACTACCTACTGTTACCGTCCATGTAGAACAATGCATGTTGCTAAAAATGTCATTTTCATTTTATCTTCGCTTGACATTGTCCAGCGTGTTTCGTGCCCTCAACAAAGGTGAGTGGGCGGGGTTTAGGACAGAGGAGGAGACTTATTTGATTGTAAACACCTCTAATACGTACTATTGCTTAGTATGATTACATAGTTGTGATTGACAACATACTCCTAGTCTGTCTTTGTTCCCTCATATTTTGTGGAGTAAATATACTCAATTCAGCACTGTTTCGTCTACTAGTAAGTTCAATCTTTGAAGCGCCACTGCACATCAATGACAGATCTTTCTTTGGTGATATGCAAATCAACCTTAAGTTTAGAGATAAAGCGCATTTGGCTCAGAAAGCCCACATCATATGACCTTCCAGTAAATTCAGCGAAGAGATCTTGTAGTGCAGCTGGCAGAGCTCTTGAGTAGGAGGTGAAGGAACCGCTACCATGCGATGTCCCCCTGCTGACGGCTCCATCTGCTGAGTCAAACTATAAATGCATATTTTACAAAATTCATTTTTCAATCATGAACCAGCTCTTCGTGTTGGTAAATGCTTTGGGGAAAACAGCCTTGCACGAAGAAAGCCGAACGTGCACGAGTAATGGCCGCAAAGCCTTTATCTTAAGTGTCTGAATAAAGTATAGTTGGACTTGTGTGTTTGTGTATGTGTATGTCTTTGTCCCAAACATTATATACAGTGCCCTCCATATCATTTGGGACAAAGACATATTTTTTCTTGATTTGGCTCTCTCTGTACTCCACAATTTTAGATTTGTAGGCTAATCAAACAATCCACATAGCTTTTATTAAAGGGTATTTTTTATACATTTTGTTGTCACCATGTAGAAACTACAGCACTTTTTATCTGGGCTTATTTTTTTTCCTATCCGTTCGTTCCGAGCAGTACTTTATACTTTTAACGTTTCTGTTTGTTTCTTTGTTCCTGAACCGCCTAGAACAAAATTTAAAAAACGGTTAATTTTGTTGCTTTTCTTCCACCTCCCAAACATTGAAACCAGCCTAGTAGCCTGTCTCATTATATTTGTGACCGTGTTTCCAAAAATAATAATAAACGTGGGTAAAGTAAAGAGTTATTGTTTAGTTGTGCAGCAGTAATTTTCAGATATGCACAAGGCTTTTGACTGTTGTATTAATCATGACTGTCTACATCCCATCACCACCCGCCCAGTTTAGAAAAATAAACGCATACTATGGATGATGAAAAACACAGTGGGCACATAATATCACACTGCGTCAGCACTGAATGACTTGGAATAACCACGTTAGAATTGCTTTGATAGCTATAGGGAAATGGTGGGGGGAACTGTGTCAGTCACAGTAATTGACTTGAACATGAACGCATGGTAATGTCAACGCTATCCAAGTTGCGAGAGAAGGATCAGCATCGTTTGCACTGAGATAACTTAGACAGTAACCTAACATTAAAAAATAAATGATACACTAGCTTTATCGTGCACAGTCGAGAAACCATGCGGCAGCTGGGGCCTGAACTCATTGCAAGAACATGCACTGACTGGCCTACTCATATTCAGTAAGAAAACCTACTGGTGGTAGCATTAGCAGGTAGCAGCACCAAATAAAAACAGCTGATGCAGCCAGGGCTACGTTACAGAGCTGCAGAACCGTCAAACTTTACTTTTCCCTCAATTTGTGCTTGGCAGACCCACTTGATACTGATGATACTGACCCATTGTGTCCAGCCAGAGAGTCAGAAAGTTAATCTTGCCAAATCAACCTGTCTAGGAATCTAGAAGTGCAACTTGGGAAATTTAAAATACCTGCTGCCACCACCACAATTTTTGATTTCAAGTTGCAACCCTTTAGAGCTAAAGGCAAATCTTTTGTTTATTCTCTTTACTTATTCTGTAAAATTCAAATTGACATGCATGAAAAGTGAACCATAATACAACGGACAGTTCAGTATTGTTGGTACCCTAGTGCTGTTTTTAGGTTAGGGTTAGTCGACATATGAACATGATGTAAGCATTTGTGAAATTGCATGGAAGGAAAAAAAAAAAAAAAACTAACAATCACCAAAATTTTCACTCAAAGTTTTGGCTCATGAACAGTGTTGATTTTGTTTTGGTTTGGTTTTTGTTCCTGCAAAAATGCCTTTCATTTGTGATTTTCATTTGTGCTTTCACACCCTGCTTCTTATACATAGCCCCCCATTTTAGGGACCCATAATGTCTGGGACAAATGGCTTCACAGGTGTGTTCAATTGCTTGCTTAGTGCAGGTATAAGAGAGCTTTCAGTATCTAGTCTAGATTCTAAGCTTTTTATTGCCTTTGGAGTCTGTTATTTGCGTTTGTGAACACGAAGACTAGAGTTGTGCCAATGAAAGTCAAGGAAGCCATTATGAGGCTGAGAAATAAAATAAAGACAGTCAGAGACATAGGCTAAACCTTAGACTTACCAAATCAGCTATTTGGAACATCATAAGAAGAAAGAGAGCACTGGAGAGCACTCTCTCCTGGCTGGCCTGCCAGCATCGGCCATTAGACCCCTTCAGTTTATCCAGAACGCAAAAGCGCGCCTGGTCTTCAACCTCCCCCGACACTCCCATGTCACCCCCCTGCTCATTGACCTCCACTGGCTACCTGTGATGGCTCGCATCAAATTCAAAACATTGGTGCTCGCCTTCCAGGCAGTCCGAGGATCAGCCCCTCCATACCTCCAAACGCTCATCAGACCCTACACACCTACCAGATCCCTGCGTTCCGCCTCCTCAGGACGACTGGTACCCCCCCCCCCACTTCATACTAGCACCCGGTCTCGACGTCTGTCTGTCCTGGCCCCACGGTGGTGGAATGAGCTCCCCGTGGAGGTCAGAACAACAGAAAGTCTGACCTGACCGCCTTCAAGCGCAGATTGAAGACTCACCTCTTCAAGCTGCACCTCTCTCCACCCCTCCCTACCTCCTTGTGACCTCCCTTGATTGTGTTTTTCTGAATCCTTGTTTAAGTGGTTCAAGCTGCTAGTTTAATACTTAAGGTTACTTATTGGCTTACTGTTGTACATGCCAAGGATTGATATCGTGTGGTCCCCCCCCCCAAAAAAATAAAAATAAAATAAATAAAATATACTGACTGCGCCTGGTGTTTGAAATCGTATTTACCTTTTAGGGTTGTTTTAACGCACTTGTTCCTAGTTTGAAAATGCACTAATGTACGTCGCTCTGGATAAGAGCGTCTGCCAAATGACTTAAATGTAAATGTAAAGAGAGCACTGGTGACCTCAGTAATCGCAAAGAGCCTGGTAGACTAAGGAAGACCTCTACAGCTGAGAGAAAGAAGTGTACAGAAACATCTTATCTGCTCAAGTTCAAGAAAATGCCTCCAAACTCATTGGATGGGGCTTCATACTGCTAAAGCAACAAAGTTTTTCAACACCGAAAATAGGAAAATTCTCGACTGGATAAGCCGATCTGAATCCAATTGAACATGCGTTTCATATGCTGAAGAGAAAACTTAAGGCAACTAGCCCCCGAAACAAGCAGGAGCTGAAGATGGCTGCAGTACAGGCCTGGCAGAGCATCACCAGAGAAGATACTCAGCACCTGGTGATGTCTGAGTCACAGACTTCAAGCAGTCATTGCATGAAAAAGATATGCGACAAAGTACTAAACATGACTGCTTTCATTTGCATAACATTAACCCCTTAACTAGCACTGGTCCGTATTGGGGCCGGAAGTGGTTTATTTTAGTTGCATTCATTGCGTTTTTTTATTGTGAAATGTTCAATCAATCTCATAACACAATATACAATTTGAAAGTGTTGAAACTCACAATTCTTTCCCTATAAACTATTTTATGATTCCAATGTTATAGCAACAACGGTTCCTTATTTTGTAACATTACACAAAACAGGTTCCATCAAACAACGGTTCCGTATGTGCTGTGTATTCTGGAAATCCCCACTTCCCCAGACGACAAGAATAACGATAAAATCAGTATCCTTATGCCGGCAAATAAAAAATGAAAAATATTTTAAGTGAGAAATAAACTTCCACTGTGTTTGAGCTTATGTTACTTTGTTTCAGTAATTCTGACAGTTGGAAAACAAACTCCAAACAGAAAAGACCAAGATTATGCCTGTAGTCAAAGAGGTTGAAGAACAGTAACATTTTTATTTTTGGGCTTTTGTTGTGCTATATATATATATATATATATGTAAAAAGATTGACTAGAAAGTAAGTTCACAAACCTCTGTGTGGGACCTTTTTCATTAGGCATTTTCCACTGAGATGTAATCCATCTAAGCAATTACCCTGTATTGTGATCAATATTGGGAAGGCCATAGTAATCCACGTATAGTCCCCCTAGAGGACTGCACAAATGAAAGTGATCTATGACTGGTGAACCTTGCTCCATGATTGGACAATAAATACCATGAAATCGATCTCCAGTCCTCCACTGCTTTCACATTTGACTGCTGATTCTGATCTCTGTTCTAATTGTTGCTGCAGTTCAGTAACTTTGTTTGAACTGAACCAATATTGGATGCACAAATGCAACACATGTTTAGGCCTGGATCAAAAGTATTCATAACATTGATACATGTAAATGCCAGAATTCACAAACACACCTTTTATGGGGAAAAACTGTGTTTACTTTGAAATGCATTTACAAGCCAAGAGTTACGGGATTGTATCAAGGCTTTCGTTTCAGGCTATGCTTTTTGTATGCTGAAGATTAAGATTGTGAGAAAACTGATTTGTGTCTTTGTTGACTTAGCAGATGGCAGTTCTTTCACTGTACTCCAAAGAAACTCTGAGGTAAATTTTAAAATATATTATCAACATCAATGTTAGTCTCTAAATTGCAGATAGCCAAGCAAGTAGTAAGTAATGTTTAGATTTGCACAAAGAAGGATCCTTCACAGGGATTACATCTGATATAAGGAGAGCTAGAGCATTCAAAGCTCACCAAAACACCTTTAATAAAACTGGCTGACTGACATCTGGGAGTCTGGGACGTCTAGCAGAATTGCTGGTCACCCTATTTTATTAAAGTGGGTTTAAAGGCTTTTACATATCAGGTTTATATGGACCCTAACAAATAAGAATGGATGATTCTTGAGACTAATTACAGTACAAGACCAGGCAAGGTTCTCTTGGCCGAAGGTTCTTTACTGAAAATGGGTTCTCATAGGAAGAAAAGATATTGTAGATGCACTATTGAAGGCAGGGAAGCAGATTTATCGATCTTATCTTAATAATTTGGGAGAAACAGGTAACAGCCAAAATTTGTCCATACTTCACACACCACTAACAAGAGAGCCTTTACCTGAAAAAATAGTGCTGGTACATATCACAATTAGTATCAGTTTACTTTAAATTACAGTTTAATTACAAAATAATGCTGAGCTATTAGTTAACTAGCCATGTTCTTTTGTTTCTATTTGAATGTGCATGTGTATTTAAGTATTTAAAATTTGGTTTCCTTGATTTTTTAATAGTGTGCATCCTTGGCGTAGCCAGGAATTGATTTTCAGATGGGCCTCAGCAAAAGTGGGTGGGCATTTTGTGGAGCACTCCAACAGACAGCCTATAACAAAAAATAATGCATTGGTTCACATGCGAACACCCCTACAACAATGTTGTCCCCATACAGAATAATCAAAAAAGTCAACCAACTGTTTTTTCTTACGTTATACAACATAATCTATAGTGTAAACCAGGACACATGTGACCTGGCTCCCAATATGGCCAGGCAAAGTTGCGAGACGCCATTTAGGAAAGTAACGTGCCTCACAGGGATCGTGTATAGCGCAGCATCCAATTACTTAACCGCTTCCAGTGATGATGCAAGGAAAATGAACATAAAAGCTCATGCACACACCCTACTAGATTATTAGCGATGTAACTTTCAACAGCCACAACAGCGGGCACAAAATAATTAAAAAACTATATAAACACAGAATTCAAACTTAGGCCTACCTTTGATGGGTTTGGATTGGCGTGTGATCTATATGACAGGACGCAGACGGCAGGGCTTGGTGCTGTTCGGCCCTAGTCTGATCCAAGCTGTTTGTCCAAATCTCCTCCAGGCGTGGCTTTTTACACGTTTTAAATGATTAGTTTAGGATTTATTTCCCTTTTCATACAGTATTTGCTCAGCAAGTAGATTTTAGTTTTGGCAGGTAGCCATTGAACGTTACATTAGTTTAGGCTACTGTTTTTAGTTTTCCTCAAGCCACGCTAGCAAGCTGGCTAGAAGAATCACACAAAATAACAGCTAGTTGACTAATTTCGGGGCAGATAGGCCTATGGCAGGGGTTCCCAAACTGGGTCGCGACCCCAAGTGGGGTCGCCTGATTTGAGGATGGGGTCGCCTGAAATTTTTCTAAAAAATGTTTTCTGAAAATAAGAATAGAAAGCGTTTTTGTCTCTTCCAAATATGTAAATGTAGTACATGTCCAACATTTCAACAACCCAAATATAAAAATGTAATCGTTACTTCATACATTTCAACCAATCACAGATTGCATCTACTCTGTGATTTATGTCATTTTCAACAGAGATGTGTGTGTTGGGTGTTGGGGTCGCGTACATTTGTGAGCATTAATTTGGGGTCGCATCAGAAAAGTTTGGGAACCCCTGGCCTATGGCATTCTGTTAACAACTAGCAGTTTGTTAGAAGTGTTGTTATTGAATACACTGAATATGTGTTGTTGGCTACGGTCGTACAGTACAGTATCATACCTTTTATAACGTTAGTAGGGCCTATCACTCGCTCATCCAGATCGAGTGTCATTCGCATGTGAATATTGTGTTTTGTGTTCTGTGCGTTTCCGAACTGTTGCCTGTAGGGTGCCTGTAGGCGCAATGGATTATGGGCATTGTACTTATTGTGGTGCTTATTTCAGCGTAGCTGCTTTTTGAAAACTAAAACTTGATAAAAACTAGAACAAATCAATTAGTTTTTTAAACACCGAAAAAACACAGATTTTGGTGAATCACTCAGCACTATGTGGCCCTTAAAGGTGACCCTTCAACAACGGAAAAAACAGATAAGTGTACATTAGCCATTAGAGTGTTCCTGCTTGGATGGCCCCAACACTTGTCTCTGGTAGACCGGCTTGTTTGCGATCATTGAGAAACATGCAGACCTCAGTGGTGTCACCTTGGCTGAAAAATAGGCCTTCAGTAACCTTACCTTTATACGGATATTACTCTCAACCTGTTTCCACTTATAGTTCTTAATTATCAATCAAGCAATGCATTAACTGAATAAAAACATCAATGAATATATCAAGTTTTTCTGTGCTAGTATTTTTCTTTGCGTCATAAAATGGGTAGCACTTAAATATATGTAGAGACGGCCGGTGTGTTGGAAAAAGTGGCACGGTACGCCACTGGCAGACCTTCAAAACAGCAGCCAAAGAGCAAACAGAAAATTTGGAGATGGAGGGGTGGGGGAAATTAGGCCCTACAGCATGGCATCACTGCCTTGAAATGTAGGTTTCCAGGGGAGATTCTAAAAAGGTGTCTTGTATGCAGTCTGTCAGTTGTGTCAACAGCAATGCTTATTGACAGAGCCTAACACAACTGTGTTTGATATCTGCATCAGCATTTAATTTCATTGATACAGCCCCAGGAATTTCTGTTCTATCAGTAAGCAGCTACCTGAATACAAAATCTCGCAAATGTTTTACATTTCTTAGAGCATGACAACAAATTCACACAGTCTTCAACAGCAAATTTATGGAATGAAACCATTTTGCATTGTCCCCCTTGCGTTGTACAGGAAATGGATCACCTTTTCAATGACACAATCTAACATTGTTTTTGACTAATATTTAATTTATAAATTAATTAATTTCTTTAAGCACTCATACCAGTGATGCATGGTTTAAGAATTAAATTTTCACTTTGGTCGACTGAATCAAATCGCCTTGTACACCGTATCTCAGTCACTCCTTTTCTGAAGCCTATATGTTTTTTTGGGGATTTGTAGTCCACTCCCCAGGAACATCAGGGGAAGCCTAAAACCCTGACCCTCAGTGTGGTGCTACTTCAGGCAGCATGTGAGGGCCTGTTAATGCGGCAGCATCTCCCGCTGGCTCATTTCTCCAGAGAAGCCCTCCTGAAACCCCCTTATCCCCATCCAGTCCCCACACATGGCTTGCTTACACTGGTCAGACACACACCAGACACCAGACAGGGATGAGCAGTGGACCCACAGGAAAAGAGGAGACAAAACAAGGATAGAACAGTATGTCCCCCCCTTAATAAACTCCAACAGAAACAACTGTCCTCGCTGGAAAGAGTGAACAGGGGGAGTGGATGGGTTATCACGTTTGACTGAGGAGCTTCCTCCAGGGTGACACTGGTGTTGATGACTGCCATTGTTTTCAGTTTTAGAGTAAACAGTCCCAGCATGCCTGAGACAGCCACAGGACGGAGGAAGGCTCGACAGCATCCTGTGCCCTCGTCCCAAGGGCCAGAAAGTGAATAGGAGAGAGATTCTGGGGGGGCGGGGGGGGGGGGGGGGGGGGGGGGGGCATTAATGCCCAACGTGCTATCCCAACACCCCAGGCCCCAACGCACCACTTACGTATCTGCCCCCATAAACATGACTGAGTGCCGCACTATGCCAATGCTTGCCCCCTGGCCACTGTCCTCCACACACATCAGGGGATAACATCTCTCAATTCCCAGAGTCTGAATCACCATCACCATATACCCATCAGATGCAAGCTGTTCAGCAAAGCAGAGCAGTTGGGTATCTGTATGTGCGTGCGTGATTTCTTATGCTTTTAAGTATTCAGCTCTGCCTGGAGCCATTCCAATTTTATGTACTGTTTAAAAACAAATACAGATTTATTAACCGTTAAAGCATTACGCAACATAATGAAGAGAGTGCCTCTGACTAGCTGCTAGTCTGTTCCTGGCAGAGAGAGAGATTATGGATGCCCCTGCAAACACAGCTCCTGTTGATCTCCTAGCAACTGAGGCAGAAATAGTTGACTTCCTTGTCTCTAGGACCAGATACAGGTAACTAATGGGAACCCATCAACAGCAAATAAGATAATAACTTGACAGTAACTTTAAATAGCTGTAATAAGTAAGCTAGATAATAACACTGCGCTTCTCTGAGTGTATAACAGAGCATATTTACAGATGTCGGCACAGTCAATACTGGCACGCTCTGTTAACATGGGGATTAGTCCTTTTTCCTGTCGAAGGGCGCAAATGGAGTATAAATCCCTCAGTGCAAATGTCCCCTAAGTCCTTGTCAGAGTGGTGGAGGCTGGCTGGCTTATCTCTGCAATCTGCTGGCACTGTCTCTCTGTCTCTCCCCTGGATTTTACTGTGTGTGTGTGTGTGTGTGTGTGTGTGTGTGTGTGTGTGTGTGTGTGTGTGTGTGTGTGTGTGTGTGTGTGTGTGTGTGTGTGTGTGTGTGTGTGTGTGTGTGTGTGTGTGTGTGACTAACTGTTTGACCAGACAGTAGTCATGTTTGCAGGGGATTAAAGGAGGCAGCATTCTGCTGTGAGGTATGAGCTGCACACTTCCTCTTAGCTCCAGTGCTGTGAGGTATGAGCTGCACACTTCCTCTTAGCTCCAGTGCTGTGAGGTATGAGCTGCACACTTCCTCTTAGCTCCAGTGCTGTGAGATATGCAGTGGCCCATGTTGAGGGAGCAGACAATAAAACCACGGTCCAATACAGTTCCATCACATTGCCTGGAAAAATGGGGTTCTGAGTGTCTAATAACAAGTTCTCAGCAATTAAAAAACTGGATTGATTAAAAAACAACACTTTAGAACTCCTTCATACATAAGTCCCTAATGTAGAGAGGAAGAAGAAAAGGAAAAGTCAATTACATAACTGGCACCACTGGTGGAAATAGCAAATTATGCACCTGCCCCCGCCCCCCCCTCCCCCCCTCCCCCCCCCCCCAAGCCATTTCATGCAATTCAGTGTTAGCACAATACTTAACTTCCCTGGATATGTACGCTGAACTGACAAAAAATCTGGCAACCTGAATTCATACCCATTCGTGGGACACAGGCTTAACGCAGCACTGTTTTGCGCCAAAACAAAGCAATTTCAAGCAAATCTCCAGGCTTATGGAAACCAAGCTTAGCAGGCGGAGGGTTGTAGCGGCATGTGCCACAGCACTCATTCATCTAAAGCACATATTTAACGTTGAGACTGATAAACCGGAAAAGAGAGAAAAGCTTAATTATGCTCCCCAGCATGAGCCATCAAATGCTGCACTCTTCTAAATGGCAGTGTTTTGTGCTGTCACCTTCCAGAGCTGTCAGTCATGTAGAGATCTGGGTCCATGAGCTCATCTGTAAACGTTATTCTCTCCAGCCACGCCTCTCACAAGTTTACCAAAAGTTAAAATGTGTGATTAAAAAAATGTAAAAGAATAAATAAATAAATAAAATACACCAAAAAAAGCAATTCCGTGCTGCTATCCGGTCCCTGGTTGCTGACTATGTTCCAGAGCTCATTGACTGCGCAAATGATTGAATTCAGGAAGGGAAAAAAACAACATAAATGTTATTGTTCCCAGAAGAGAACACACAGGCAGAAAAGGTAATAGAGTATTTCATACCACGGAGAGATATGATTTTCTCCTTTGTGTGTAACTGCTCTGTGACGGATACGTTGCTTAGGAGCAGCATGGGGGGGGGGGGGGGGGGGGGTTGGGGGGGGGGGCGGGGTGCATTAGAATGCGAGGGAAGGTCATTTATATTTAATTCTCTTCATATTTCACAGTCTGTACGTATTCGGTGCAATCATTTATAACTATAAATACGTGAATGTCGCCGTTGTTATGAAATCAACGGTAAAAGATTCAGGGACTTTCAGCCTTTCAGACGTCTGTTTTTCATGAAGTGACATGAAATGTGATGCTAAGACGTTCAATTTTCAGCCGGGCGTCTGCTAAAAAAATTCTGTCATGGCATCACATTTTATGTCCTCGTAAAAATATCGAACGTGAAGGCAGTAAGTTCATGGATTCCTCTTCCATAACAGCTTGTGGGTGTCTGCGTGTTTATGGTTGTCTAACTTCTGAATGACAAACACACCTGTTTTTCTGACTTACTCCGAGCCCTGTGTGCTCAAGGGACACAGCTCAGGGGATGTGTCGTGAATCATATCTATGTTATCCATGTATTTTCCAGTATTGTTTTGTCATTTTGTTTCATGCCATTCAAATGTTTATGACATTCTAAGGAAGTACTGGCCTCATTTGTGTGATAAGGCTAAGTTTTTATCATTCTCTGTTCTTTTTTTACGTACCTATTCTTTTCTTCAACA
The DNA here is from genome assembly GCA_029718625.1 of Synaphobranchus kaupii. NCBI lineage: Eukaryota > Metazoa > Chordata > Actinopteri > Anguilliformes > Synaphobranchidae > Synaphobranchus > Synaphobranchus kaupii. The sequence goes on from CM056393.1 coordinate 23,288,361, forward strand.
GCGGCGCATTCACAAGCTTTTTGTTTGATGATGAAAGGAGAGCTCTTTTATAATCAAACTATGGAGAGAAAATCAGCAGTTCTCCGAGCAGCGATTCCTTAGTCTGCGCCCACTTTAGCTGCCTTTGAAACAATTACATGACAATGAAAAGGGAGAAATGATCGTATTTCATTTTCACTTTAAAGGAAAATGACATGAATAATGAAATCAATTTTCTGGAAAATGTTCAGCATGGTACAAAAAGACTGATGAGGAGATGAACATGATGTAAATTTTTAGGTGGGGGCAAGTTGGGGATGATAGGTCGGCAGCAGCAGCTCAGAGACATGCCTTCACCTGAATTAAAATAATTATGCTTATGCAGATTCAATCGTGATCACAGTTGAATGCCTACTATGGTCCAACAGCTTTGAGGTACTCCAAATAAACTACAACCAGGGGAAGATATCCTCAGTATTGATAGACCAAGTTAAGCCAACCATCATCCACAAGATGCTACAATTCATTTGACTGTGAAATGAATGTAATGTAATGTAACGTCTGGAGAAATACTAAATTCGAAATTGATCCATTTTAAAAACAGGTGTGCTCTTGGTGGTGTATTGTGGATAGTCAGCAACAAGGTGACTACTCAGCTTTTCCACCAATGGCACCAGCCCAGGCTTCTGACAAAACATTCGGATTATAAAGCAAAGTTAAACATTACTCTGTCAAAGGAAATAAATAATAGATTATTCGGGTAGCAAACGAAGGCAGGCACAACTGTGCTGTTGATGATGTTTGCCATAGTAATTTCCCCAAGCTCTTCATCAAGCTGTGTAAAGAGAGAGAGAGAGAGAGAGAGAACAATCAATTATGCATTTTCTTTCATTTCATGAAAATAAGTTTTTTGCCCTTACATACACCTCAAAACCCAAGGGAATACCACATATAAAAGAATTTAAACAGAACAATTGCTCAATTCAGAAGCCAAGCAAATGAAATAGATTAGAGCTCCCTCGTGTCAGAGATAACAGCCTATTAAAACCCCCTCTTCCTCCCATTCCACTTTGGTTTATCTCCCGCTGAAATTGCCTTTGCTGCCTCCATCATTTCCTGCACTCGGGCCATCCCATGTGCATTAGAAACAGGAGGCACCTGTCTCTGAGACAGCAACGATGACAATACAGCACATACAGTACAGTGCGGTGCATACTGTACACACAGTATGGGAAAGTCATGCCTAAAGTTAAAGGCCTGAATCACTGAGCTGGGCTTTTTACAAATCTATGGGGATGGATGCTAAATACGTGTATATCAAATTGGTCAATGCATTAAGCAAGTTTTTACATCTGTCATAAATAACAAAAATGAAGAAAGATAATTAGTGTAGAAAGCTATTTAAACTAAGCATGCCAATTCGTCTAAGTGTATAATGTACATCCTGTGAATAATTGACAGGTTTTTCGCTCTTGTTTTTTTAATTTATCTTTAGAACTGTACTTAATCAAGGAGCATGTTTGAGATTAAGGTTGTAAGTCCTTAGGGTTTGATCATAAGAGCTGTTGACGCTGTGCTGTCTGTTCCACTGGGAGTCCATTAAAGCCTTTAAAAGCTTTAAAATATATCAAGGGCCCACACCTTAAGATGTATTTATTGACTCAATAGCACAACAGATCTTAAAACTGAGGCAATTAGGAGCACAGGGGGAAAACATGGTTTGGACTGTGTCCCAGACTCCATCACTGCAGAGCCCAGCAGCCGCTATTGGAGACAGTGTGTCAGAGAAGACGCTTATGGGATACGGTTCTGTCCTGGCTGTGGTATTTATAAGCATGGACAAAACCTGAGAAAGTTATAAGAACATAAATATATGAAAATATTCTATGACATGAACAACAATCTAGTAAATTTAGGCTGATAGTTTTACCTGATAATGTCAAAATTTTGTGTTAAACAGTAATTGTGGATATTATTATTTTATTATGGATTCACACCAACTTTTATATTGTAGTTTTTGATTATCACATTGATTATTCTCTTGTATAAGTGTTTTTGCTTTAATTTACATAAAACGGTTTCTAAACGGTTCATCCGATATGGATGAAAATACCCTCAAATTAAAGCTGACGGTCTGCACTTCAACCTCATTGTCATTGTATCCTTTCAAACTCAAAGTGCTGGAGTACAGAACCAAAATAACAAAAAATGTGTCACTGTCCAATGAATTATGGTGCTCACTGTATGTAAACTTATTTACATTTACTGTCTTATAATTTCCTTCAATCTTATTGGCTAATATATTTGTTTTATTAGATTACATACTTTCTGTTTGACTCCATCTTGAATTTGTCTGTGTGCTGAAACATGTGCAGTTGTTCAGTTAAGCTGCCTAAAAGATAATCCGTCTCCATCCAGTTTGGAGAGTCATTAATCACCAACTACCAATCCCCAAGTTTACATGTGTAAAGTGACAATGAAATAAGATAAATTAGAAGATAAAGAGATACATTAGAAATGGGAGTGATGAAGCTTCAATAACACAGTGGTGCGATCACTGACATGAACCACGTATACTGTACATGTGCACTCTGTGTGTGTGTGTGTGCGTGCGTGCGTGCGTGCGCTCCTGTGAGCCTGTGTGTGTTTTGAGGGGTGAATAACTTTTTGTAAAGGATAATCCTTTTAACGGATGTCTTATTATATAAAAAGATCCCCCAGGTAACATTGTCATTCTGTACAACAATAGATAAAGGGAGCTATTATTTTGCCAGGAGTCAGGAACTGTGAATCACAGGTGGCATTTGGAAAGCATTTCAACTGCTCCGTAGGTGTAAGTACAAGTGACCAATCATATTAACACACCCCCTCCCCTTTCGAGTCTGGCCTTGTGAACCCACTCCACTGAGCAGTTTCCTGTTTCCCAGACAGGGAATTTATAATAAACAGACAAAATAAAATATACATGTTGGTTCAATCAAGGTTATAATTTTTTCTTACTTTCTTTAGATGTTTTAAAGCTCTTTTAACATATTTATAAAAATTAAGTTATATTGCTATTCATAAGTTTCATATTCATTCATTAAATTTCATTTATGCATATTTTCCATTTCAAAATGGCTTTTCAGTGGTTTCCTATTCGGATTGTGTGATGGCATGTTAATAATGCACACAGTGTATTATTCTGTAGGTTGGTTATTACCAGGTAAGACAAAAGTGTGAAAATCAGATAAAAGGGGGATATTAAAACTAGTGAGTACATATTGCACGTGCTTGCCTGTGGAGTGGAGTTAGCCCATGCTATATGCAGAAAATGCACTTTGAGCTATGGTGCATGGTTGGATAAATGGCGGTGGCTAGGGAGAGCCCAGATAAAGACGTAGCTGAGCCAGAGAGAGCAGCAAGAGAGAGCACTGATTGCACAATGCAGGGATCTCCTGAGGCTCGTGTATGTCTCAGTGTCAATCTGCACAGTGAGGGTGCCAATGCCTCAGGCCAGGGTGATAAACATACAGCACAGCACAGAGCCTTACACAGCAAACACAACAGTCCAGAGGGACAACATTCAATCAGCAGGGCCATAATGATGTACAGCAATAACGCTGCACACAGCTTTTTCTGATGCAATTTTGCCCTTGTTTATGATGTTCTGTAAGGTGTTGTTGCTGATGTAAGCGATGAGGCAGTAACTTTCTCTCCTCTCTTTTAAACACCCCCCACACCCCCCCCCCCCCCCCCCCCCCCCCCCCACCGCCCCCCTCACACCCCAACAGACAGTGGCTGATGATGGAACATTTCTCTTTTATTAAAAAAAAACAACATATTTCTTTTGTATTGCTTGTCTCGCATTCCCGTTGGATTCCAAACATTAATGATTCAGCTCCAACCGGAAATTTTTTTTATAAAAAACAAAAAACAAATATAAAGCACAAACAGATGGTGGAAAAGAATGTTAAGTGCGGGAACTGTGGATATGAGGGTGGGGAGATATAAAGAATAGCGGAGACAGATAATTACAGAAGTTACTTTTGTGTGGTATTCAAGGACCAACTAACGAGGGAGGACCAAGTGAGGAATGGCTCCAGAGGGAAACATGCACAGTTACCTGATTTGTGGTGGCTTGGGGTGGTGCATGTGGGAGTAGATGAGAAGAGGGCAGTGTGGGGGCTGGCCTTTCTTTTTGGAGGCCATTTTGCGCATCATCTCTAACCAGACATACCACAGTGCTCTAACAGGAAGAACGACGCTTAGATGCCTAAGCCAAGTGCCCCCGACAGCCAGAATTTTAAGACAGCTAGTTTCCTGCATTCTCAGTCTGGGGAAACCTCTTTCTTCAATCCAGTTCGGTGTCATTATCAGTGGTGGAAAATGTGTGCTTCTTTTAAACTCTTTAATACAGGACAATGACTTGTGGTGCTCTTCCCACACTGCTCCGTGATGCACAGACATGCTCCGGATTTCTGCACTGTATCAAACTGTCGGAACCAGGAATCATTAGCACAGATGGATGACAGTGCTGTTCCTCACAATTTACACAAAATTTCCATCCTCGCTCTCAATTCTCACCCCTGTCCAGCCTACTAAATACCTGCCACAAACTAGACTGTGTATTCTTCCCCAGCTCACTCTCGTCATTTCATATTGATATGCTTGTTTCTTAAAGGGTATTAAACGCTGCAGCTGGTTACTCGCGCCCTTATTCTTGGCCGTTCTCGTTTTGCCGGCCGTCCTTCGTATTATTGCAGGCGGGCACATGCGGCCCCTTCGCTCTGCTTGTCCTCTCTCTGTCCTCAACTGATCACTTTTTCCCAGTTGCGCATTCTAAAATGTCCTCTTGTTTACCATTGCGTTTTCTGTTCCCATCATCTTTTCTGTTCCCATCAGCTTTTCTGTTCCCATCATCTTTTCTGTTCCCATCATCTTTTCTGTTCCCATCATCTTTGTTTTGAGTCCAACTTTTCCTTTTACACTCCCTCCCGCCCCTCTCAGCTCATCATCATTTAACAGGCTTTCTTTCTTCTTTCATTTTCTTTTCAGTTCTTCATTCTCACAGTAATTAATCTATTTTATAGCCTCCGAGTGCTGTATCTTGTCCAATTTTAATTGCTAAAATAAATTTTAAAAAATGAACTCTGAATTAAAAGAGATAGGTTTAATCCATTTTAATTGACAGACAAGGCCATGGCATCCGAAACAGGGAAAGGTCAAATCAGGTTATCATGTGCATTGGTCATTCAGTGAAAATCAGTGGACTGAAAAACACTGATTATCACCATAATTTTTTATATAATGAAAATGCATTTACAAAGCTACCGGAAATTAATTGCGTGAAACTGCGTCCACGGTACATGCTTTGCCATTTTCTGAATTAGGTACTCGTTTATGCCACTGTGTGCACGTGTGTGTGTGTGTGCGCGCAAGTATGTTTGTACACGTGTGTCTGTATTTAGATGAACTTTCTGCAGTACACACTTTGATCCACCCTTCCAGTCCTGTCAGACTATCTGGCCATCTGCTTCCTGCAAGATAGTAGCAGCTGCAGAAGCAATGCTGAGCAAACTGTAAAAATATCGGTCCCATGCAAGAGTCTGTGGACCAGCTGGCCTTTCCACCCGTTTATACCAGTAAGCTGTGTTTACAGCCACACCGAGTTTCATGTACATCTGAGTGTGTGTGTATGCGTGTGTGTCTGTGTGCGTGTGTGCGTGCGTGCGTGCGTGCTTGTGTGTGACAGTGCGTACGTGCATGTGTCTGTGTGCATATTTGTGTGTGTGTGTGTGTGTGTGTGTCCGGATTGTTAATAGAGACACATAGCACAAATTCCCAGGCTTTGCATCAAGATCCTCTCCACTAATTGTCCAACCGTTCCCACTTTCCGAGGATTCTCACTCCCAACTACAAGGTAGCATCACAAACTACATTCAACACTACCAACACACACACACACACACACACACACATACATGTACACACACACACAACTGCGCATCCACCCAGGCAGCCACTACACACACGTTGCTCCTATGCTTTGAACAGAAGGGCAGGCCTCGCGGGGCTCTTCCGCTGGTATTCATTAAAATGCTCCGCTCTGCCCCTCCGGTAATGCCTTCCCCCAGCAGAGACTGAATTCATTACCCTTCCATGCCCAGCAGTGTGTCCCATCTCTGGCACATTTACAGCGCACCCCCTGCCTCCCTCCTCCAGCTCACGCTGTCAGTTTGACACACTGCGCCTCCGTCCTGCTGCTCTGACTTTTTGCTGGTATTCATACAAAAGGGAGGCGGGGGAAGCGCTGAAGTTCAGACGCGCGCACCTACAGTCTCACTCGCGGGCGGCGCGCACACGGGTACTTAACGCTTTGTTCAGGCGAACACTAGAAAGCCGTTTTACACAGAACCGGCTCTGTCGATATCAAAGAGGCGATGATCAGTCACGTAGTGGCACGCCTGCTTTTATTTCATGGTTCTGAGGAATTATGAAGCCCTTCTGGCAATGTGTGCATCATTAAAAGAGAGCTAATATTAAGGCTTCAAATTTACCATCCCCATATGAAACAAAATGAGGCTTCAGAGGATTAAACGCTGCAGATCTACAAACTAGCAGAAGGTGCTGCTAGCTATCTGGCTCTGGAGGAAACATGGGAGCTAAATGTGCTAGTGGCGGCATACATCAAAATAAAGAGATTGGTCCCACTTCTGCGGGTCGCTGGCCCAGTTGTCTGCAAGCCATCTATATTGACATTTACACACAGGGAAAATGTAATCCAGGATTGTACCAACGACTCCCCCTTCCGAGACCGTCACAACATCCGTGCGCCACCCTGAAAGGCCCTGAGGGTATAATTCATGCTAAATCTGTTTTAATGTGATTATGAGTCGTTGAAGTTTATGTGTTTTTATTCCCCCCTCCATCTCTTATTGCTGTGGGAGTCCCGTGACTCCTGCGTCATCTCCTGTGTTCTCCCTCTTTTGCAGCAGGGCTAGTCCTACCCAGGGGATGTATAATTTGGGTCCTAGTGCTCCACTCCAAGTTCCCAATCGTGTTTTCTCCTTCCAAGTTCCTACCCACCTTCCCAAGCTGCCTATAGCATGGATGCTGACCGCACGACCCGGTCTGTGTATCTTCAGTCTCCGTCCTGTCGATAAGCTGTAAGCACTGCCACATGCTCCACATATAACTCTGGAGTACAGTCAGATTATTAAGGGTAAAAAAATCATCTGATTTCCCATGATTAGTCTCTCTTGGACCAAAGCGCCTCCCAGCCCCTCCCTCTCACAACCCCTTCACCTTCCCCCTTCAAGGATTTGAAGCTTGCCAGAAGCTTTACCTGGCGAGTATTTGAATTCCATCAAGAGCGATGGACGGAAGTACATTTCTTCACCTCACATCACACCATCAGTCCAATCAGGCTTTACCTCCGATATCCAATATAGAGCACATTAGCACGGGCAGAAGCACTTCTGCAGTGGGTTCCTCACACAGATCGAGGGGGGCTTTTCCGTTTCACTCTCTGAGGCCACAGCTGAACCGGGGGGATAGCGCTCAGCAGGTTTTGTAAATTAATTGCTTTAAGGCTGGATTCGTTCACTGCAAGTGCTTCATAGCAGTTACTGCGTGGGTGGATGAATTCATGTTGGGGAACGGGGAGTACTGCCTGCTGTATAATTATTGTCATCTGTGCTGGAGATGGTGACTCCCTTAACACTGAAGCTCACTGTGACACTCAATCACCACAGGTAAGGCCTCACACATAGACACACACACACACACAGGCGCACACACACACAGGTGCACACACAGCCACAAAAATTCAAACACAAACACACACACACACGTGCACATAAACACTGAGGTGATTCAAATGAGTAACTGCATACATTAAAAAAAAAAGTTATAAAGATACAAAAGAATAAACAGTAAGCAGCCAGTCTGCCATTTGTCTTGACAGTTTGTTTTTGTAATACCTTTAACACCCTCTGAGATATTTTCACACACTAGAAGATTTGTGTTCTTATGGTTCTGCTAATTGTCAGTGTCCGGGCAAAGCATTAGCTTCTTAACACGGTTTGTGTACTCAGCATGTTCCAGGTGAACAGGAGACAGGGGCTTTGCAATGGGGCTGTAAGAGAGAGGCAGAGAGGACGGGAGCTCCCCGAAGACTCCAGAAATGACCTTGGTCATGGAGGAAATGATAACGCGTGCGGGGCAGTGGGAGGGGTGAGCGGGGTTACACTGTTGCAGAGCGTCTGACTGTGTATGTGTGCATGCGTGCGTATGGGGAGGGGGCTTTATTAGCTGTCAGCACGCTGTCCTTGAGGGAGTGAAATTGAACGACAGATCACACAGCGCTCGCAGTCAGAGGAAGCCTGGCAGGCAAGCAGGGGTGGGCCACCGACATCTGGACACTTCCTGTTCCAGAACCAGGACGTCCTTAAATAACATGCAGTTAACAAGAGAAATAAGCAGGTTGACATTTGACGGTGAGGTTGGGAGAGGGATGTCAGACTAATGGCTAAGGGACTTGGGGGGGTGGGGGGTGGGGGGTGGGGGGGGGGATGAAATTAAAATATGAAATGCATACCTTATCATCTCCCTGTACTATTGTTTCAGTTTCTTCTCCTCTGATGACACCTAACATTGTAAACAGGCTGTTCTTCATGAGCATCTGTTCTCCCCTGATCTGTGCACACTTGCACATAACAATTACACCCGCGCGCGTAGCGCTGCGACCGGGGTATTGCAATCACTTTTGTTTGAATGCATGAGGGCGAACATGGGGGGGAGAGCAACACTTGCATATTTTGTCAAAGGCTTGAGTTTAGGCATCTCTCTGAGTGCCATTGTAGTTATATTTGAAGTCGGTTCCCCCTGTATGATTTTGCAACATAGGACAATAGACATTGGAATAATATATTTTAGCTAAACAAAAGGACAAGTGTATTTTGAGACCCTAAATTCAAACGATGACTGTTAAATTAAGAGAATGAGTCCAGCCTTGTGTGAATTTATCCTACATTAACAGTCATTGGTCCAACCTCATGTGTTCAGGACAGTGGAGGATGGACAGTTAAAAGGTCACTGCTGGAGTAGGGGTTTCGGTGTAGTTCACACCCCACACAGTCCAGGCCACTCCATCTAAAACAGTTCCACTCTTGCCACTCTCTGCTCCTGTGAGTATGTGTTTGAGTGCAAGCTTTGGATTTCTCCATTATACTCTCATAAAAAAGCCTTGCCTGTAGGCTATCTTGCTCTCCATCTCCATAGTCACATAGAGGGAGGGAGGGAGAGAGAGAGAGAGAGAGAGGGGGGGGGGGGGGGTGAGTTTAACCCCCTACACACACACACACACACACACACACACAGCTATGTGAGCACACTGAAACATCATCATCATGAATGTCATCATTATCAGTAGGCAGACACAGATTCTACAGAAATGGAGCATGTGAACAGAAAATGGCCAAACAAAACATAAAAATATGAATTGTTGCGCAGCAAAAATGCAGGTGTAAATCTAACACTGCTGGTGTACATTTAACACTCCAGGTCTCATATAAACAAAGGGTGTTACATTTTTTACTGTGTGCTTGGCACCAATTTAAAATTTAAGGTTGTAATTTAAAAAAAAATCAATGAACAACATTGCACGGAAATTGCAAGAATAAAGCAGATGCTATTCCGTGCATGTAGGCATACACATACTGTAGAAAGGTGGATGTTTGAGTAGATGAAGCACCATGCAGCCTCAGGTTTTCCCACAGGGAGCTTCTGTTATAAAGCTGCATCAAATATGGTATGCAACAGGACCCATAGATAAACCAATACAATTTAGTGTTACACAAACAACATAATCAAAACACACATGCTGCATAGCCTCTTTGTAACAGAAACTGTTGTGCATTACAAACATTACAGTTCATCCTGCAGCCATTGATGGGGTATTTTTAACAAACAAGCTGCATTATCCTGTCATTCTTATCCAGTTATGGAGATGCCTTCCAGTGCTGACTGTATTTCAGCAAAACAGTGTAACAGGGGTGGCTACCATCTTGTAGAATATGTCAAACCTTGTGATCAAAAAGTTTGCTGTACAAAGCAACAGGGATAATTTGGCGTAAGAGACGTTTTCGCCACGAGCAGCAGAGCAGGTTAATTTTTTTTCCAATAATAATAATTTTGTAGAGAACAATTACCTATTTTGTTAAGGGCTAGGGATATTCTACACTACCAATTAACCCAAATATCTACCATCTGCCAAATATCTACCATCTGTAATGCTTATTGCTTACTACAAAATTGCTGATTTTATCTGATCAAGTACTATCTGTGAGCACCACTATTAAACCCATTAAAAACGAAAGAGGCCCTCCTACGTGGATCCAAAAGATGGCTGTCGTGTTGGTTGATTGAAAAGTAGGATGGGCTTTTAAGAGTTTGGAGTTGTTCAAATTGGGTTAAATGAGACTGTTATACATCCACTTATTTGTGTAAAACTGCAAGTTCATTTTCCATGTAAACAAAATGGATCTATTTAATTCAAGTTTGGCACGAATGTATGGTTATGTTTTTATTTGTCTGGCTGCTCACCCTATTCAATGTTGTATGAGTCCAGCATGTAGATCAGAGGTTTATAGTGATAGGTGTGAGCTGCTGATTTTATTTTCAAGTGTATGGTTTATCCATTGAAATTGTGTATTTTAATACTGTAATTAATGATAGCATATTTTTTGAAAAGCCACTTAAAAAATACACTACAAATAAACTACACACCGAAGTTTCACAAAATACTATATTTCATTCCCAAAATGTGATACTGTTCATGTGTGATTAATGTGTGACAGATGATTAATTGATGTATGACACAATTACAGGATTTACAGAAATGCCTTGTAGTTATAGCTGCTCTCTTCCCTCCCTGTCATATTTTGAAAAATTAATTCATGCTTATTGTCGAGAATCCTTCTTCACCGGAGGGGTTCTTCTGAAGAACATTAAACTGGTTGACATCTCAACAACTCACTCAACATTTGAAAAATGTCATTAAGTGGTTTACTGTGCAGCTGTAAAACATTATTACAGTGATTATGCAGATATTCCCAACACATCAATACTTTAACAATTGAATCAATTCAAATCAAATCAATATTTATTTATATAGCGCATTTCACAACAAGTTGTCACAGAAAAAACCTAGCCTAAACCACCACAAAAGCAAGCCAATGGCAACAGTGGTAAGGAAAGACTCCCTGGTTTAGCTAGGAAGAAACCTTGGGAGGAACCAGACTCAAGGGGGAACCCATCCTCCTCTGGTCGGCTCAGGGTCTAGGGCTTAATGACCAGCATGGTCAAAACAGTCAATGTCCATTTTAATAAAATTAGCAGCAGCTAGTAGCAATTGCTAGTTATTCTTGTAGCAACTGGTTGAGCAGTCTACAAAGATCCCTTGGAAAATCTCTGTTGCGCTGGACTGAGTTTTTGTGTCAGTAAATTGGCTCAGGGAGTGAACCCCAACATCTTTATCAGTGTGAGGCATTTTGCATTTTTAACCACAAATTAATTATTTCCCTGACGCATCAAAACAGCAGCAATGGCACCTGCCATTACCTGCCACCACGCCTACTCGTGAGCTATATATATATATATAAGGTCCTGATGAATGATCTTTAAATATACGTTCCTTGTCCAAGGTCTCCACAACATTTTATCCGAGCGCGTTGTGCATTCTAATCAAAAACCTGCAAGCGTCAAATTAAAGTCAAATCAGGTCTGGCTCTGGGATTGAAAGTTATTTCGTCTCTTAACAAAACGTAATCCCAGGCGGCACTGTCCCCGAGAACCTGCTTAAATGATTTATGGGCAGCAATTTCCAGGGGTTTGGTGTCTCGTGGCCGAGCAAAATGCTCGTTGCGCATCAAGCTTCGGCCGCAGTAAGGAGCCGGAGGAATCGAGTCAGGAGCAGCGGCTGGGTCTCTCTCTTTGCAACGCCTCCGAGACTTTGTTCACGGATCAGTCCCTGCTCTGTGTTGGGTTCCGTGTGCATCGGACGCAGACTATATATCAGAATACTTAAAACCGTGCTATTTTCACCTTATGTAACACTGGTCAGAGGAAGGGAATAAAATGCGAGTTATTATAGAAAACCACCAATAAAATAACTGCGGTGTGAAAATTAGTATTAAATGGTCTGAAATAGAAAAAGACACTAAATGCAATGTATCCTCCAGTGTAACAGGTTTAGATTGTACATTTTAATTTCAAAGTTGTTAACACTTAATGTCTTCTTTTAATTTAAAGGGTTGTATAATAATGCTGAACATTTTGTATTATGGGGAATTAGTTAAGCAAATCTTAATACATTTATGGTCTGTGAATTCCCCACTTTTAGTGTGACTTCTTATTTTTATGGAATTCTGTTTTTCAGTGACATTTTGTTATTGTCGCATTATGTTACGGTGGCCCCTCCCACCAGCTCAGAAGCAGCTAAAACCATTCTGTACCACTTCCTCTACTCCTCCGCCTCCTCCTCCAGCCACTTCCTGCTCCTCCAACACATCATACATTCTCCTCACCCAGAGCATGGCCTCTATTCTCCCTGCCAAGAGTCCACCTATAGCAGCTTCTTAATATCTTTACCTCATCTAGAAAATCACATTTTGTGTGAACCAACACTTATGTTATTATAAAGTATGAGTTGATATTAATTTATTTTTATTCATTCATTTATTTGTTGTAAACAAGGGCACACCACAGACAAGTATATGGGCCCCCCGAGGCTTTCAGGTAGTTGATCTCTATGAAGCTCCTGCAGAATATTCTGCACCCCTAAGGAAATATGACCAGTCCTTAAATGGTTTTATAGTAGCAGTCATCTTCTGTAGTAAATCCAGTAACCTGTTTATATAAAGGAAAAAAGTCACCTCAGAAAAGAAGATAAATATCTCTGCACATTTGCTTATACCATCCCCCACCACCACCCCCCCAACCCCCACTATGCTTCTCTATGGGGTTTATCTTAAGCAGCTCAGCTTGGCTATCAGCTAAGACTGTACACAATGCTGTACAGCACAACAGCTTCTCCAGTTTGCAGGGGTACAACTCGCATGACTGTAAAGCGATGTGATGTCTTCCTCGGCATAATCAAATAATAAAATAAAAAAAGTAAACCCTTGACACAATCAACCTTCATACATTGTCTTTATAAAAAGAAAAATGAATGAATGAATGAATGAATACATAAATAATCCTTGTAAGTCACTCAGACAAATTGATCGGTGTTACAAGTGTTGGTGACAAATTGAGGCGTGTTTGAGAATAAAAAAATAATTATAAAAAAAGAACTCGAAGACTAATGATCATTCGCAAAGGGGACTCAGCTGAGAGAACACAATAACGGAAAAATCGGCAAACAATGGCTGCAAGCCGTTAATTCAGAGGGAAATCAGCTTGAGGGATCCGTGCGAATCCATAAAAAGCTCAGACACAAATAAAAAGCCAGCAGCAGGTCCCAATGTGCACTGCACGCGCAGTTCCCTAAAATACGATTACTCCACTGGGCTTCCCAGGCACACACCTGAGAGCAAGTTACCATGACACCAGGCTGGAGGGTGTGCAGCCGCGGGAGGGGGAGGGGGTGGAGTGAAAGCAGCCAATCACAATCTGCAGAATTCTACAGACTGTTCTGTTAATCTTGGCGTGTGACACAAACACCTGGGATGAACTTTGTGCACGTCAGCCTCTGAGTAATGCAGGGGTGCGTCCCAATACTCGAAAAATGTGTTTTATGTAAGACATATTAAGATATCGTAGATATAGGGCCTGATTTACTAAGACCTGTAGCATGTGCAAAACCTTTTTAGCACACGCAAAACCAATAACATGACCAATGATTGGTCATGGCATTTGTTTTGCACCAATCATTGGTTGTGTTATTAATTTTGCGTGTGCATGTGCAGTTTTGCACAAACCATTATTTAATTATGGCTGTACTCATGGAGTTCAAATTGAAGTTCATTTGAGATTTATATATCTCAGGTCCGTAAGACGCAGATGTGCCACTTTAAACCAACGTAAGCAACTTCTCAGGTATTTTTTATAAATCATAAGCCGACTTGGGAAATTATTTTAAGATTATGTTTAAGTTTAAATCCAAGAACATTTTTATAAATGAGGCCCCTGGTTCTAGAAGAGTTTCTTCAACAATCCAACAGTTATGCAAGGAGACTATTATTGCCTTGCTGTGAGGGCCAGACATAAAGGACACAACTGTCATATCTGGAGAGATTGCCGGGTCAGCAAGCTACAAGTCACGCTAAATTGCCTCGTGACCTTTCCTGCTCCGGCAAGCTGACGGCTTACGAAAGAGCGCCCCTCGATTCACTGGCAGCCGCCGCAAACTTCTGATTGACGCCGGAGGAAAAGCCAAACAAAAAGAGGGGAGATGCCATTTGGCTTTTAAATGCCCTGCCTGTGGTCTGACAGTTGGGATGAGTGAGCTCCGAGGCGTCGAGCAGAGCCGCTAATTGGGCTGAGAGAAGGAGGGAGCAGAGCGGGTTCGAGCTGCCTGGACTTGTCAGGTCCCACACAGGAGACGCTCCACGGACCCCGCCAGGCGGGACACGGAGGAGCCCGGAGCCCGAGGCGGTAACGTGTCGGCACCGGCAGGCCTGTCCGCGTCTCCTGCATCTCTGGCAGCAGCGGTTTGTGTGCAAGCCGTTGAGCTTTCACAGGGATCTCTCGGTACTCTTGTTAACCTGTCATTGGTCAACTGCGCCGCCATTGTCATAGTCACAGCGGAGTTATTTCAACCGCGTGTGACAATTTGTGGCCCTGTCCATAGTGGCTACCCCCGGGAGGAGGGTGAGGAGCTTCAGCAGCTCCTGGTTCAAGCAGAAAGCACTTTCCTTTGTCCATAACCAGATATACTATACACACACTTACAGCACACTTTTCTAGTATAGGCTACACACAGACCCACAATACACTTTTCTCTGTCAAAAACAAGACGCATAACATCTTTATAGACTGATAACATAAGCGCATTCCACCCAGAGACGCACCACACTTACAGTATATCTGCTACCAGCCTACGAGCACAGCGCGAAGCAATGAGAGCCTCAACACCCTGTGTTTTCCATAAAAGCTCGCACAATTGGGGAAACGGCGCACGCTGTACAGACACTCTTCCTCTCTTTTGTTTTCATCAGCATGCTGAGGGCAGCTCCCAAACCTGCCACTCAATGCCTCTTCACGATTAACCACATAGTGCATATCTCTCTCTCTCTCTCTGTCTGTCTCTCCATCACCTCCGTTTCTCCACCTGCGCTATTAATGACTGAGGCCCAGGGGGCCGGGCCAGGAGCACTTCTCTTCAGAGGCTGACTGGAATATTAATACACGGCTAATTTATACCATTGACCTGTTGATTATATCCCCCACTCTGCTGAATAAGCAAAGCGGTGCCTTGACTCTCTCTCTCTCTCTCTCTGGCTCCTTCACGTACTCCCTCCTTCTCACTCCTCCCCAGTCTTTCCCCTTCTCTTATCCCCCTCTCATTGTCATAATCCCTTCCCACTCCTCCTTCCACCTCTCATTTACCACTCTACCCTACTATCACCCACAACCTCTCTTCTTCTCTCTGTATTCCTCCTCTCATCCCTCTTTTTCTTCCCATTCTCTTTCTCTCTCTCTCTATGAATAAAACAGGTTGACAGCACAAACTTGGCCTCGGGACATTGGCACATTCTTCCTCTGCCGCGCACGAGGCGTCCTCTTTGTAATCCACTTTAAAAAAAAAAAAACAAAGATTTGAAAGCGGAGGGAAGGATTTCTTTTTGATTTTAGCTGCGGGCCAACTTTTAATTCAAGGCCCCTCTATCTCGTCCCCGTATTTCAGAGGAAGCTCATTCTCGACAGCGTCGCAGAGGAGCGCCTGCCCTCCCTCCCTCCCTCCCTCCCTCTCTCTCTCCCTCCCTCCGCGCTCCGCTCTGCTCTCTGTCAGATGGAGGAGTGACAATAAGCAAGGTGATAAGAGGCAGAAACAGCCCTACATGGAAGCTGAACTGGGACCCGTATCTCCCACAGCGCTCGCAGTGACGTGCCTCACAATAAGCATATTTATCCCTCACATACACACTACGGCAGACCCAGGAAGCTCGGCTCCTGCAGCCAGGGTGTCGATAGGTTTTCATTCCCCCCTCAGCCTCGCTCGATTCCGTCTTTGGCAGGGTACACCAACACCGGTCCACTTGTAGACAAAACGCAGCAAAACCTTTCATATAGGAACACGAGGAATTCAGCTGTTATTCACAAGCTTATCAGGACATTGAGTGCAATTATTCAGACGCATAAACAGTTGGGCTTCTTAAATATTTCAGAGCAGGAGTTTGCATGCAATGAGACTCGGCTTGTCCGCCCCTGCACTGTGGAGTGCAGCGATACAGCAAAGAGCGTGAGTGGGAGAGGTGTGTCATCATGAATCCAAAGATGAAGTTTGGGTTCGGGTGTCTGACTGATTCAGGACCTTATGGCAATTCTGGCACAAGGCCTTTCAAATCCAAACATACAAATCACCTCAAAAGACAGCCTCACTTGTGTATAAACACCCTTCCATGTGTGCTAAACCAGTGTTTACCCTAGCCTGCACAGTAAACCAGTCACTGAGTGCACCCTCACCCTTGCACTGAGGTGAAAGACTAGAAGATTGTAGATATACGGTGAAGTGCGTCAGCCTGGATAACCTCTGCAGTGACTGTAATGAGTCACATATTTTTTTTCAGTAAACTATCAGCGCTACAACCGATGTTAGCTTTCACATTAGACTCAAGTGCAGCCGGCTTAAGCAATATTTACTGATGAGAGACCCATATTTCAGGAGAGACGGGTCTTATGTCTTCTTTACAGGCTTTTGTGGGTCTACATACTACCCCGATTGACCCTGTTTGACGCGCACGTCCTCGGGTGTTTTTTCAAATGCTGCGGCGCATGCAAACTCTTTGTGCGTATCGTCGCGGAACATCAAATCAGAGCAGGAGTTCTCTTTTAAATACGAGGGGTCAACATGAATTTAACATCTTTGTTCATTTGTTTCAAGAACCCCTGCAATATAATTAGAATGGGGCTTCTTTTTTTATTTGCTGTAGCTGCAATGAAAACAAGACTGACATTAAAATTACAAGCAGAAAATCTCTCATCCACAATTGTATCAGCATTAAAAGGTCATACATATTTTTCAGTATTTGGTGTCGATTTTGTTTTTTTTAAGCTTCCTAGATTAATGATATTTATCTGAACCTGCCACTATGAGCAATGACTTTTGGACTAATGCAGAATCATGATTAGGAAGGGCAAAGATACTGCAGCTTCATCCTAATTGCATGCAACACACTCTCTCCGTATACAGAAATATAAAAAGGGTGACCTCTTATCGCCATCTGGTGGTTAAAAGTGATAAAGAAGCATTTAAAGTCTGATATCATCTTGCGGTATGAATAATTAGTATGTCCAATACCAGTATCCAATAAAATTCTTAGTGGATACATTTTAAAGCATACAAATAATACATTTCAAATGGACAAGTGACTATCAATTATATTAGTAAAGCCTTTGAAAAACAAACGACACACACACAAATTACATTTAAACATCCCCTATTTTTTGAGGGGCTGTTGCACACCTAAAACTGCTTCTAAAAGATTCAAACAAACATTTAAACAAGTAGACAAACAATGACATACCGAGACCTCAACATTCTGTAGAAATAGATAAGTAGATTTGTTTCACTGCAAAGACAAAATTTCCATTCATAACATCAAAGGTGTGAACATCAGTCCAAACAGAATGGCGACTCCTTGTGCCAGAGGATAATCCATGGACTGGACAAGTCCACACAGCACCCGCTAGGTTATTAATGAGAAACAAGTGTGAGTGTAAAAACTCTCACCTCAGGCCCGTCTTTCCTGACTGAAAATTGAGATACGCAGTTCAGAGTTCTCTGAGGACTGGGCTTAATATTCTAAGTGCTATTTATTATTAGTACTCCTTAAGCTTATTTAAAGCACTGCAATAACAAAAGCTACTTTGTTATGTTAAAATATTTGCTAATGAGTTAAGCTTCAGCCGAGGGCTTCGTAAAGCATGAAACGGGAGCATTCATCAGACTTCTGGCCATGCAGGCACGTCTACCAGACCAAGATTCCTCCCTAATCGTAGGACTGAACAGGCACATCATCTCCTTTTGGGGCTAAATGCACCAGCCAAGTGTACACGTGCTAGGATTTTAGCGGTGTGTCAGGTCAGTAAGCACCACAATGCTTCAGCTTCAGAAGCTCCCGGGTCCTTTGTAGTGGCTTGCGCGCAGGCGGAACGGAAGAACGTTCACACATTTGCTTAGATGCAACTCAAGCTGCCATTTGTTCTACCCTGTCTTCCATGACTATGTGCTGACGGGTTGTGTACCGACGTCTGTTAAGAGAACATGATGAATCATTTAAATCCCTGCTGAGTGGACTTATACTTGTACACACAGAAGAAAATGCTCAGTGTGGTCACAGAGCAGTGTAATGTGTAGGCTAAATTAATGCATACCGAGTGCTGCACCGCACAGCCTTACCCCAACAGGGCCAGGATGCATGTCAAATGGTGTCAGCGTCCTACGCCAGGTTAGGCTAAGTGTTTTCAATGTTTCCACTGAAGCATCCGCTCTGAACTGCTAAAATCGCCCAGTTAACACTCACCTCACTCACCAGACCGAGGGAACACATATAGACTATAGTTTTAAAAAGCAACCTTTTCAACCGCACACAAACCTAGAGGCCAGTCAATGATTAATTGTCACAATTTTATTTAGCATAATTTAAAAATCATTTCCACTGTTAGTTCTTTTATACAAATATGTTTGTTATATAAAAAAAAAATTTAAAAAAGACAAAACATTTCCTACAAATCAAGTTCCCAGTGTATAAATTTAGTACCACACACCATAGCAGACAGGCACTGGTGGTCGCGGGTCCCGGTTGTCTGTTGAGTTCTGACATCATACCACAGTGGCATCAGGAGGAAAAAAAACAAAGAAACAAACCACCAGTTGTGTTAACCGACATCTTGAATACAATTGACTTTACACACCGGCACATGCAGATAATAATTTTGTGGCAGGGCAGCATATCCAGATTTCAACACCTTTAATCCAAATGTACCAAAACACACAGCCCAGTTTACCGACTCCCTGGCAGAAATACATATCATTATTACCCACTACGTCGCTTTGTATTATATGACTTTGACACATACCCAGCACTGTCTTAAACACCTGTAAAGATTAAAAAGTACAGATCCTCTGAATAATTGATAAAATACCATTAGGCACAAAGTTAGTGCTGCTTCCTGGTTTTCGAGTCATTCAGTGAAATATGTGGCAATTGAAATATTTCTATAACTGGCAGGCTGACTTAGTACATGTACTTCCACCTTCACCTATGATTTCTGTAACATGACCCAAAAAGAAAACGCAACCTCCTTTCAAATTCGGGATACGAGCGCACGGTCTTGAACGGGCCGGATAAAAGTTTCGGACATCGGTCAGTAAACTGCAATCTATACAATGGTCGATGTAATAGGAACAAAAACCTAGAACAAATTTTAAATCGTGTTAGAATGTGTCTGTGCGCGCTCTACCTGTCAGTCATGAGGGGGAAGTCTCGTTGCGAGCAGCTCCTATGTCTTAAGGCGAACGAGAACGGGCCGAAACATTGTGGCAGAGGAAAACGTAGCGGCCCACTGTCGAGGCTCAAACACACTGAAACACACTATGGGTGGATCCCGAGTGCTGAGAGTCACTGCAGGCCAGGCTGCTGCCAGCTTGTCAGTGGTCTCCCTGTAGCACAAACCCACCCGGTGAAAACATTTACGGATGGATGGCATTCGCTTGCAAGCTCAGCTGAGGACACCATCATCCTCTCCAAAACATCAGTGTTCAGAGGGATCAACCTATGTAACAATGCAGGCGATGCGGTTAAATGTGAAATGTACAGTTCCGTATACTCTTTGGCTTTGCCTTGACAAAGAAGCTCTTAAAATAACTACAGAAAAAGAATATGTAAGGAGAAAAAGAATATGTAAGGATAAAAAGGCACTTCCAAAATGGCAGGCACTGCTGAAAGCAGATCTATTAAAATGGTGCCCATTACTACAACCGTCTACGAGGGGTTGCAATGAATAACTTGATCCTAGGAATCTGGATTTTGTGTGACACAAGCCACTTTCAATCGAGCAACAACCATCTGACAATCTGAACATTTTAAAACATATAAAATATTACAACTGCTACCATGATTTGAATCTGTAAATAAAGTCACGTTGATCACATGCTATTGATTAAAGAGCAACCAGCCTAAATGAAACAATTGGTCATAAGAATGCAGTCTTAATAATGAAATTCAGATGTCCATCACACAAATTCATGTGGGATTATAAAAAAAAAAAACAACATGAACTCAAACTGGCCAATGAACTCTACTGGCTGTAGAAGCAGAGGCAGAAACAGACGCTGGCTTCTGTGCAGTCGAGCATTAGGACAGCGTAACCTTCTGTGGGTGATCGAAGCATCGTTTTCTAAATCAGGCAGTCGCGGCATGTTACACGGGACAGTAATTGATCCGGCGTTTGCAAACAAGTGGTTCAAGGACGCGTCCATCCTGGTAGGAATCCCCTGGCCAAGGGTAACGCAAATGTGGCTTAAGCGCAAACGGGTTACGGAATAAAGGGAACAGACATTTCTGTACGTATTAACAAATTTGTAGATACATACATTCGATATTAAAACAGTCTAACCGGCAAGACAACAAAACAATTTTAAAATAAAGTATCTGGTCTTGGTCTGCTGTACAAGTTGACCACCAGAGGGCGTGGTATCATCAGACCGTGCACTGGGCCTCTCCTCCTGCAGAGGTGACACACAGAGGGGCGGTCCGTGGCGTCACCATCGCCAGGGAGTAAACACAACACGGCGGCTAATCCGTCTGAGCCGCCGAAAGCCGGCGTCACGCTCGCGGTGACGGTGGAGGCCAGCTGACTCAGGCGGCGATGCTGCAGGAAGGTGATCGTTAAGACCTCCTGTCAACACCTGAGAGGCGTGCTTGAGCCTTGCGCCGCACAGCCACAGGCTTGGGGCTGCGCTTTATAGCTGGATGTCTGTACTAAGGTCTTATCAAAACTTGCCCGGGGCCATTTTTTCAGGTACGGAGACTCACAGGCCACTCCCCAGTTCTGCCTACAGTGCGGTCAGCGTGGCTGTAAGGCACTTCACCCCCCACGGTTGCGGATAATAACTAGACGAATGTAAGTCTATCATATAAACAACCCCCCCCCCCGCCCCTCAAAAAAAAAAAGGTACCTATACCATAATACAGCTAATCACTTTCATAGAGGCGATACCTGCCAGCCAACTGCTCTCACACAGCTACTGCCCGGCGACCAATAGCGGTCAGGGTCATTTAGCAGATTCACACAATTCAACATTCGCCGATCCACAGAAAAACAGAATGGGGGTTAAAAAGGACCATAAAATTGATGGAGCTACATAGTTTTGCGAGGAAAGTAAGCAGAGAACCTATTAAAAAGAGGCACTGAAGGTGAAAAGAAATCAACAGAACCACTTAATGTTTAAAAGGCGCTGCACGGCACAGTCCCTCTGAACCTAAACGTCAATACAGTAAGCAGGTGCAAAGGCACAAAGAGTCCTGACGTGTGAAAAACAGTCATAAACCTGGAACCCCAAGGAGTATAGAAAACGGAATGGATTTTGTCTTGTGGTTAAATTAGTGCAGATTTTGATCTTCCGGGCTATCAGGGCTCTACGCTAACATTTTTTTCCAAGGAGCACATGTGCTCCCAAGTTGAAAAATTTTGGAGCGCACCAACACATCCCAATTAGTAAATGTGCTCCTAAATAATTTTTCCAGTCAGCACACATCAATTTTCAGGAGCAAATGCTGTTAAAATTGGAGCGCAGTAGAGCCCTGATTATGCTCATCGCAATCTAAAGAGAAAAATTCTGAGCGTGGCACAGTAAGAGTCCCCGAGGCGCAGTCCAACTGAACCACACTAGGACACCCATTCCAGTAATAATTACTATTCTTTGTGGTTATAGGTCACTTTGGGTACAATGGGGGGGGGGGGCTTTGACATGAAAGAATTTAAAAGTTAAGCCATTTGGAATCACATATTCCAGATAAGTTACTTAACTGTGGAACACATGGCAGTAGCACCTCAGGGCGGGGTCAGTCGCTCATCGTGCGATAGTGACGTTTGTTTGCTTTACAGCTACCGGGCTCATAATAATATACATCTGGCCTTCTGCTGTGGCAGTAAAAAGAGTGAACAGGAGCTTGAGGCTTACGCGGCCCGAGAGAAACGAGCCTGCTCGGTTTGGGGGGGGGGGGGGGGGGGGGTGAGGACAGACTGATCTAATCCTGGCACTGTCCTGCTTGGCCGATGTTTCTGCTCAGCTTGGGTTTGTTTTGAGAGCAGAAAGGGATCTGCTCCATGGGCAGAGACATCGAGAGAGAGAGACAGTGGGGTGGAAGCTGGAGAATAAGGGATGGGATTGCTCCCGATGAAAGCAGTCAGGCTCATGAAATCGAGGTGACCAGAGGGCTGGCTTCAAAATTTGACACATTTTTGGGGGGGCTACTGGCTCCTCGGTGACCCCAACCTCCTGTTGTGGTCCAAGCGTAAGCACCCAGCACAGGACTTTAAGCTGCTCCCTGAAGGCACTCTCAGATGCAGGCATATCAGGAGAGGAGCCCTGCAGCCGAACTAAGGCCGCAGCCCTGGTCTGACAGCTTCCGGTCCCTTGTGCCAAGGCTGTTATGCAGTCAATACGGTCTCCCTGTCTCCCGAGAGGCAGGACAAGATTGTGGGGAGGGTAGGGTAATGGTTTAGTGAGAGGAGCGACAGATCATCACTCCCTTTCGCTCCACAGGAAAGTACAGGAAGTGATTTCAGTGTGGCAAATTCTTTTTGTTATTTTTTTGGCTAATCATTAGCTGTTCATCTCATTCTGAATGCAGGGCTATTTTCTTGAATTTCTTTAGGGAAAGGTTATGTGTAGAGGGGGAGGGGGTGCGGTAATATGGAGAACTCTAACAAAGTAGGGTGATGCATAAGGAGAAGCCCCGATGCTGTGGCGTCTTTACTTTGGCTTTCCGTTTGTAAAAATAAAAAAAATTCAAAAAAAGGCCAGAAGAAAACAATTGGCAATGGGGGGGGGGGGGGGGGGGGGTTATAGAGGGGGGGAGGAAAGAAAAAAAATAAAATAAAATACAAGCGAGAGAAGAGCTAAACAAAGCGTATATGGCGGCAGCAGGGAGGTGCTGGAAAAACCACGGGGCAGCCCCCTCCTGCTGGGTGTCCATGTCCGTCCGCGCTCCCTTCCCCTCCTCACTATAAGAGCACGCACTTCTTGGTGTTCTTCTTGGTGACGGGGTAGAGCACGGCGCGCACAGCCTCGGCAAACACCTCCCGCACGCCCTCCTGTAGCAGCGCCGAGCACTCCATGTACTTGACGGCGCCGATCTGCTTGGCCAGAGAGCTGCCCTGCTGGGTCGTGGTGGGGGCCAGGCCCTGCTCCTTGAGCTTCTTCACCGTCTCACCATCGGACCGCAGGTCCCGCTTGGTGCCCACCAGCAGGACAGGCACGCTGGGGCAGTGGTGCGACACCTCGGGGTGCCACTTGTGCCGAACGTTGGCGTGGGACGACGGGCTCCCGATGGAGAAGCAGATGATGAAGACGTTGGTCTGCGGGTAGGAGAGCGTGCGCAGCCTGTCGTACTCCTCCTGGCCCGCCGTGTCCCACAGGTTGAGGCTCACCGTGCGCCCGTCCACGCTCATCTGGGCGCTGTAGTTGTCGAAGACGGTGGGGATGTACTCTTCGGGGAAGGCGTTGGTCGTGTAGGAGATGAGCAGGCAGGTCTTGCCCACCGCGCCGTCCCCCACCACCACACACTTTATTGTCTGCATCCTTCCTGCATCCACACAGACTGCAGCACCTGGGGGAAGAACAGAGGGAGTCAGCCTGTATAAACCACCCTGGGACCTCCTCAGCAAACAAAAAGCCACCAAACAGGCCAGCACAGGCCCCATTGCACCTTTTCTGATCGGGGTGGCAGTGTAGTGTAGTATAGTGTAGTGTAGCATAATGGCCTTGTAACCTAAAGGTTGCAGGTTTGATATACACACACACACACACACACACACACACACACACACACACACACACACTTGTATAAATGGATACTACGTAAAACATGCACACTCCAGAGTGTGCAAGTCACTCTGGAGAGTCTGCTAAATGCCCATAATGTGACCTCATGTTTCCCTGGATCCACAACAGCACCACCCACCACCACATGTCTCTTTCAATTGTTTACAAAATTGACAGATGAAAGTCTGATTGTGGAACAGCATTATGCTCAGTATTCGTGAGCAATGACACACCCATCTGCTGCGAATGAAACGCCCTGCAAAATGACACGCCCTGCAAAAACGTCCACCTCAACTGTTAGCAATCCTTCACAGCTCTCTTCAATGGGCCACTTAGTGCTGAAGGCATTCTTAAGAAAACTCTGGAGATAAACTTGGTTTTGCTGGAATCAATTCAACTGGCAGCAGACAATAAAGAATCTCCAGGGGCCAGAGTTGACAATCACCGTTCTAATGCACATGCAATTTCCCCAAAACAGAGTAAATTATTCATGGAAAACAGCAGTCATGTTCGACATATCATCTATAATTTACGGAAATTTTACTTGCGAGGCCATCTTAAATGGGGCACATAAATTACTGAACCACTAAAGCCCACTATAAGCCCCTATGAAGGATGACATTGTTTATTCATTTGATTTGTTAAGCAAGTTGTGCTTTTCCCAATGAACAAAATTATAACATCAAAATAAAACCTTCCTTATATTTGGATATAGTGTTTAGAAATTACGTTGCACCAAACTGAGAATTACTTGCATTTATTACCAGGTTAATCAGTACAGGACTGCTTACACCAGCAAAAACAACTTATTTCTTAGCAGTTAATGTAAGAGTTCAGGGTCCTTGTATAAAGATACGGTAATGCGCTTAAAACAGTTTTAAATTTCATAGCACTGAGACAAGGGTAAGAGCGAACACCACATAGAGTATCCCTACCCTTATGGAAATGTAATATACTGCAGTATATTTAAAATATATTGTGGAGATGATTTTGATACATTTACAATATACGGCAGTATATTATTTTGACATAAGGGTATCCCATGCACATCTTCTGACAGCAATCGCAGCTTAGCCGTTAATTGTGATTACGTCACACATGCATATAACGCTCCATCTGTACATGAAAATAAATTACGTGCGCGGGAAAGCAACTGAAAACTAAACGTCATCTAATATAATAATGAACGGGGATATTGCGCTTTAAATTTCAGTCGTTTCAGAAAGTTACCTTAAGCGATGCTTCTAGCCGTCACTGTGAGTAAGATTTTGACAAGTTGTTGGTTTACTTACTAGCTGGGTCTTGCTCTTTCACACGAAGTTCACGCCTCAGCGTTACAATATTACACTTTCGGCCTATGAACAAAATTACTTGGCTACAATTCAAAGGAAAGGCTAACATTATAACGACGGATTGTTTCATTTGACAACTCCAATATAGCGTTAGTTACCTACATTGTGCGGCCCTTAAGTTAAACTAGTTAAGTTAGCTAACGTTACTGTAACGTTAACGTTCACTGAAATAAGATCACAATTTTGGAATAATTAGCTACTGAAGCAATAACGCTAGCCAGCTAACGTTACGACTGGTTATTTGACGTTAAGTTAACGTTACATTAACTAGCAGGCTGTCAAGCCAGCACATTTCAGAAAACATGGGACTTTCACAACAGAAAGAAAATGCCTTCCGATTTGTTTGTTAGTGTTGGTGTGTTAAGTTAACGTTAGCTAGATTTATGAGATTTTAGGTCAAGTAACATATAGCTATTGTTTACAGGGGACGGCTGTAACGTTAAGTTAGCGGTGTTAGTTAACGTACTGTCTAACGTTATTTGGCTAACGTTAGCATTAGAGGCTCAGTGGCTTCACCAGCTTCTTTGAATAAACCGAAAGTTGCTATCCAACAACCTGGAAACGCCTTAGCTAGCAAACGTTAGCTAACGGTTCCCGTTTGTGGATAAACTGTAGCAAGCTGTTCACTCAACTAATATCACTGTAACCAGCGCTAAATAGATGGGTGGGTGGATCTGATAGCTAGCGTTAGATAGATAGCAAGCCAATACTTGGGAGACTAGTTAACTAGCTAACATTACCAAGCTTAGAAGCTGGCTAACGCTCGGTAATGTAACCTAGCTAGCGATCTCATAGGAAAATAGCTAACGTTAAGTTAGCTAACAAGCGAGGTGAAGTGATTTGTGCTTTTTAAAAGTTTCTTTTTTGAATGTATAACTCCAAGAGAAGTAAATCAGTGCGGAATATAAATTCCAGGTATCGACACAAGTCAAAACACATTAGTACAAAAAAACAGCTAACGTTAGCAAATAAAGTAAAGTTTAACTGTCTCACCGCCTCACTTGGGACTCGCGCTCTCTCTAGCTTCGTTCAGTCAGACCAGACAGAACCGCATCCGGGGAGCTGTCCCAAATAGTGACTACGCATGACTTGATATGCACTAGAGAACTCTGGTAAATGTAGTATTTATTTATTTATTTTTTCGGAGTCTAACTACAGAGATGACACGCGATAACGTCGAATTAAAAAGTTGCGATAACGCAACAAGAATGCAGCGTACACACATGTAGTCTAACAATAAAGCTAATTTGCTAAAAATGTGTTTAATTTGTAAAAATTCGCTCTTTATTGCTGGAATGAATACATTTACGATCTCAGTCGCGCATTCTGCACGGTACCGCCAGGTGTCATTGTTGACTATAGACTAAAGTTCATCAAGCAATCCAAAACTGACCAGTTTTACTACTTTTGAGACAAGGAGAAATAAAGCTATTCTCATTGTCTCGTTTGGAAAGAGATACTTGAAGGTGTTTAATCTTTTTTTTTATTATTATTTTTTTTACTTCTGCTGTATAACTAAAATGTGATTCAAACGCATACAATATTTTAAAAAGGTCATGCAACCAGGTTGTGAAGAGAAAGGTGGTTAAGACAGTCAAAACGGGAGAATTTGAGATTGGATTCTGTGTAGCAGAGAAAGAAGATACAGTATGTTATTAAACTAAGTAATGAAGCGATATACATGACCTCTACGCAACAGTTTCTACGTGTTAATCACTACGCTGTGTCTTCCCTTTACTTCTCTTGCTAAGATTATACAGTGTTCCAGAGTATCCAGAGTTCAGTCTCACTGCTGTGAGAGTTCATCTGATTCCCAGGACCACAGACAGATGGGCAAGTTCCATCCTGAAGGTGGTGATTTCCTCACATTCCACTCTGCCACTCCTTTTGCAGGTGAGCTGAAACTGATAGCCCCTTCCCACAAAGACGCTTTCAATCAGGGTTCACATGAAAAGAAATGGTGGCTTTTGTTATCAAGGCGTGAAAAGTGATTTGCATACTTAACATACAGCCAGAAACTTTCCAGCGTCACACATGCAGATGCTTGTACATACGCACCCAGCGACCTATAACCAAAGACACTTGAAAACAAAGAGGCTCCAGTTTATTGCTTTTCCCAAGAGTTCTGGCGTCACTCCGGCCTATAAAGAAAACTTTCCCACTGAGACCCTACCACCCCCCTTTCCCTCCCTCTATTCTGTGAGGGGATTCTCTGGGATGCTTCTAGTGTCTCCATGACAACCTCTGCGGACTAGGGGTGCCACTGTCAGGAGATAGAAGAAAGAGAGAGACCTTTGAGTGGAGCTGAGGAACAGGGGGTTGTGGGTAGTTATAAGAGGAAATGGCCCAGGGAGGAAGTCTCAGGATCTTGAAAATGAGCCAGCTCAGTTCCCTCTCTAAACAAACACTTTGAAAGGTTGTCATGCTGCAGTTGATGTGTGTGTTTGCTGCCAGCCCAGTTGGGAAGCAATTGTGTAGGTCATGGGTTTGTTCAATAGTAGAGTGCACCAGCAGTCATTGACAGAGGTATCCCAATTGTGCATTATGACAGCGTTTTACCCTTATATATACCACCTTCCACTTAGTGGATACATGTTCTCCAATACTTTTAGCCAATGGAGCAATTTACTTATGCAAGCCACCAATGGCACATTATAGATTTTCTGGGGCCAAAGCAAAAAAGCTAATTTGGGCTTCCCACTCCCTCAAGGGGGCCTGGGTCATGTCAAACTAGTGTTGTTTTGCCACATACCGCCCCCATTGCCCTCAGTAAATGTCGTCACTGCATTAGTTACCAACAATAGATCCATATGAAGTATGAAAGCCCTATGACCTTCAAATGTATATTTGCACTACTTGCATATTAGCCAGATTTACGCTAATACTGCCGCCTATGGCCCATAAGTATAAAATCAAACTCACATTCTCTGCAATGCAGTTAGCACAGCTGAATGTCAACAGTTAAGATTTGTTTTACAAGACACTTTTGACTATGTCAGATTCAAGTGTTAGATGCATTATGTTGGTGTAACAGAAAGGGAGCATGCTATATTAACACAATGATTGTGATGACCATCTTTATTTTACTTTATCTTATTTACAAATATCTGTCATACAAAAATTACACCAGGTAATAATCACTTATTCTGTTAAATAATTTTTTCTTTTTTTCATCAAAAACAATAACAAAAAAATATCCCACGTATAATAATGAAATATACATACACCCAGCACCAATCCCTCTTCAGTTTCTAAAGTGCACCAGGATGAGAAGGTCCCACTGAGAGAGTTGGAGTGGGGTCAGTTCTGTACCTAGTGCTGGGCTGGACCATTAAAGAATGTGGGTGTTTGCAAAAATAATAAAACACAAATCTTAATGTTCTGAGCTTTGAAATTACATTCACATCAAACTAAATGTGCTGAATGAATGCAATTATTTGTTTGTCCTGTCAATTTTGTTGTGACTTGGGTGAGTGAGGGCTACAGACGTTTTAAAAAATCCTTTCTTCATGCAGGAAAATCTAGGGTATCAACCTGATGATGTAGATGGAGTGGAATAGTCCTAATTTTTTATTTTAGGACAGGAAGAGGAAAAGATTGGACAGGGGCTAAAACAGGCACTTGGAAGAATTAGAACCACACCCCATAACTTAAACTTGCAGCAAGGGCTAAACCAACAGCCACCTGAACGTGTAAGGTCACATCTTACCATCTGTCTTAGACTTCATAACATATTCTGATGGAAATCAAGTACTTTGGAAGGCTAGCAAACACAAGATATAGGTAGAGGACAATGATGTCGATAAAGATGCTAGCTTTAAAGTGTTACACTTCTTTGAGACACCAAAAGCAAATAAACAAGGTTCGATACTTAGTGGGTATAATGCATTTCAGGTATATGCTTGGAGGTATACTGAGGGATTCCCCCAGAGGTGCCCCATTACCTGCACAGGGCCCCCTAGTGGCCGGAGGTAGTAGTCGCTGGATCAGATAGTGCAGTATCCCCAACAGTCTCGCTACCCTGTCACACTTCTCCCACCTACATAACAGGGACACTTTACTCAGCATGAGAAAGTACAGTGACTCCATTCACAAATATTAGCAGATGGGCACTAAAGTCAACCCCCCCCCCACCCCCTTGATTCCGATGGTTCTCACTGTCACTCAGGAATACAGAGAGGGGAGGCACCCATAGTTCCCCACAATGAATGATGCTGCAGCTCAGTATCTGACAGAGGCTTCTGAAGATGGCACTGGAGAACCCACAGACAAAGTGCTGTCCTAAAGGAAATGTATATCCCATGTACAAAATCTGTTCAAGCTCAATTTAAAAGACAGCATGCATACCCAAATACATATAGTTTCTTGTGGTTTTACGTACATATGCATAAATATATATACATGTACTTTTACATATATATATTCGTGTTCATGGTTCACCTCCACATTGGCAGGGAGGCAGGACGGGACACCTTGGGGCCTGGGGTCTTGGGCTTGCTGGAATCACAGTTCTTGGCACTTTTCATAGCTGCAGCAGTGATAACAGCTTTGCGGATGGTCTTAGCGGTGGTGGAGGAAGGGTTCGGAACCGTGCGGGGCGGGGTGGGGGTGTGGGACTCGGGGTTAGGGGCAAGACGCTTGGTCACACGTAGAGGGGATCCCCTGACGAACCCACCCTGGACGGCCGCTGCCTTGTCCTTCTCAGGCTTGGTCCTCTCCAGAGGGCCAGGGCCAGGCTTTCCGACCTGATCGGCTGCAGCCCGCACCTTCTCCCGTGCACTCGTGGCCCGTTTGAGCTCGGCTGGACGGGGGGGCATGGAGGAGCGCACCGAGGCGCTGCGAGGGGGGGGGCAGCTGGGAGAGGCGCATGGCAGGTACGTCCGCGGTAGGCGCCGGCGACTCTGCCTTGTTGCGGACCCTGGGGATGCCAGGGTTGCTAGCTGACCCCAGTCGTGGCACCAGGCCCCTCCGCAGCCCCCTGACCAGGTCCTTGCCGTTGCACTGGGGGGACTTCGCTCCGCCTCCACTTCGCTCCGCCTCCCTCTCTTCGTCCGCCTCTCTCTCTTTCCTCCACTTGGAGCAGTGGCTGGGCATTGGCCGGGGTATGGGCGTGGTCATGCTATCGTAGGAGCGCAGACCCCGCACCAGGGTGTGGCACTCCAGAGTCTCGCCCACGCGGGGGGTAACTCCGATCGCCCCCCTGGCTGGGCGGTTCTGCTTCCTGCGCCAGCAGAGGGACGGGCTCCGGTGCCATCGATTCGGGCTGCATGTCCACCTCAGTGGGAGAGGCCGCGCCCAGGGTCCCCTGCTGTCTCAGCACTCTTTCGGACACCAGTCGCAACAGCTGGGCACTCTCTACGGACGGCTCGTCAGCCGTCGGATCGCCCGCCTCGGTGACCATCGCTGATGTGCTCTCTGACAGGTCTGGAGCAGGGCCCCAGGCTCTGTTTGTGATGTCAGAGGGCAGCTCTGCTCTAACAGAGGCAGTATCAGCAGAACACTCCTCTTTCTCATGCGCAGGGTTCGTAGGGAGCTCCTCAGTGGTCAGCCCACGTAGCCGGTGTGTAGCATCACTGGGTGCTTCTTGCTGGCTGGGTGTGGTGTCAGTAATGAGGCTCAGTAAGCTTGGAATGGCAACAGCGGTCAGCCCTTGTTGGCTGTGAGTTGTGTTAGTGCTCAGTTCCAGTCTGCTGTTTGCAGAATCAGTGTTCAGGCCTTGTTTGCTGCCTACGGTATCAGCGTTAAGCCCTTGTCTGCTATGTGCAACGTCAATGTTCAGTCCTTGTGTGCTGTGTACAGTGTCACTGCTCAGCCCTTGTTTAATGCACATAGTCTCAGTTCTCAGTCCCAGCTGGCTGGGGGAGGTGTCAGCGTTCAGCCGCCCTGAGGTGCCGAACTGGTGCGAGCTCCTCCGAGCCTCGGGGAGGCGCAGGCTGCGCCGGTGCCAGGTGTAGCTGAGTCTCTTCTCTAGGGTGCGCTCCAGGTCATCCTGGCCCTGTCCGAGACCCGGTCCGGAGCAGGCCGCAATGGAGCGGCGCTTCTCTGCGCTCTCCCTCTGTCGCTCCGCCCGCCGCTGCTCCTGCAGCTCACGTTCTGCATTCTCCTGAGGGGCAGGGACAGAAAAAGGTCAGAAGTCAAAGGCCATTGGAGAGCCACACAGGATGTCACACAAACTACTGCATTACTTAATAATCACCACAGGTTTATTTAGAATTCATCAAAGCCTGAATGATAAATTTAATTGTAAACATATTGGGATTGATACTGCAGCTAAAGATTTTATAATGTTATGCAAATGAGGCATGCTCAATATTACTATTCTTTGTGAATATGGCTTATAGCACAAGTGCCTTTAGGTGTCACATGGTTTTATCTGAACATACATTCATCAAGGTAGCTTGTCATCTGACTGGCTATAACTAGGTAGGGGGAGGGTGGGTGAAGTAATGATAACTTACAGGATGATTTTAAATAGCTAGCTAGAAACAGTTCAGACTTGCTCAAATTGGGTATCCAGCAAAGCGATATAGCATAAAGCATGTCATTTTTTGCTGCCTTTAAATGAAGGGGAAGTATATTAACAAGTATCTGTTCAACTATAGTGTCTGAACAGCAGTGGCATTTGAAGAAAAACAGTACTTGCAAGTCAACAGTGAAATCACTGATATATAAAACCTGACACGTTAGAAGTAAAGACTGAATACAGAGAGAATGTGCTGATGTTATGATAAAAAATGCTGCACTACAATAAGATACTTTTATCGATGTAGTCAGTGATAGATAAAAGGACATCCATAACATATAACAAGTGCACATATGTACACACACTCATGCACATGGAAACACACACACTAACACTAACACACACAAACACGCTTCCCACCTTGACAGCGTTCTGAAAGCGATGACAGAAAGAGAAGAAGATGCGGCAGGCTTCCTCCAGTTTAAATGAGGCTTCATCCTCACAGAAGAACTCCACCAGGGCCTGGCTGGCCTTCTGTAAAGCCTCCACCTCAGTCTCCACCTCCCCCAGCTTCCCCTCTGCAGACTGCAGACAGAGAGAAACATATGGTTCCCTGGTGCAGTGCAACCTGCAATCTGTCTAAAATCTCAAAGGGTAATTCTGCAACGGTCTGGCTTCAACATTTCAAACACCTCAAGTATATTTATCAACTAGCTAGTGAAAGAACCTGCAGTACTTTTCAGGCTAAAATGAACATTTTGAAAGAGTCCTGATATCTCCCTCGGACACAGTACCAATGGTGCTGGAGAGGAGTGCATCTCCTCCACGACTCAGTGCTGCCCCCATGAGGTGGTGCAGATAGGGACACATACCTCCAGGAAACTCTGCATCTGCTGCTGGATCTCGGCTTCTGTCTGAATGTTGGCACGCAGCGCCTCCACCCTGATCCGTAACCGTGAGAGATCCTCCTGCACAGATTCTTCAGACTGCCTGCAAAGACGTAGTGGGATAAGAAGAACTGAGGCTTTTACACTGTACTAGAATCCATATTGTATCACACAGAAACAGCCACAGAACAGCCCGTTAAGGTTTTAATACTGTACTGGGATCAGTACAGTATCAAACTAAAATGGCTACTTTTTCATAGGCGCACTCCTTTCACCACACACTGGCTGTGTCCGAATCAGAGCCCTATCTACTGTGTCCCGTGAACCAACATACAATGTACTTCTTACTGCATACTGTCCTCAATACTATTATCAATGAAAACCCAGAAATAAGTATATCATCCGGGGGTTTAAAGTACACTACATTTAGAGAACATTTCTCCTACTTAACAACTTTCTCATCCAGTGTACTCAACTGGCATACTCAATAGTATAGAAGGGCATTGACTCAGACACAGCCACTGTCCCCCGGTTGCAGTTACACTGCCCATGAGCAGAGTGGCACTCATATTGACAATCAGAGTGGGAGTGACTTTGTTTGAAGGTATCAGGGCAGTACTGACCTGGAGGCTGGACCCACATGGTCCAGTTGACTGGAGAAAGATAATAAGCTTGGGTTCTTCTTCACTGCCTCCTGGAGACAGACACAAACCAGGAGAATTGGTTTTACAGATAATATTTATCCTGTGAAGTTACTGTGATTAGCTCACACTTGCTGAATCATATTACATAGAGAAGTGCATGTCTGGCTTAATTTCTTTCAGTCTGTGGTTCGCTCCAGGCCACAGTGCTTGTTGAGACATCTCCTAGTTTCAAATGATACAATGTCTCTGCTCTATTTACAGAGACAAAAAAACCCGAAAACATTTAAAATAAATACAATTATTTAAATCAACGTAATGTTAACTTTGCTAAAATCGTATACATATAGTTTGACAATCAGGAAAAAGTACATTACATAATTTATTAATGTGCCAACTTCGTTTAACCCCACAGTGCCTACAGGTGTAAAAAGTAGAGGCTCTTACCATGGCCACAAAGTGTAGCAGATTCATGCCTGGTTTGTTAGCTTTGGTGTCAGCAAGTTTGAGCAGTGAGGCGATGCGGAAGCCAGCTGCATTCCCAGCATATCCTCCCTGTGGATAACCAGGTACAGGTTAGATAGTGTACGCATATACAGGTGCATGCACACGCAAACACACAGAGGTTCGTACATACGCTCATTCATATGCACACACGCGCGCACACACACATAAATGATGGCTCTGTATCTTCATTCTGCAGTCTGTTGAGGTTTACAGCTTCTTGCAGTTAAATCCAGAGTTGTAAAATCCAGGGATCAGAAAGTAAAGGTCCTGCCATGCGTTTCTTTCACCCATTCACTCAGCCATGAGTGATTTCACCAATTAGTTCTACCTCCTGGCTGAGGAACTGTGCTAATTAGCAAATCCAGGTGATTGGAACAAAATACTGAGGAGGACTTTTACTTTCTGAGTCTGGATTTTACACCTCTGGTAAAATCCCAGACTGAGCTAGCAGGCCTCCTCTAACCCCTGTGGGACACTCACTGCATTCATATAGTTCCCTGCCCTCAGAACCAGGTGCAGGATGGAGTGCAGCTCTTGACAGTTTAGCAGCTCTGAGGAGGGAGAGGGAGAAGGAGAGAGACCAATCAATTATTCATTTTTTCACGGCATGGAAAGTTATTTTTTTTCCTACACCTGAAACAGATTTGGGATTTTTTGTCTCATATATGACAACTGAGAGAGGGAGAGAGCGAGAAATATAGAGATACAGTGTTGTTTTTTCCATCACTGATTACAGATTGCATCTCCCATGACTGCAAGTACATTTCATGTATATAAATCTCAGATTGAACTGTCAAAACTCAGAAAAATTAGCAAGAACATAAGCTTTTATCTTCTTCCAAATGTCTTGCTGGAAGTCCAGTTGGCAATTGTTCTTTGTCAGTGATTTGCTATCATCCCTATTTTCTGTGACATGAAATATAGATATATAAACACAATACAGAACACAAAACTCTTAGTTTTAAAGTAAACTAAAACCGCACCAGGTTGGGAATCTGCTGTAGCCTCTCCCCGCCAAACCCCCACCCCCCTACTGGGACTCACCTCTGGCCGCCTCCCCCAGACAGCGGGCCGCCACACACAGAGAGGTCACGGCAGGGTCAAACTCCTGCTGCAAGATCATGGCATCCAGGCGCAGCCGAAAACTAAAGGAAAGGAACAGACAGCGGCACAGTTAATATTCCCAAGAGAGCCAGACATTTGAGTGGGGCACTTCAGCTTAAATGATGCTGATCAAATGTGCCCAAGTGTGGGGAAAAGCAATTAAAAGTAAATTAAGGTCAATATATTACTGAAAGGATTGTTGAGTGTCGTCAGCGCTTTGGCAGAAGATTTTATTGGTGCGGCCAACAATTCCAGAAAAACAAAAGCCTAAAAAGAGGAAGACGGCAGAGGAGAGACAAAAGAGGGTTTTCGAGAGGGGGGGTGTAACACCTCTCCTTTTTGGATGGACGCATTCGTGCCTCAGCCCCAGAATCGCACAGCTCGCAAGATTGTGGGGTGGGTCTATGGTTTGGCCAGCTAGGCTAGTGAATGAATTCCTACCATGGCAGCATAGCTGTCAAGCCAGTAACCACACCAAGCTGGGTGACACAGAAAGGAAGCATGCGAAGCTGGGTGGCTTATAAAAGACCAATGACGACAATGCAAAACCACTACTTTTGTAACCCTGTAGAAATGGCCCCATTGGTATGGAAGGCCCATGAGAGAAAACTGGAAACAAGGAGGAAAAACAGGGAAGAAAAACATGATGGAGAGAGGAGGCGTTGCATTGAAGTCAGCAAGGAGGAGATGCTGATTAACTCAATGTAACAGAGAAGGGAGGTGAGGGGACAACAAGGCGGCCAAAAACTCATTAGAAACTTCATACATGCCAAAGGGAACAGGAAATCATTGTTTTCTATGAGAGAACAAAAGACTAGGTGTGACGAGCTTCCGTCTCTCTGTGCCTGGCCAGCTCAGCGGTGCTGGTCAGTACACCGGTCACTGGGGGCATCTCCTGAGCTCAGGATTTATGAGGGGGAAAATGGTAATGAGGTCAGAGCGAGTACGACCCTATAAGACCACGGAGGGAGGGGTTACTGATATTACTCAGACACTGATAAAAAAAAAAAAAGAAATTACGGATTTTTATACAGGTTGTGTTACACAAAATCCATTTAAACAGCCAGATATTTACTGAAGTAAACCAGGTTAAGAACCTTGCTCAAGGGTACAACAGCATCATCCCAACAGAGAACTGAATCCACAACCTTTGAGTTACAAGCCCAGCTCTGTAACCATTGCACTACACTGCCGCCCACAGGTTTGATGTAGGCTTGTCCTGAGAATCAAATTTGACTGGAAGTGTAAAGTTTTTTTATACCACTTCAACACATTCACCTTGCTGTAGCTTTCCTGGCCTTCCTGACTACATCACACATAACGTAACGTAAAAGACTACAGCCCATCCACTGCTGTCCCTCTGTCACTACCTCCAGCCACAAGCTTGAGAGGCAAGTGTGTAAAGCTGGAGAATACAGGATGCTTTAGCGTAGCTGCTGAATGTAGACTGACTACAGGCATTAGCACCATCCTTTCCCATGCATTCAATTATCACACCCCATCAGTGCAGGCAGAGCACATCTAACATACATGCCAGGAACCACTCTTCACAGCAAGGCACACAACAGGCTGACTTTGGAGGAAACAGGCAAACCGTATAAGTGTATTAGTTGGGGCAGGGGTGTGCTTACAGGGCGGTGGTTGTGATTGGTGTGCCACCAGTGAGAGACAATAGAAGGGTTGGGGTTCGGTGTTGGGCTCACCTGGGTACTTCCACCAGCAGAACCATGAAGACATCGGGCTCTCCAAGGCGGCTCCGGTCCCCGTGAAACAACCGCAACTTCTTCTCCTGCGCAGAGCACACAGACAGACAAGCGGTTAGACAAATAGAGATGTCAAGCCAACATCCAGCATGCAGACAACCAAACAAGTTTCACATCAGCGCACGTATCTTAAAGTTAACAATCCTAATATCCATCACAAGGCTATTTTCTTCACATTTTGTGAACTCTGTGCATTGCGTGCATATGCTGTAATGGACCATAAATGGGAGTTTCCTGTTAAAACACAATTACTTATCTTTGGTCAGACTAATGTGCAACAGACCTTCCCTTCGGGGGATTGGTCGGTAACATCAGATCACAGCTCCGCGGTTAGCGCCGGGGCTACAGATGGCCAGATGGGACAGAAAGAGCGGGGCTAGTACCTCTTCGATGTCGGGCAGAAGTTTGCAGAGCTCGCTCAGTTTCTCTGCCCCGTACCTCTCCCCGGCCCCCTGCCTGATGTCCTCCACAATCTCCCTGGCCGCGCTGCGGAAACAAGGCAACACCCCAGACTTGCATGACATCATCTTTCATTCAGCACTACTAAGGCTTCACACGGTCTCTGGAGCACTCCCACAGCCAGGTTGTATACTACAATCCAAAATGCGTTGCAATACTGACCCAAAGTATATTGAGATTTCTGCTGAACGCTGGTGATTTAAACCCCAAGATTTCCTTGTGTGGTTGTGTGCTTTCTGTTCCTCATTAACAAAACATGCAGTACAGAAAAGCTTTAGAAGTCAAAGAATATAAACTACTAAACATGATCGTGGCCTCTCATTGGTAACTCTTTTCTTCCCTCTGTTCTGGCTTTGTGTCTGAGGGCCTGTCTCTCACTCTGTGTGGCTCTGCTCTCTGGTCACAGCGGTCAGAGCACGGACAAACTTCAGCATTTATCACCTCCCAGCATCCTTATCTGCCACAGGGCAGGCCTGAGACGCCATGCTGGCGACACAGAAGGACAGACGGACACTGCGCAAACACGCCAGTCTCCTGCCTGGCTGCAAGTCCGGACGTATAGAGCTCATATGACCCATTGGGCCGCAGAAAGGCTTTCTGGGAGAAAAAGTGAGAACGGGGCAGCCGCGCCAAATGCCAAGCACCTACTCAATCGGTCACCCCTCCTACACCCACAGTCTCCATTTACTCCCCTTTCCATTCCATGCAGCCTAGCTTGTCTTAAGCCATTTGATCTCCACTCCTCTACTCAACTTCTGTCCTTCCACTGCCCTCAATCTACCCACGATGCACTTCTCTCCCTCAGACAGACAGTCTGGCTCTCCACATAAAGCACTCACCCAGGACGTGAAAAGAAAACAAGGAGCAAGCATGAACAAACACAGGTGACTTGGGTTTTATGTCAACTTCCTATTTTTATCTTCACATAAATTAAGCCGCACAACACAGCACACCCTCATAGGAAGGGTCATGGCAGGATTGAAGTAGTTTTATCCACCAACGTTTGTCTATGACAATAAGTAATGTTTAGTACAGGCAAGTAGCTGGTAGAACCTGGCTCACGTGAGTACATTACATTACAGAGTATTCTTGAAAGATGCAGATGCAGGGGCAGTATACCGTGCATCTGACAAGGACATTTTTCTCAGAGCCTTGACATGCTTTGAAGTATCTTGTCACAAGGCATTTAGTTTGCTCTCTCTCATCCAGAGCAATGATGGAAGGAATGCAGTAAAAACGATAATTGTTTTGATGCACAGTAGCATTTCTGACTTTCCACCAGAAGAGGAAACATTGTACAAGTTCAGACAGAAAGTCAGGGTCATTTTGGGGGAAGGTGCTCTTCAGTTAAAGATGTATACAACAGTGTGTTGTGTACAACATACACACACACACACCTTCTAAAACAAACACTGATGTTTGCACACTTAATCAGCAACACTCAGAGGCAAAACGCACATGGTTTCTTGAGAGAAATGTACTGAGAGAAATGCTTTTTTATCCCCAGAAAGGCACTGGAAACAAAGATTTTAAGATTTAATGGAAAGCTTTTAACCACCTACACAGGGTTCTATGACACCTTTGCAAAAAGTGCAAAATCTTAATGAAGCCCTCCAGCTTACTAAAGAGCCGGACAAAAGGAGAGGAGCTTCCTCTTGCCTTCTCCACGGGGGGCCACTCAGTACTAAAAAAAGCGTTTTAAGGTTCAAAGCAGGTGTCACCTCCGACCTCCTCGATGGCCATCAACCCCTCTGACCCAGCTGCTCACACAGGATGTTGAGACTATTCAAAACCGTCTGCCCATCTT
The DNA here is from genome assembly GCA_029718625.1 of Synaphobranchus kaupii. Lineage (NCBI taxonomy): Eukaryota > Metazoa > Chordata > Actinopteri > Anguilliformes > Synaphobranchidae > Synaphobranchus > Synaphobranchus kaupii. The sequence goes on from CM056393.1 coordinate 23,327,582, forward strand.
CACACCTACCACCAACCCCCCGCTAAGGCCACCCTGCCACCAGAAACGCCCCACCCCCAACCCCAACCCCAACCCCAACCCCAACCCCCACTCTTACCCTCCATGTGAAATGTTTACAACTTGAGCACTATTAGTGGGCCATGATCCTAGGCATGAATGTTTTCCATTCAGGACTATAAGAGATAAATTACAGAATAAACTACCACTTGAGGTTGCCAAAAGGAGTACTAGCTTTAGTGCCAGTCTTTACTCCAAGTTATAATGCTGCCAAAAAAAGATGGTGGACATGAGAAAATGGCTCTTACCTCTTGAACTGCCTGAGAAATATCCCCACATTCATGCTGCGCTTGGCATCCAACAAGGACACCTGTTGACAGAGACAAGATGAGTTAGACTAGTCAAAAGCCAAGATGACTTTCGAAGGCAATGCACCAATAAGGCATATTGATCAGAAACAAGCAGACACACAAAAACTGATGATATTCATCCGAGGAAAGAAATGTAGTGGCAAGCACAGAACCATACTCTAGGGAGGCATAATAACATTTCATGCACTAACACGACATCAGTTATTTCTTATCAGGAAATTCTCCCATGTAAGCTAAATAAAATAAAACACACAAGGAAACCTCTTACTAAACAGCAAAAATATGCAGAAAGCTCAAATGTCAGGCAGGTAGTGTTCTTTATGTACAATAACCTGCAGGGGTGTAGTTTTAGGCCTATAATCTGCTAATAGAGTCTACTTGCCAAAACACATGCACTGGTATACACTAAAATAGTCACATTCAGTCATTCCCCAAGGGGGAAATAACACTCCTAAAACATGGCAGCTTGAGACTTTCCAGGCCTCCCTAGAAGTAAGTCAATGCCCTGAGTGGAACCTGCCTGTTGATGGGATCCTAACTCGCTTCTTGTAAATCCTGGATTGGTTGAAGCTGTCTACACTAGGAGTGCCATTTCTATCCTGAGCTTGGTGTACGGATTTCTGTATTCCAGTTGACTGCCTTTTCCCTGCTATATATGGAGGGTCCCAAGGCTGTTAATTTCTTAGCACCACAACTACAGTCTACTGTGCCAAACATCTGTCCAAATCCCACCTTCCCCTCAAGTCCTGAAGAGACCCCTAATGGAACCCCCTTTTCCTGCTCTCCAAGCAGTCAAGAGACAAACCTCTTTAATTTTTTAATTTTTAATTTCAAACTCACAGGAGTAGCACAAAGACATACCCGTGTAGAGTCACGCGGCATGCCCTCTAAAATGTCAGATCGGCCAGCCTGCTCACCTTGTCGGTGGTGGGGTCCTGGGGCGATCCACAGCGTGTAAGACTGCGTCTGAAGCTGGGAACTTTGTCCACGGTTTGCGCCTCCTTCTGGCTGAAGAGCTCATCCAGCGAGCGCAGGTCGATGGTAAAGTCGTCTACACCGACGGCCACCCCGCTCCACACGCTTCTCCGTCCCTCCACACGCTCTTTCGGGATCCGCTCCCAATTGAGGTTACGCAGCCTGGAGCGGCGGGCAGAGTCTAGGCGGGATAGAGGGACGGAGGCCGGAGGAGGAGGTGGGGGAGGCGGGGGCGGGGGGAGCGGAGGCGGCAAGATGGGGAGGGTGTCCATGGAGGTCACTTCCACCGTGGGGCTGAAGGAGCTGACCGGTGGTGCTCCATGAAAGGCCTGAGGCTCCTTGGTGGCCACACTGAGAGTAATCAGCATGGAGGCCGATGGGCGTGGCTACTCCCCGCCCTCCTGCTTCCTGCACAGGCTCTCCCACTGTCTGTGTTCAGCACAGTCCTCACACAGGCACAGCCTTCTGACATCCACTATGAACTCTGCACAGGGAGGTAAGAGGGATTTCAACATTGACAGCCTTCTCAACATTTAGCAACTGGCATTTTTACGAGAGAAAATATTCGTAGGTTGATTACATTTTATCATTAATATGTAAATATGTGCTTCAGAAATTCTCCTCAACGCATGTCCCCTGTTGTGACAGGCTCAGACCACCATGATAACAGTAAAATTCTAAAAACAAAACAATTCACATTCTTCCTGACCCCACCATTGCATGAAGATAATGTCAAACAAATATATCTTTTTTTTTTTTTTTTTATCAAAGTCAACGTTTCATTCAAATACCCAGTGTCCTTTAATGTAAAGGTCAGTGAACCCTTTTGTGGTTTACCAATACCTATAGCACACACACACACACACGTTAATTAACAAGCAGACAGCGCCACAGAAGACACACGCTCCAACAGCTGGCAGCGCTTGTCCTGTAATTAGTCCCTCGCTGTAGAATGCCTGCCCCATGTGTGTATCCCTCGCAGCTTATCCACAAACCGTTTAAAGTTAAAATTCTCAAAGTTAAACCCTAGATTTAACTCTCAGAGGCTGCTCATGGTGTCGGGAGAGGCAGTGGATTTACGTCTGTAGGACAGCGAGCGCTGCGCTTCGGCGGGTCCTCTCCTGCCCTCCTGTTTGAACGGCTTGTTTATTCCTGCCCCGTTTCACTCCAGCTACACAGCACAACGAAACGTGCACTCCTCCTCTCCTGCTTGCCTTTTAATTATACAAAATTAACTGCGCGTAAACCTTCCCAGGATTTTACTATCTCAGATTTTCTGGCACCGGTTTAAAACAGCTGGGAATATAGCTGCAAGAGAGTGCAGGTGTGCATAAACTGCCGCGTATACTGACATTTATCTATCCTTTAAAGCAATCGCTCACCGCCGCCTCTCACCTCTGGGGTGAAAATTTCCATTCTGATTCCAAGGAATACAAACTTAGATCAATCGCCTTTCCTGTTGAACTCTCCAGAACCCACACCGCGTTAAATTTGGCGTTTCGGGCACGTTGGGACAGAAACTGCATAGGTGGGGAATTCACACATCACGTAGGCTATCTACGCTGGTGGTTCTATGCATGTGCCTGGCCCAAATATGCTGAATCTTACTGAAATTTACAACGTTCTCATGTTAATGCAAAACGTTGCCAGAATTGACCTGATTCTCATTCAGTCTACATTTCAATATTCTCCGTGAAGATGACGTCTAAGCCTATTTCTTATAACTAAAAGATAACGACAAAATAATTTTAAAATGATGTATTCCTCGCAGGATAAAGTCATAGTGAGACGGTTACCTACGTGGTCTGCCCGAACCAAGGGATGTCAGGGACTTTACTGGTACAACGATAGCAATTGAATTTGATCGAGACTGTAGCCTACAATGTAGGATAACTATTTACCGTTAAGTGATAGAAATTAATCCTATACGTATAACAGCAACAGGACGGGAAACGCTTGAGACAGGAGGCAATGAGTAATGCGGGAACACAGTTCCGTGGGAGTGCAAGTGCAGTGGGACTTTATTTTTCCTATTAATTACAAAGCATGACTCATGACTCAACTTATTTCAAAACTTCCTTTGGAACTAGTCAGAGAGATTTTCCCGAAATCCAGCATATCCCAGAGTTTTGCCCATTATGGAACGAATGACGGCTATCCTCCAGGTCTTGTTTCACTGGCAGACCTTTCTATGGGTAGAACGAGGCATTATCCACCAGGAATTACAGTCGATCTTCTGTGGGCTCCTAACATTTCAGAACAATCCTGCCTTAAACGCAGAAAATAAGAAAACTAATAAGTGATTTATAATGAATGCACAATAAGATCCAAACTCAAAAGGCAACCTGGCCACTGGCTTCAAATGTTTAGGCTAAATACTGTACATACATTGGCAGCGATATACCTGCTGGGAAAAACCCGAGCCCCTTAGGTAGCAAGGTAGCCTACTTCAATCTGTATCTGGACTATTTGATCAGTCTCAGACAAGCTATTCCCTCGGGCACCACATGAGTGCGCTTCTGCGCTACACACATTCCGACAGTTTACTTAATCGCTGAGCGCCACACACATTAAGAATAAAGTTAAAAACAATACGGCAGTTGAATCAAAGTCTTATCTCAGGTATAAAACACAAGTTGAATTTCCTGCGATATTAAACTTTACAGCCGGTTTCGCTGATGCATAATTCAGGCAGCTGACTGGTCAAGGACGAGATGGGAACACTCAAAACTGCTGCAATTCTTATTCAAATCAAATCCTTCACCTTGGTATAGCTAAACATGAGGAAATTGGCTGTGATAGTGCACAAGATCGTAGTCAAGATCGTCCAAATATAATGCTGACTGTCAAGACTTTAAATGTTATATTTGAACGATCTTGACTACGATCTTGTGATAGTGCACAAGATCGTAGTCAAGATCGTCCAAATATAATGCTGACTGTCAAAACTTTAAATGCCTAAATTAAAATAAATAGGCCTACATTTAGGTTTATTACTAGCAATATAGGGGTTCATAGTAAAAACAAGAACGAAACAGGCTATCTATAAAACAAAACAAAAAGACCAAAAACAAACAAACTCACAGGTGGCCAATCTTTACCAAAAACTAAACTTTGCATAGTGGTCCATGTCAAGTGCTCAAATGTGTTAAAAAGCTAATCTAATTTCAACGTTTACTAGGCCTACTGCTAAAAGTTTGGTAAAGGTTTGTATATAGCTACCTCGGCCGTATACATGATTTAAGCAAGCATGATTTCATTCAAAAGTCCAAATAAATCAATACTTACTATTCCTTTTCATGCGATGTAGCCTACACAATTCCGGCAATAGTATTCCACTACTATCTTGCTGGCAACATTCTATTATTTACCATCCATTTACGTTCATACAGTCCTTGCTCCAGGATGCTTCTCTCACACTTTCAGATGCATTCTGCCGCTCTGTGTGCTTGGTTTTCGAACTTCGGCAACGCCACCTACAAGCGCGCTTGCGCGCAATACACGCCTTCAATGAAAGTGGGGGGTGTTCACTGTCGCGGCCAAGCTGGATCTTGACAATATCGTTGTTGCCAATGCTTTGTCTCATAGAAGAAACAGCACTTTGTATGTGAAACTATTATTTCGTTTTATTTAAAGAGTTTCTGACATTGCTTATGCACATGACTAAATTGTCTCAATTAAAACATATGTCCCCCAATAAAAAAATACAAATAATGTTAAATTAAAAGAATGAACATATCACACAAATGTCTTTTAATTTTAACATGTAATTACTTTGTTAAGCATCCTTTATTTAGCATGGGATTGAACGGTAAGCCTTGACAGGAAACCCAGTCAACAAACATGGCAGAGAATGTGATTACTGAATCCATATACTTTCATAGACCTGTGACAAATTATAGTTTAATTACAGCCATTTAGCAGAATGACATACAATGAGAGCGAACATCTAGTGCATCAACCAGAGCTATGTGAGCACCTGTGCCAGACCTGGACCTACACACATTCCGAAATCAGTGCAAACTGCAACATCAATAAAGCACTCAATGTAAATTGAGATAGTTGGGATTAATTCTGGACAACCTTGAACCATAAAACAAATACAATCCATAGAGCTAATATCAATATTAAGCCAGAAGTCATTATATTACAATCCTATGATAATTACTTATGTGTGAAAAAAAGTGATATGAGGTAGGAATAAGAAGGGAGACTGAATAAGCAGGTCTGAAATACTTTAATTGATACACTTTAACATCATACTACTGACTATACCCTTTAAAACCAGTAATATTCTACAGATTACTGATAATATTTAAAATGAACATTATTTTCACCAAAAAAAGTATTTTCTCATTCAATTGTACATTTGGTTTGTAATATGTTTTGGTTGAAAATTCTCAGGGATCTTCAGAAGTGTTTTCAGACTTTACTGACATCAAAATAATGAACATATTTCAAATGTGTTTTCATCCTCGGTCTGATACAGGGCCTGAGAATTATAATAATATTATGTCGGTGGATAATGATGAATAGAATTAGTGGCAACAGTAAGGAGGTAAGTAAATCAATGACTGACCAATTCATAAAGTGTAGGGACTTCTGCTAAGCAAATGAATAACAATTAAACTAATAATGAGGTCTGGTGCTACAAAGCCAGTAACAAGTTGGTGAGGTGTAACTCTGCCTCTGTGGCAAGGTTCCCGAAGGAAGTCTAACATGAAGATGCAGGATAGCCATTGGAATAAGGGGGCCTTGCTGAAGTGATGACTTTCCCCACACCGGGCTGTCTTCACTGGGGATGTGAGGCTGTGATCTCCCTGCCTGGCGCAGATGGCCTTGATCAGACACTGGGGGTAGTGATACAAGCTGCCGCAGACAGATGATGGGTATCAGGGTTTGGGAAAGCATGTAGGATGATGGGAAAATACCTTATTTTGGACCAATGAGATGACAGGAGGAAGGAGAGATGTTTGAAAGAGAAGAGGGCTATAACAGCAGGGATCTGTTGTCATTTTTGGCAGACCTCTGGACCTCGCTTGCCTCGAGGACTGTTCTGTGGATTTGGGACCTTCCTGTATTCACAGTGAGCCCTGTCACTTTACATTCTGGAAGTTTACAACCAGTACATATGCATAAACCTGCCTAGTTGGGATGGCCTGTTCCTCCAATTCTCAGAATCTATGTCCCATGCCAAGAATAAATAACAGTTATCTTTATATACTTTTCAAATTGTGCACTCGGGGTAGTTCACACAATGACCATAAATGGAGAAAATACAATACAGGAAATGAAAGAAAAAAAACATTATTTAACAATACTGCACATGGCATTACAGAACATTAAAAACCATAAAAACATTATTTAACAATACTGCACATGGCATTACAGAACATTAAAAACCATAAAAAAAGAATACTACAGAACATTAAAAACCATAAAAACAGTGGGCTTGTGATTTCAATCTTGACCCAGAATGGGCCAACCTAATATTTTTTGGCAGGGTATTCTACAGTCTTGGGGCCTGCACAACAAAAGCTGTGACACCCTTTGTCTTTGCAATAGGTTTCTGGCAAACATTGAGTAACCTGTAGGTAATAATGGGCTTGCAGTTCAGCACAATACTTTGGTGCTGAGCCATACATTGCCAGAAATGCAAATATAAGTACATTGTATTGGTGTTACAATGTTTCTACAATTATGTGACAAAAACTAGATACAATTTGTAAGATGATAAATGTTGTGCACTCCTTCCTGGTCATGCTGAAAGAGTTCCTGCTTACATTTTTTTGAGCAGGAATTTGGATGAGAGAACAATTTGGTTCAACAAAACAAAGACATAACTTTCAATATAAGGAACAGAGAGTGCAGCTGCGTTGGTAACTTGGTTTTATGCAATATGCTTGGGCCATGAAGTGTCACCACACCAGAGTAAACCTACTCAGGAAAGGAGTCCTCCCCATGCACAGCTCAGAATTCAAGGAAATGCCGCAGTACGGAGAAACACAGTGTTTTGCCAGAGTGGGGTCAGAGCAGATCAGCATCAATAGCAAGATATGAATTGAAGAGACACAACCCCCAACAGGATGGATTTTATAGGGGACCTGTGATTTATTTCTGACGATACAAACATATTGTTCATAATTCTTTCTGTTTGTTGGAACAGAATTATTATGGGAGACAGTTACTGTGTGACGCTAACCTTTTGGAACCCTCATTAACCTGTCTGTTACCGCAACATCCCGGGTTTGATCAATGATAACTTTTTCTGAAGGAAAATGAAAGGGTGTTGAGTCATCTTGCAATTTGAATTAATGAACTCAACCATGCAACTTCAACATGAGGGGTATTAGCTGTGAAAGATATAATGTGACTATCTTTATCTATTTTAATTATCATTGGATGTGAAGGATAATTCATATGATAATGTATGTCAATATACTTGACTATATTCACTACATGTAATGCACTCTGGTCTTATAACATTACAGACAGAGGTACTTAAAGTTCTGAAATGCAATATGTTATTGTTTATTTTAAGAGGTGCACAGTAATCCTTGCTTTGTAACGGGAAGATATTTTCTAAACACTCCCAGTTTCCCAGTCTGAATATCTGTTGTTTGGACAAGGCTGCTGCTGTGGTTGTTTGCCTAGACTATCCATTCTGTCCTGCAGATTTAGGACACTGTTTTGCATCACACCACAGAAGACTCTTGTGTGGGTGTGAATTGATTAGAGAAGAAACAGCTAAGAGTGCAAACATTTGTGTGAGAGTTAATGTGTTGGGGAGTGAGAGAGTTTATGAATTTGTGAGTTTGTGAATGGGAGTGAACTGGTAAGAGGACATGTGAACACGTATGAGTAATTGAATGAGTGACAGTTGTTAAGCAAGTGTGATCTTGTGTGAGCAAGTGAGTCAATGCGTGAGTTGGTCAGTGGCAAAATGAATGAGCGACTGAGTGGAAAAAAAGCTAAATTGTATGGGCGGTAGTTATTTGTCTTGAAAGTTTTTACTTCTTAAATATGTAGATGCAAAGCTATCTGTTCATACTAAAGTTCAAGCACTTTTTTAAGTTTCTCTAGACAAAAAGAAGTGTTTTACACTTGCACTATCATAAATGATTTCCTCAGATAAATTGCTCTGCCAAATTATGTAAATGTAGGGGGTGAGTGAGTGAGTTATAGATTGTGGGGAACTGAGTGAGTGTGTGAGTGAATTTGTGAGCTACTGAGGAAGTGAGGGACAACTGATTTAGTTGGTTGGTAGGTGAACGAATGAGCTGGTTAGAGGCCAAGTGAGTAAGTGTGATTTGTGTGAATAACTGAGCGAGTGAATAGACAGTGACTGGGTGTGAGAGTGGGAAACTGCACTGCTGTGAGAATGTTCTTGTGAGAAGGGTCCCCGCCCTTTCCCGGGGATCAGTCCGTCAAGGCCTGAGCGCTGAGTGGCTCCTTGACGGGGGCCTTGGCAGTGGATTAGGACACCCTTTTGAAATCTTAATCTCCGGCCTTTGATGATCCCGCGGGGGGTTACGTAAAGAGAGCGAGGGGTCTGCTCATCCTTCCCATACGCCCTGTTGTTGCTCGCCAGCGCAGCGTGTTATCATGGTACAGTAGGCACAGACGACCCCGTTCCTGCTGTTTCTCGCCGCCTCAAGCAATTTGTTTCTATTTTGCTTTTAAGACACTTTAGGGGATTTTACCCCAAAAGCACCTAAAAGCCACTGCTGGGGAAAAAAACCTTGTATTCTTGATCTTACTGTGAGCAAGACATAAGGAGACATATAGCTGCTCTGAACCTGTTTGTCAGGTTAAATAAGGGGACATTTTGGGTACTGACTTTGTTGTGCCAAAGACAGTTGTCTAAGAGTTACAAATAATGTGCACTTCATATAAAATAATGTAAATTATGATACAAAGGTTAGGTTACTTCAAATAACTTTGCTTATACCAGGGATTACAATGGATAATGTAGCCATTCTTATAAAAAACAAATTTTATATTACTGTCTAATTTGAATACAGCCATTCATTAATGAACCACAATTAATAAGGACTCATTTTTAATAGACATAGCCTATAGTAATATATCACATGTACACCAGGAAAACTTATGTGATGATTATAAAATAAGAAGTTTATTATCACAAATAAAATACTGAAACAAAAGACCCCAAATTTTAGGAGAAACACTTTTGCATTATTATCCTTAGTCACCAGGAGCAAAGTTGGCCTTTTGGAAATACGTAATGTAATAAGAATAAATGTGAATTTTCCAGTGTGACAGTCAGCCAGTAGCACAGCTGAGTCTGCCAGGGGCAGATATGGAGGGATGTCCTCATCAGATGCAGGTGAACTGCTTTGCAAGAGGCTGCAAAGACAAATGAAACTTAACCCTCCTATTATGTTTGGGGACAATTTCACCCCATTCAATGTTGGACGTCTCTTAAAGACCAGTTAACCTTATTTTTTCATCTAGATACTACATGATTTTTCCTAATTTTGTGGGATTAAATAGTGAACACAATAAACATAATGTTATGTTTTCAAAAACCCTGTATCAACTTTGTATGCAAAGGTGTTGTGTGGGGTCATTTGTGGGGTAGCTGTATAAAATCTAAGAAAATGTACAACCTTTTTTATATTTTCTGTCTGAGTGTTTTGTGGGTGATTCTGGTGGTACTTCCCCATGCCGGTTTTAAACTTCACAAGATTTCACTTACCTCAGGCTCTAAAATGAGAAGTTTCTCACACATTTTTTACATTTAGGGATAAAAGGCTAGTCGATTAGGAGACATTAAGGAGGCGACACACAAAGTGTCAAAATTGTTCTGTTACAATAGCTTTGGCTCGGTTTAAACAGTCATAAAAGGTCTCATAAAATTTCAACATAATATAGCAGACAGATGGGTAGGCAGTCAAGCGGGCGGACAGCAGGAAGACTGAGTTACAAACAGACTTATGGACACGGAGGCGAGCACACAGAGAGTGAAACACACGGAGAAAGCTACTGAGAGGCCGTTGCACATTGATATCAGCATACAAATAAAGAATCTCAGAGCAGAGGTCACAAATGGATCCAAACAGTTATAGAGAGACCCAAGAGAAGCAGAGCAACACAGACAGTGAGATGGAAAGTCAAACAAACCGGCAGTAAAACAAAGTCAGGAGTGCAGCGGAACAAATTAAACCAGGCCTCCCCGTCCCTGTAGGTCCCCCGAAGTATGGGACGTGTCTGTTAGCCTTTTACACTCACTGTTATTCTAGCAGGCCGGTCTTGGCTGCAAGCCCTGCAGTGGCGACGTCTGTGGGAGGGAGAAAAGATTCCTCAGTTTATCCGATTTCTGTCGTCTGAAGACTCAGCGCTTTTTGTGGACAAGACGGGATCAGCTTCTGATTTGCGCGTCTGCGTTTCCGTGTTTGGTGGTCCGCCCTCGGGACACAACTGAAGCAAGCTAATACCTGTCACCCCAAATGCTGTTGTGACATGGAAGAAATTTTAAAAAAAAAGGTAATTGAAAGGCAAATCTAAAAGCATTGGAAGTGTACCAGTACTCCTCTAACAAACAAAGACCCAAATAGGAAATAATCGTTCAGTTTGGAGAAAAGAATTACAACAGAGGAGTTGCTTATTTAAAAATGTTATACGAGTAAGAATAATTCATAATTTTCCTGAAGCATGTGTGTGTACCATTACGTATATTCACATGTATGCCTGTACACGTGTATGTGTATGTGTGAGAGAGTGAGTGAATAGGTGTGCGTTTCTGTACGTACAATCACACCTGTGAGATTGTGGTCAGTCGTGCATTTGTTTTGTTCTGCGTTATTGGCAGCTTCAGCTCTGCTGTGACACATCTGGTTGTACAAGGCTTCTGACTCCAATTAGGATTTCCTGAGACTTAATAAAAGGGATTATCAGCCTTCACAAACATTATCCCAGACTCCCCCACCCAGACTCTCCTTCCTGCCCCTGCTGCTGCTGGGCTCACATCAGCCAGACGGGACCGTAGTCTCACACTGCTAGGCCTCTCGCAGTGACATGGAAGCGCCACATGTTTCCATCCATTTGCAAATTTACAGTCTTTTTTCAAAGCAGGTATGTACAGCAGGAGGCTACATTTTAGCCATACTTATTGCAGATGGTGTCTGAGTCTGACATGCTGTTGGCTGGTGAGGGGGTTTATCCTACATGCCCGTTTCACCCTATGAACAAGAAACGGGGAATTAGAGAACTTGACGGTTAAAGTGAGAATTGCATGGAATCCTCTTTTCGGTAAAGATCACCCATTGATAGCTAATGCAGATTTATTCATGTTTATCTAATATTAGGGCATTGCCATTCTTTGTCATATTTTATCTTGCTTTGATGATAACAAATAGTCTAATTAACAAAAATAACAAAAATTGGGTTCCTTCTCAAACCCAGGCCCTAGGCGGTTATGAAATGAATAGTCAGCTCTCTGCCATTTCCGTTTCCTGTTCATGCTCTACTTCTGCTCGAAAAATCACACTCTAGCCTGCAGCAAGTTCACCTCGGCTACACGGGCCCTATTTCACCCCTCGCCGTAGTTCACCATCCGCCGCCGCTGCATCCGAACATCTAACCTCCACTCGGCAGACAATGGGCAGAGCTGAGAGCTCGGCCGGGGCGAAGCTTTCTCTTTTTTTTTGGCGGAGGATTCTGGAGCGGGGCCTAAAGGAGGCTTCTTGTGTGGTGGGAGTGATTGCTCAGTTAATATTCACAGGCCCGCACCTTGTAAAGGGCCTGCATGAAAGAAAGTTGACAAAGCACGTCCGGCGCACAATGGGCCGTCCCACAAGTGGGCCGAGAGGGAGGAAGGCCCGGCTTTGAGAGGGCAGCGATGTCTGCGGTGAGCCATCAGCCTAAATCACCGCCACCCCCCTCCATTTGCTGTCAAAGGAAGCCCCCGCCCCTCCTGTCCCTGATGTGGATCCCGATCTGCATTTTCTTTTTTTCATCTTTTCATCACTTATGTTCATCTTCAGTGTTTACACCCCTCGCTCTACTTTCATCCCTCGTTCTCATTCTTCATCTTTTTTCGTCTCTATTTTGTCATATTTTCTTCCTCCTTTTAAGTCCACCTCCGCTCTCCACTTTCACTTTTCCAGCATCTCATTCCCTCCCTGTCTTTGGGGGATATTTCACGGATGCTGTTAAGCTTATAACCAAAATGAAGTCATTAGCCAAAGTGTCGTTTCAGTGCCAATAAGAGCTTTTAAGTTCTCATATTTTTAAGTTTTACTTTGTCACATGTCAAAGTTCAAGATCACATTACACTGCAGTATACAAAACTACAAATCCTAAACAAATGACAAACTATAAAATAACTCATTCTCAGATAATAATTCTCAAATTAGTTCATGTCTATGGCTCTGTTGTTTTAAGAAATTGCAGTAAGAGGAAGCCAGATAGAGAGACAGTGAGATAGACACATCAATATCTATTCTGAAAATGGTACGAACTTAAACTCTCATCTGATGCATATTTTCAAAAATGAATATGCCATTAACAAGTATTGTTTTAGTAAATGCCACATTTTACCATGTAATAAAAAATATATATTTTTCATATGTATTATTGTCTTATGCATTGAATTATACAGAAGCACACATGCTGAATTTATTTTAACATTATAATGTGTCACCACTTTAATTTGGGATCATGCTGTTCTGTGCAGCTCTGATAGGAAATTATACATCACCCATGGATTATTCACCACAGATAAACCCTGACCCATCTCGGTCCAGAAAGCAGTACTCAAATGCCTCTCGCACGTGACATAAAAAGATGAAACCGAAACAAATACACACTCACACATTCCTCTTCTCTGACCATTTCAAGCTCATTACTCCCCCCTCCCCCGGCTTTTTTGTGCTAGGTGATGATGTCATCCCAGAGACCATGGAGAGGTTGGCAAGGGGCCTTGCTTTGGGGCTGTGTGTGTATATGTGTGTGGTGGGGGGGGGGGGGGGTTTATGGGGAGATTATGGGGATGGCAGGCCTGGTCCTGGCTGGCCCTCATGTTTGGGGCCACGGGGATTAGCTCTCCTGTTAGCGAGCGTAAGGCTCTCAAGGCCCGCCAAACTGAAAAGCTTCCCCGTCTATTCAGTCTGCCTCCGATTGCGTCGCAGCCCACTCAGGGGGAGAGGAAATCACAGCGGGGATGTTTGGGGACTAACCCCCCCCCACCCCTGGGATTAACCCAAACTCTATTTCCCCAACTTAGCCCTGGCCCTCATTTATGGCCCGTTTTGTGGCTCCTTCACATTACCAGTGGCCCATGAGCCATTACATAACAAACGTGGCCTGTCTTTTGCCCGGGCTTTCAGAAACAGTGCTTAAACAATCTCCGCCCCCCTCTCCCTCCCCTTGCCCCTGACTCTGCCCCGCCCCTGCACTGCGGTCCGGTTCCCCCTGCCCTCCTTTTGAGTTCCAGGTCCCTACGTGACACGCTGGACACAAGCAGATTGCGTCACTTGTGTGGACATGTGGTGAGGAAGGCACCAATGGACAGCTGGCTGAGTTTGGGGGCCCTGGTGGGGTGTCAGAGAATACTGGGGCCACACACTGTCAGTAATATGAAGCTATGCAACGTCCCCACAGGTAACTGACCAAAGCTCTTCTTGGTTGCCATTATTAAATTCGATGTACAATAGATATACAATAGTCACCATTTGCTACTGTTCTGCTATTTTCAAGGGATATAAGATTTAATTGACAGCGAACTGGCAAGACTAGCAGGTTGAGTCCACCACGGTAGTGTGTGCAGGTGTGTCTTTGTGAGTGTGTTTTGGGGAAACGCCTGTGCTCTCTTGCCTCTGTTCTGACACTCAGAAAGTGCAGGCGTTCCTGGCACGGATAGCAAAGGATAAAGCAGAAGGGAAGGGCGACCGATTCGGGAACATGATGAACGCAGTTATTTGGGCAATGGTAAGTAAACGGATGGGGTGGGTGGAGGGGGGCTGTTGCTAGGCTGCCCCATAAGGGACAAAGAGCGCAACGGAGAGGCAGTGAAGAGGAGAGGCCCTGTTTGCCCACTGAAAAACCTGCATTCAGCGCAAATCGCAGTCACCACCAATTAGGGCTATTATACACACGGCCTGAGGCGCCGTCACACAACAAGGGCCGCGGAGAAAGTAACGAGCAAAGTATCTACATCACGTTTAAAAGGGCCAGTGATGTGACAGGATAATGTTGCGTATAAGCAGGTAAAGGCATAAACGCCATGGATTGGTGATATAACAGATCAGTGGAGCTGGCTTTGGAATACAAAAGTCACAGGGGCAAATACTAGGGCAAGGCTGCTGTTGTGCACTTGACCGAGGAGCTTCACATGGATTGCTTCCAGTAAATATCCAGCCGTGAAAATTGATTTAAAAAAGTAATGTAATTAAGTCAGCCTGGGTAGCTGCACCTGCTAAGGTAGAGGAAACTGTGTTTGTAACCAGAAGGCTGGAAGTTCAAATCCCAAGTGAGGCTATGCTCTGAATGGACACTGTTAAAAGCCAGCTGCGTGAATGCATGTCACAGGGGGATAGAATAAAAATACATAAAATTAAATGAATGAAATGTATGGAGACTGGTATACATTTCATGCATGGTATATTATTAACCCCTTGCATGCCGTCAGGGCCTTCCAGGGGTTTTCCACCGTATGTTCAGTACTGTTACAGGGCAATCCCCTGAAGCCCCTGACACACCTCATGCCTCTAGCCCCGGGTCTGCACACACACACATACGGCTCGGTTGGGGTGTTTTTCACTTCAAACACACGCCATTCCAGACTGTTTTTGGTTTGTTTTACCACCCTGTGGAAAATGTGAAAGTGTCCATGATAAACAGGGCTGCTCCACTGGGCCTTGTGCCAAGTGTCCCTCCTGCTGTTACTGCCCTGGTACTGTCTCCACCACAGGACCCACACACACACACACACACACATGCTAACACACACATACACGTACTCACACACGTGTTCACACAAGCAGAGAAGACAAGCTCGATAAGACCATCTGCTTTGTGATTGTAAATGTACTCACACATGGATACGCACACATACATGTGCAGTGACAGACTACACATGTACAAACCCATACTATAACACATTATATACACATGAAAACATGCACACACATACATACACGAACATATGAACCTTCATATGCACACACACACTTTTACATGTAGTTTCACACAAGCATACACACTCAATACTGTACAAATTTACACACACACACACACACGTTTGGCAGATCCCATTCAGTATCTTCTGTAGTAAAGTCAGTATCTTTATTGCACATTCATGTCCATTGCAGCGGTACTCAATCACCACTATTTTATGTGCTACCATGTGCCCTGGGGAATTCCTGGGGAGTCCCGAAAACTAATCTGCCCTGGTGCAAAATAGATGAAGATTGTCTGAGGTCACAGGCCCAGATGAAGGGCAGGGGTTAAGGTCAGAGGTCATTGCTGGTTATTGCTGATGATTTAGATTGTTTCTCAGATGGCGGGGGGCCCTTGTCTGGTCATCCAGACATTTTGCTGTAAGCTATCCCGTTTCTACAGACCTCAGGAGCACTTTGACTGCCCTCAGCATGTCTTTTCCTCACCCGATAGTCTAAACACGGGGGAAGAGGGAGGAAGCCATGAGCCAGCAGGGAGGGGTGGAGGTGTCAAGCCCTGTCATCCTGTTGTTGACAGACCACACCTGCCTATTGTGCCGGGGGTTGTAAGACAGCAAGGGATAACAGGGAGCCTTTTCAGTCTCTGTTTGTACTGTATGCGTGTGCGTGTGTGTGTGAGCGTCCGTGTTTAGGGGGTACAGAATTAATTTCTGTTACCTGAAGTTTGTAGGTTGCAGGATTTATAATTCTCTGGGGCACGCCGATGGACAGCTCCTCTGTGCTTCCTTGAACTCTGGCCCAGCTACAGGCCTGCAGTGTGGAAGCACAGGGGCTACAGGCCTGCAGTGTGGAAGCACAGGGGCTACAAGCCTGCAGTGTGGAAGCACAGGGGCTACAGGCCTGCAGTGCGGAAGCACAGGGGCTACAAGCCTGCAGTGTGGAAGCACAGGGGCTACAGGCCTGCAGTGTGGAAGCGCAGGGGCTACAGGCCTGCAGTGTGGAAGCACAGGGGCTACAGGCCTGCAGTGTGGAAGCACAGGGGCTACAGGCCTGCAGTGTGGAAGCGCAGGGGCTACAGGCCTGCAGTGTAGAAGCACAGGGGCTACAGGCCTGCAGTGTGGAAGCACAGGGGCTACAGGCCTGCAGTGTAGAAGCACAGGGGCTACAGGCCTGCAGTGTGGAAGCGCAGGGGCTACAGGCCTGCAGTGTAGAAGCACAGGGGCTACAGGCCTGCAGTGTGGAAGCACATGGGCTACAGGCCTGCAGTGTAGAAGCACAGGGGCTACAGGCCTGCAGTGTGGAAGCGCAGGGGCTACAGGCCTGCAGTGTAGAAGCACAGGGGCTACAGGCCTGCAGTGTGGAAGCACAGGGGCTACAGGCCTGCAGTGTAGAAGCACAGGGGCTACAGGCCTGCAGTGTGGAAGCGCAGGGGCTACAGGCCTGCAGTGTAGAAGCACAGGGGCTACAGGCCTGCAGTGTGGAAGCACATGGGCTACAGGCCTGCAGTGTAGAAGCACAGGGGGGACAGCGCAGCATGATTGAGTGGCCGCGGGCAGCTGTAGCAGCTGCTTAAGTTGGGGACAACCAGGTGACTATAGCAGTTTGGGAGCGTGATCCCGCATAACAGTGAATTTGAATTTAACGTGAACTGAATTACGGTCATGACAAATCGGAAATTGCAACAAGTTAAGAACTGTTGTTGACAGACCACACCTGCCTATTGTGCCGGGGGTTGTAAGACAGCAAGGGATAACAGGGAGCCTTTTCAGTCTGTTTGTACTGTATGCGTGTGCGTGTGTGTGTGAGCGTCCGTGTTTAGGGGGTACAGAATTCATTTCTGTTACCTGAAGTTTGTAGGTTGCAGGATTTATAATTCTCTGGGGCATGCCGATGGACAGCTCCTCTGTGCTTCCTTGAACTCTGGCCCAGCACAGGGGCTACAGGCCTGCAGTGTGGAAGCACAGGGGCTACAGGCCTGCAGCGTGGAAGCACAGGGGCTACAGGCCTGCAGCGTGGAAGCACAGGGGCTTGCAGGCCTGCAGTGTGGAAGCACAGGGGCTACAGGCCTGCAGTGTGGAAGCACAGGGGCTACAGGCCTGCAGTGTGGAAGCACAGGGGCTACAGGCCTGCAGTGTAGAAGCACAGGGGCTACAGGCCTGCAGTGTGGAAGCGCAGGGGCTACAGGCCTGCAGTGTGGAAGCACAGGGGCTACAGGCCTGCAGTGTAGAAGCACAGGGGCTACAGGCCTGCAGTGTGGAAGCGCAGGGGCTACAGGCCTGCAGTGTAGAAGCACAGGGGCTACAGGCCTGCAGTGTAGAAGCATAGGGGCTTACAGGCCTGCAGTGTAGAAGCACAGGGGCTACAGGCCTGCAGTGTGGAAGCGCAGGGGCTACAGGCCTGCAGTGTAGAAGCACAGGAGCTACAGGCCTGCAGTGTAGAAGCATAGGGGCTTACAGGCCTGCAGTGTAGAAGCACAGGGGCTACAGGCCTGCAGTGTAGAAGCACAGGGGCTACAGGCCTGCAGTGTAGAAGCACAGGGGCTACAGGCCTGCAGTGTAGAAGCACAGGGGCTACAGGCCTGCAGTGTAGAAGCATAGGGGCTTACAGGCCTGCAGTGTAGAAGCACAGGGGCTACAGGCCTGCAGTGTGGAAGCGCAGGGGCTACAGGCCTGCAGTGTAGAAGCACAGGGGCTACAGGCCTGCAGTGTAGAAGCACAGGGGCTACAGGCCTGCAGTGTGGAAGCACAGGGGCTACAGGCCTGCAGTGTGGAAGCGCAGGGGCTACAGGCCTGCAGTGTAGAAGCACAGGGGCTACAGGCCTGCAGTGTGGAAGCACATGGGCTACAGGCCTGCAGTGTAGAAGCACAGGGGGGGACAGCGCAGCATGATTGAGTGGCCGCGGGCAGCTGTAGCAGCTGCTTAAGTTGGGGACAACCAGGTGACTATAGCAGTTTGGGAGCGTGATCCCGCATAACAGTGAATTTGAATTTAACGTGAACTGAATTACGGTCATGACAAATCGGAAATTGCAACAAGTCAAGAACTGTACTAAACATTTCACATCTGCCCCTTGACCCTCCTCTTAGTTTTATCTTTCTCAGGAACAGCCACGTCTGTCTAAATAGGGGCCAGTGAAGGTAGGGCTGGATTTTACCCAAATCTAGAATACTGTTGCATTTTTTAAACAGTGCAAAAATCCCACTGGTATCCCACATGTACGTTTGATATAACAGAAACTTAACCTCCAAAGGCCTGGATTTCCAGGCTCGGCAATGTATTCTGAGAATAAAGATAAGAGGTTAACACAGCAACATTTTAAGTACATCATTGAAAAACCAACACTTTCACCTGTCCCAACACCAACACCATTCACACAATTCAATGGGAATAATTATTTGAAGCTTGACTAAAGCCTTTATGGAACTGAACTTACCTTGTGCGCTCCCACCTGCTTGCACTGGGTTAGCCCTGTCTGTAAGTCTTCTGGGATGAGCCATGCTTTTTTTGATCTTTAAGTACACCTTAAGAGCTCTCCCAGATCCATATCTAACAGAGCAAGGCCAGTGGTAATGCAGTAATGGTATCCCCTGTTAGCCAGCCAATGAAACTGGACCACAGACGGCCTGGAGGGTCTCACAGCTCATGGATGTTCGTGGTTCCCAGGAAAAGGTGAGGGAGGGGAATGTGTCCGTGGAATGTTGTTCTCAGTGTTGACTGAGTGTGACTCGATCACACTCTTCACAGTTTCTCTTTTTCTATAAAATCATATTTTTCTAAAGGAATCATAGGCAGCCCTGTTGTTCGTGCATCCAGCTGGAACGCAGACATGCAGTCGTCCTACAATGCGGCGTGTTCCCGGTTCTCCCACTCTAACCTGCTGTCTAGACAATGCACAGACGCGCGCGTGCACACACACACACACACACACACACACACACACACACACACACACACACACACACACACACACAGGCAAGGTTTCCTTGCTCTTGACTGACCAGATGAATGCTTTGAAGGGGTACATTTCCTGGAGATGCAGTTATTTCACATGTTCCACTGTTCAACTCTGTGACCCCAGTAAGAGAACATTAATAAGCCAAGCGTGACAGGAGAGATTAAAGTAAGAGGGACATAAAAGGATTAATCAGCACACAGAAATAAAGGTATCGTATTTCGTGTGGGACTCCTACTTCTGCCGGAGTTGACATTTGAGTATAGTATGATGGTGATGTGTTGGGAAACAGCGTGACACATTACACTGAATGTACTCAGAACAGTGACATTGATTTGAACTCAAGCAAATATACACCTTGGTCTTAACTTCAGAATCCAAAGACGACATTTGATAATTCCTTCTGTAAACACAAGACAAGAAGGAAGCTGGCCATCAGTGATATTGATGACATGATGGATTGAAACTTCTTATATTTTAGGCGATGAGTCCCCTGAAGGTGTTTGATTCATTGCATCACCTGCTTGCACAGTGACATGATATTACATTATGCCTTTTGTTTTGATCCCTGTGCTAACAAGCCACCGCATGTGTGGGATAATGTGCTTTTGTTAGTGACTCCACCTCTCCCATGAGTCATTGAAAACTAATTACCTTTTTGGATTTCATATGTGAGAGGCCAGGCCAGAGCTTATTTTGGGGGTAATTAATGAATTATGTTTCAAGTGAGCTGTGTTTCAACTAGCAATCCCAAAGACTGTTTTTTAAAATTAACCAAATAATCCCCAACATATGAAAAGGATGATTCCCAACTATTATTCACATGCCAGGATGCACACTGTCCCAGTGACCCCCGAATGAAGAATTGTTATATTGCAGCAGGATTCAATCGGTCTACATTCATCCCTGCTGGGCCACAAAAGGGTCCCTCAAAGGCCATCTGAGTGGTTAAACGCGCACATTCTCTTCTGCGGAGATCTAGCTTTAACAAGCCATGCTTGATTACCCTCATACGATGCCACAACAATGTGGGCAGCGGTATGGAGAGATGTTGCCGGCTGAGGATCAGTGGGTTCGATCGGCATTTCCATCCCCGGGTGCCCCAGTTATACAGCCCACCAGAAGAGTTGGGGCAACTGTCGCGGAACCAGCTGCCTCTGCAAATGCACAGCTGTAGGAATGAATAAAAACGTGAGTGCGGCGATGTAATTGCTCCGGGGCAAAATGGCGTCGGCGTATAAAAGACACCTGATACGGAAAGAGTCTGGAGGTTGAAGACGACAGCTGGCAAGGCGACAATGCAGCTGAGGTGATTTACGGGAGCAAAGAGGCGCACAGCTACACCCCCTCCCCACCAACCTCCTCCCCTCCCCTCCCCTCCCCAACGTGCGATCTGGAGTAGAGGAACCGGGGAGGCAGTTCTTCCCCCTGCCGTGGTAATGACAGGGGCTGCGCGAGGTTTTCATTCCTCACTGTGTTTGCTCACGGGTTCCCCTCAGGTGCCACAGATCCCGACATTAAAACAGACAAGAGCTTGCAACAGAGCCTCAGGAATCTGCAGAACCTTAATAACACACTGTTTGCTTGCAGAAAAACAAAACACACAACAAAAAAAACAGAAAGGGTATAACTCCAGAGGCAAATGCTGGCTGCTCCAGGGTCCAGATCAGGGCAATGCACCGCTGGTGTCCCTGCCCCTACGTGTCATCTCAACTGATCCTGGATGACACTTTTTCTACCACTTTTTTCGATCAAACGTCACCATTCACTTTGGCAGTTACTCTCACTGGGGTGTCTGCCAGGCATTGCTAATTAAAGGGTAAGCTTTGGTGAACTTTGCATAACACAAAAAGAAGGTGACAAAATGAGACAACCCGTGAGCGGCCTGGAAGACAAGCCCCGGGGCACGTCAGACGCCTGGCTGAACGACAGAAATCCTGCAACCTTCCAGTGATCTCCTTCTTCCAGGGGCTTTGGGGGGGGGGGGGGTCTGCTCTTCCCCTGAGAGGTAGAGAGGGTGACATTTTAATGCGCCACTCTAGAATACACTCTAGAATACATATAGGGCTGATATACTTGCAGCCCTGCTCAGGGCGTTCCTGCATATTCCGGCCCCACGAAGCTAAATACCATCCCTCAAAAGCTGCTCATACTCATAGCTAAGATATTTAGCTTAGCTAATCAGAGAGGTGTTGAGCTGGTCTTCTAGATAGCCCATGGGGTTTCAGATCTGGATATGGGTTCAACAAGAGCACCCTGGCTGTATTCAATGCTTTCTCAGGCCTCGGACTGTTTATCTGGACTTATGCTCTGTATGGCCAAATCCATCATCATAACTGACTATTACTTTCGCAAAAAATGGCAGTGTACCCCTGCAGATAATATCCAGACCAGTCCTCCACATAGCTCACTGACACAATAACGTGCCTGGCTATGAAGAGTAATTCATATTTTAGATTTCAAATACTGAGATTAAAAATTAAAATCTATATATTCTGCGGCGAACATTTTTTTTTGCATGATTTGCATTTTTGCAAATGCTAACAGAGCAGAAATCTTTTGTCTAAATCTCCTTGAATTCTTTTTACGTGCAAAAACATCAATGTTTACATTTTAACCGAAAAGCTAAGTGCACCAACAATCTGAAAAGTTGCAGTTATCACCTCGAAGCAGAACAATAACAGGAGTAAACAAAGTCCTAATTCCCTGATACACACACTTCCTCTCTTGGTCATGGTGTATCCAATTTTTTGCGCCGGAACATCAAAAGGGCTTCGGAGAAAGGACTGCAAAGCCAAACATAACACAAGAACAGATTTGTTAAATGACTGGGCAGCTCAGCCAATTAAACAAGGGGGCTGAGATATGTGGGAGGGAGGGGGAGGAGGCACTAATGGCCAGATGCCTGACAGGTCGTCTTTGAGCCATCAGTAACCAGTAACCTCTGGTCATTTAAGTGTCACTCAGGTGGCCAACAGATCAGAGAAACAGACAGAGCAAAGACTCTGTTATTGTTGACCTGGATGCCCTAGATAAGACAAAAGAGGTGGGTGGTGAACATCAGACAGAAAGGAAAGAAAGTTTAGCATGTAGGCACAGAGCAGGATTTTTTTGGGGGGGAGCCAGATTGGAAATGTCTGATAAAATCGAGGGAAGAGAGCGAAAGAAAACAGATTTAATTACCAGGGTATTTTGTTTCTCCTGGCTTCTTATTTTTTAATAATTTTTTCCCCCCAAACGCAGTTGCAACCATGCTGTCACTGCATGAGGTTACCTCTGACAAACTCAAGGCAATCAATCGACACTATAGGCTTCATTCAGTAAACATGTGAAGCAGTAGCGCTCACTCTGTCACTCGTCAGCCCCCTCCCACCCCCGATAACAATAACAACCCAGCACTGCTGTGTAGGGTGTGTGAGTTTTTTTTTTTTTTTTTGGGGGGGGTTCACAGTTCTCTTCTTTCAAAGACACTTCCACTTTAACCAGAGCATCGTCATCTTGCCACACTGACTTGACTTGGGTGGGCAGTGCTCTTAAAAAATGGAGCTTGTATGCTGACCTGTAATGGGGAAGAATGGGTTTTGCTTGCATTTTGGATTTTAGACTTCCAACAAAAACCATAACATGAAGTCATCTGAAATCAGTAGCCCAATGAAAGCAACAACCTCAACATGTTAACCTGCTGATATTCCTTTCAATAAACAAATAAACATCTTCATTATATAAAGCCCACCTGATGCTGCTCTGCTCAGCTAAGCTACTCCACCTGCTTCCAGCAATTGGCGCAAGCCAATGGAGCAGGTGAAGCACTGGGAAGAGCATTATTCCTGGTGAGTGTAACTGGGGCCGAAAACTGTGTTACTATCAAGAGAAGAAAAAAAGATACAAACGCAAGAGAATAAATTAAATCATTGAGAAAGGTGAGGTGAGAAAGCAAAATAAAAGAGAAGAATGAAGTAATTGAGACAGAAAGAAAGATGTTTCCCTCCTGTCACTCCCCAGACCCGATGTCTGTGGCTTGGTTAGTCACTTGGGTGAAAGGCCATGAGCCCTACTGATCCCTAATGACCTCTGACCCCCCATTGACCTCCTGCAACCATAAAGATCCCCTTGGTTGTACTCTGGTCCCTTGAAACAGCGAAGTGATGCCGAGCCACGGACATACACATACACAAACAAGCATCTGGACACTCTTCCGTGTGCACGCCCTACATTGTAGCACCACAGATACGTGATGAGCAAAGGCTCAAAGTGCGGTTAAACACTGATTCAGTTAAAATGAAAAGTTCTCCTTTTGCTTTGAGCTCTTCTTCTACACACACACAGCTCCAGTGAGGTAATAAGGTTCTGCACACCATTCTTCAGACGGATTCATAGCTCGTGAGACTAAACAACTTTGTAGTTTGCTTGGCCGTCATGCATGACAGAAATTCGTTGGCTCAATGAGTTCTAGAGTGCTAGAGTGACAGAATGGGACAGGCAATGACTAAAGTGGGCGGAAACAAAATGTTGGGTATAGGAATGCCTAAGAACTGGACTGTTTTCTGGGACAGCAGCACATGAGAGCGTTGATTCTGGCACATTCTGGAGTAAGCAGCGGAAGGCCCAGCCATTCCTGCTATTGTTTAAGGCCGAATGAAATGGGAAAGCAGGAGCTAAATCAATGCCCTGACTGCCAACAGAGCATACCTCAGCACTGAGACTGCACAACAGTCTCTCGTGCTTTCTGTCACTCTCACCATCTCCCTCTCTCTGGTCACGTACGCGCACATACACACACACGCACACACGCACACACAGTTTGCAATGAATTCTGCATGAACTTGTTGGGACTCTCTCAGCCCATTAGAGATGAAAGCACATGTGGGCTACCAGCAAGTGAACTGTGTATCAGCAGTAGAGGGTACCATTCCAACTTCTCTACTGAGTAAGTGAACCTAAGCAAGCATGGGTAAGCTGAACACGCAAAAGTGCTGAATTTTATTTGCTTAACTTTGCATTAATTTAGCTAAAGTTTAGATGGATAAAAAAAAAAAGAGGTTGAGCTAACTGGAAACCTTGTTCTACACAGCACAGTGTAAAATAAGTTAAGTTATCTGATGCTTGGATAAAGATAATTTGACAGTGGCCTTTGCTATTATTGTACTTCAGCAGTAATTATTCACAGCATTCACTTATTTTATAGTCAGCGAAGACTGAAGCTGTAGCCTTGGCTAATTCTAAAGTAAAAACGTGCCTATCGTGGTCAATTCATATAAGTACATGTACCATTTACCAGTACACAGCCCCACCACCACCACCACACACACAAGAATATATAGTATATTAAAGAGTATTCTGGTGTGAGCAGTGGTAGGGGTGTACTATTTTCAGGGTAGTGAAAGAAAAATCTGGATGTCCCGAGGCAACAGCTGCTGTATTCAAACCCCAGTTTAACAGCCAGCTGTCCAAGGTGCCCATCCTCTGCCCTTCCAAACCACAAGGTTAACTGCACAACCCCAAAAATAACCCTTCAAACCCCCAGTCCTGCTGTGCTACCCTTTTTTTAACACCAAGTCCGCTTGCAGCCCCAGCTGTGCTTCTAATCTTACCCTTAAACCAATGGGCCTTCCCACCTTGCCCATCAGCGTGACTCGAAACTGACACACAATCCCACATTTACAGCGGGACCCTCTCTCGCTCCTCAGACAGTATGTCCAGACAGTCGGAGGCATGAGACATTATTGGGGAGTTTTATTACGAGCCGCGGCAGTTAAGGTGAAGTATCCTGTTTGCTTTCTTTGCGGTTGGCTCCCCTGTGAAAGCATTTAACCTGTCTGCGTGGTGTTTTACTGTCCAGCCTGGCAGAGAGCTCAAACCCCCTTTCTTGTGACTTCCTCTCCTGGTCTTTCCAAAGCCTCTGCCGTTGTCTTCCGTTCCTAAACACTGGGAATTACCCCATTATCACCAGTTACACCAGCCTTCTTCCCAAAAAATTCCGACAGTAATATTCTTGTATTCTTGTTATTCCAGTACAGAGTTCAAGCTTGACAATGGTGGGTTGGTTTTTGTTGAATCAGCTAACATTATGCTACTTTGAAAGTTGCAAGGCATGCTGTGCTTTTGAGAAGACAGCCTCCAAAGTTCAGATGGGAATTTTCCAGTTATCCATTAAATCTCCACAGCAACAGCATATACACACAAACACACATATACACATAATTCTCATAAAGCAATTACAAAAATGTCTGTTAACCATTTAAAAGCAAATATGAGTCAGTTTAAATAGAAATGCAACTTTGCCTGTAAAACTGCTGTGACGCTGGCCTTGCCGTTGGTCAGTTCACAAATTACTCTGTGTGGAGGCTGCTCGCTGTCGTTTGGCTGGCCTCAGTGCAAACACAGGAATTGGACCGGCTATTGACGTAAGCTGGGAGATGGTGTCGGGCTTGACTGTCGGAAATTTGAACCCATTTCCTAAGATTTCTATAGTGGAGTGCAGTGTGTAAACAGGATTCCCAGGAAAGGGAAAGAGAAACATGGGAGGGGAGTGGTGTGAAACGAGGGGTGGGAGCTAGGGCTGTGGGGGTGGGGTTTGTCAAAAGATTAAACATCAGATTGATGACATTGGATGTCTCAGGACAGTGGGGGCTATTTTTAATCATGACGTTTGGCTGTATTATTTTATATTTTATGTTTGTTTGTGTGTTGTGGGTCTGCCCCACTGTCTACGTCTTTTTTGTTGTCGCTGGTGGCTACAACTGAAGTTCCCTTTCGGGAAAATAAAAGTTATTCTATTCTATTCTATCCAATCATAAGCTAAGGTCTCATCATTGTCATTGGTGCACTGTTTAGATTACAGTAAAATCTGTGGGGTAGCCTAGTGGTGGCAATAAATGTAAAGCAAACTTAAAGGGGAGGAAGACCAACTGCAATGACCTGCCATTGCATCAATGATGTCAATCTTTGAGTGCCAATGATACGCTTTGACACTATGCCACAACACAAAGCTAAAGTACCCATCTCATCTCTGCATCACATTAACTTCACTTCTGAAAGACGCATAATTTCACACTGATGGGCCCAGATACCCGCCATCATAAACTAAAGGCAGGCCAATACACCTTGCGCCATTGGTTCCCAGAGAGGGTGGATTGTGTGACTGACTTTATGACAAAGACACCTTATGATGGGAGGAGGGAGAAAGCTGCCACTTGGCAAACAGAATATACATTATGCCTGGGAACAGTGAGAGGAGAAGAGGGGAGGGGGGCTGTTTTCTTCACACAATGTTCCCCAGTGCGGGCAGGTCACAAGGTACTGTTGGTTATGTAACACTAGTGGGGAGGGGGGGGGCGCCCATTTTTGTGGCATTGGTTCTGCTGCGTGAGAACTGGGGGATGACGCAGTCGTATTTGCTCAAGGCTGGGCACAGGTCAAACACGCTGTACCTTTTCATGGTGGGGGCACCTGTCACATCCAATATGTGCACAGGGGATGTAGGAGTTTCGCCGGCTTTCGCTGGTTGTTTTGGAGACGACGTTTGCGAAACCTGCGAGGCCTTCGGCCACTCGCGGGTGTCTTAATTCCTGCAGAGAGACCGGACCACTCGCTGGAGCGACTGTAGTTTTAATTGCATAAATACAGTGTTCACTGTGCGCTGAGGAGCAAATTAGTAGGCAGTCAAAGACACCTCCTCTAAGAGCCATGGGAATTACAGTGATCAAGGGTAATGTCATTATCATGCACCAATGGTCATTATCAGATTACCTTGAAGGAGATATAACATGCATTTTGTGAAAGGAAAAAAAATTGCAGGAAGATACAGAGAGGATTTACAGAGTGGTACTACTGTAAAGAAAGGTAAGGGTAGTAATATAGCGTAGTGCTTAAGGAACTAGACGTGGCAGCCATTTCAAATCCTGAGTGGGGCTCTTACTGTACCCTTGATCAAGCTATTTAATCTTAATTGATAAAATTATCAGGTTGTATTAATCGAGTAATGGTAATGAACCAAATACCTACTGAACAATTAATATCCTGAGCTATCGCTTTCTCTACATCACCCAATGTACAGGTGAGAGTCGCATGGAGATCGATGCTATTGGAAATTTTCCACTCCGTGTGTACCATCCAGCAGACCACTGGCACTCCCGCACTGAGCTATGATTAAACAGTCCCATACAGGGGCCAATAAATCCCTTTCTCTCTCCCTGTCTCTGTGTTTGCACAGCACTCACTGGGAAACACGCATGGATCTAAATGAGATCTGGCAAACACTAGGAACTGTGGGGTTTTCCATCCGAACTGAAAGGAGCTCAAATTAAAATGGATTAACGCGAGGGCACATTGGAAATATGGATGGAGGGATGTTGGGGGGGTCACACTTACTATAAATACCATCCAACAAAACTGTAGTGCACCACCATGTTTTAATGGCTCAAAATAGTTTTTGAGTGATACGATTAATTCATAGCCACGTTCAACATTCAAACATCCTGGCCACAGCACAGATTGGGTGGATCACAGAGGCAAGAGGGGAAAAAAGCCCAGAGACACATAAAGTCTGAGTGCTCCAGAGAACTGCTGATACGGCACTGCCCCGTTGGTGTGACACATATTGGCACACTGGTCTCAGAAGCCTGTAGGGCAACTGCTTCCCTGGTGACGAAATGGGATAATGGTCCACCAAACTTTATAGTCATCAGGAGAGAATGACAGAATAGCACATGCACACAATAAAATATCCAGTGCTATTACGGCTCTAACAGAGTCAAAAAATAGATTAAATTAACTCTTTCCGAGTTAATTGTGCTCTATCGAAGTAAATTTGACTTTTCTGTGATTCACAGCTACTCCTTCCAGAAGCAGAGAGTCATTGAGTCGAGTCCAGTCGCAGGTGACAAGCAGGAAAGTTTGAAGTGCTACCTGGGTTATGAGGGAGGGGGAAAGGTCTTGGACAGGTCTCAGCACCTATTGATATGAAGCACTCAACGTGTCCCGAGCTGACATCCTCCGTGGAAGCCGATCCCCTGGGATCGTCCGGCGAACAGCACTAACAGGAGGAGCTGATTGAGCCCCCCTGCCGTCCTGGAATGTTCTGGAACATGCTAGCTTCTAGAGCCTTTATGTGGTCTTTCATATTCACATTGGCGCTGATTATTTACTGACTTCAAAAACAGCCCTCTCAGAGTTTACAAGGCACATATACTCACATAATTGTTTTGTTCCGGCAAACAGGCCGACCGCAAAAATGTGCCGCCGTAAAAACCTTAGCATTACTACTTGTTTGAAAAATGCACTAAATCAAGGTTAGCACTTCAATCAAACAGTCTGCACCTGATGTTTAAGATACTGCAGCTGGCAGGCACTGCTGAGTGTCATTATGTTAAGCATCTTGAAAGGCACCTGGAGCGGTTTTCTCAGCAAACAAATACTAACAAAAAGAGTTTAGTCAGACTTGCAAGGCAGTCATAAACAACCCTTGTCATGTCTATTGACTATTGGATTGTGCTTGATACATACAATGTGTATTATTATCATTATTGAACTAATAATAATAACCACTTTATTTGAGAAATATTTTCCTTATTTAATATTTATTTACAATTGAGAAAATTGTTCATGATAATTTTTATTTTGAGCTTTTTATCAATGGCACACGAAATTGTACCACAAAACATCAGTGAAATGTAGTGATGCAATAGGTGCCCTCAACCTCTCTGACTCTCTGCAGGATTCCTGTATGTTTCCATGCACAATTGTGACCGCCGAGGTATGCTGACTGGACCAACAATGTCAACACAACAGCCCGGAGACCCAGTGTTGTACACCAGCCCTTTTCACCATGAACCTTCCCAGTTCCTAATAGTAAGAAAACAGACAGATAAATGGTTCAGATAAATTCAGTTTGTATTGTGTTAGGTCATTTGCAAGCGTGCAATGTTAAGTCATTGCATGTTGTGAGCTTTGTGTAGTCACGTTATTGTATATGACAGGAAGTAGCACTTGGAAAAGAAAATATTAAAAAAGGATAATAAGAGTAGGAGGTAGAAAGCTAGTGGAAACATAAATACAGTCAGAGTGCGGTGTGTGAGTGTGTGTTTTGTTTTCACTTTCTGACTGACTGACCATGAACTGCATTCCTCCCCTGTGTCTGTCACTCAAACAGTGGCAAACAATGCAGGATTATTGTCACAACAGAGTGGCATGTCTCTCTTCACTGCTCATTGACAAAATCAAAAAGTATAGATTTTTCCAAGAACACTCTGTCAACAGCATACTCTGTGAAATGTCTTTGATCTTACTGAGGTATTTATGAGAAATATTGATTGATACAGTGTTTCTTTTTCCTCACCAAACTTATTTAGAAGGCAACAGAATTTCCCAAGAGAGAGGACAAGACTTTCAGATTTGATTCCATTTCATTTTCATTAAAATTGTACTCCGCAAGGAGAACAATGCCCTTGTTTTTGTGCCCAGCGAGAAATAAATCTTTCCTCAGACAATACAATACCATTTCCTGACCCAAATAACAATTTTGCACTGCGGATTAATGCTGAATAAATAGGAGCTGTTTGCCAACTAAACAAAGATGGTTTTGCCAGGCTTTGAAGAGTTTTTCAACACTCCCAGCCTCAAACTCCTGAACCAGGGGAGCAGATTCAATTACAACCAGATGTTAATATGAGTACAGCTTTCCCTTCAATTTTTCTTTCTGAAATATCAGTCTTTGGGCCTGATTTACTTTACTTTGCACACACCTTTAGTGTGTGCAAAAACTTTTAGCACATGCAAAACTAATAACACAGACAATGATTGGTGAAAAACAAATACCATACATTGGTCATGTTATTGGTTTTGCATGTGCTAAAAGGTTTAATGTATGAGTGCCCTTTATGTATGTTCGTGTGTGTCAGGGGGAGGGGAGTATATATATGTGTGCACTGTGCACATATTTTAAAGCAGGCTGAAAAGATATATGTCAAATGAGATAGGATTTAGGAGTTAGTAGGTAGCTGGCACCATTAAGCTATTACCACACAGCTATTACCCTGAAATCCCCTCTCTTATTTTCAACCCTCCCCCATTCTTATTCTCCCTTTGAATTTCACCTCCTAACTAAAAAAAACTAAATCAAAGCAGAGTGTATGAACATGTAAATCCAGAGAATCTGTAATATTACACCTTCATTGTCCTACCTTAAGTGGCTTCGTAGATTATTTATGTATCTGCGGTGAAATGGTGGTTGTTATTCCTAAATTTAAGTCTTCTTTCACGTGATCCGCTCTTATAGTCCCTCTAGTGGCTATTTTGCTCATTACAGTCATATTAATTTGAAACAAAGTTTGAAGAACATTAAGCTATAGGGGAATTCCAAGTTACTTTTATTCATCAGGAAGGAACTCCTCATTCCCTTTCAGTGGAGAGAAGGCTCTTTTGACATTAAATTTTTTTGGAAACAGTGTCATGTGCCTGTGTGGTTCCCATCAAGTCTATGATGAAGTGAAAACAGAGCCATGCCAAAAAATTTACCACAACAGCACAGCACAAACTTTAGGGGAATAGCAAGGTGGTTGAACAACCTGGGTTGAGAGGGGACCCAGGTGCCACTCAAACACAAATCAAGCAAAGCCAAATACAGTAAATGCATATCAAATACACATTACATTACAATCACTTAGCAGACACTCTGGCTGTGTCCAAATCAACACCCTTCCCTACTATTGAGTATATTTGTTGAGTACACTGGATGCGAAAGTTGTTAAGTAGGCAAAATGTTCTCTAAATGTACTGTACTTAAAATTCCCGGATGCTATACTGATTTCCGGGTTTTCGCTGATTTTTTTGCATACTGCATGCCATGTACTAAACAGTATGCTAGTACACTGGATGTAGGGCTCCGGATTCGGATACAGCCTCTTTTCCAGAGTGATGTACAGATGATGTACGTGGTGTAATTAACATCAGTGTTAGTCTCAGGAATACAGAAATGTGTTATACACAGGTGTGGCTCCTGAGTTAATTAAGCAATTAAAGGAGAAGTTTGGTATTTAGCATGTTAAGCCCTGTTATAAGGTTATTTATGATCATATACAACGGTCCATATCAACATTTTGACAAACTGTGCAGTCTTGAGATATATTGCTTTTTGCTCATGTCACAGCTAACTTACACAATGGATCTGGATGGGCATATAGAAAATCCTTCAAAAAACACCATAAACTCTTGTTTTCAAAGACGGGAAACTGTTTGTCAAAATGTTGATAATGACCGTTGTATATGATCGTAAATAACCTTATAACAGGGCTTAACATGCTAAATACCAAACTTCTCCGTCAACATCCCAGCACGCTCAGGGTCATGGACGAAGGTACAGGTCTGATTGCCTATAATTATGGCAAGAAGACCAGGGTCATGACCGAATATGATCCCTTCACCCCTTTGAGGGCGCATATTTGAGTCAAATTCGTCAAAAAGCTTTTGAGTGGGCGACTTTTTCTCCAGGGTTTTGTTGAGAGGATTCAGGAGCACACTCATCCGACAATTTCAGGAAGTAAAAACTACTACTTGTAGTACAAGACATGTACTATGTCTATGGTACAAGAGCGGGACATATATTAAACTACTTCCTCACTAGTCTGGAAAGAGTTTTGCAGGATTTATTTTGCGCACTGCTTGCAAAGTAAGGGGAGAGGGCACATAGTTGACAGGGGTCTGAGTGGACAGGGGACAGGGAACAGGGATCATATTCGCTCACAGCCCCAACCTCAGTGCGTTTGAAAGAGGGTTGATTGTTGGGGCACATGTGACAGGCGTTTCAGTGATGAAGACAGCGCAACATACTGGTATTTCATGAGAAACTGGGTCTCAGGTGATGTTAGCATGAATCCCAGAGGGAAAGACATCATCAACAAAGGGCAACTGTCGTCGGAAATGCATACACCTGGATTGTTCGTTTGGGATCCAAGGCAAAACAAGTGAGGAACTGTAAATCTATTTTTATCCCAAATTTCAGTCTAGGGTATGAGCAGACAAGAACAGAGAGGAGTTATATGCTGACATCACCTTATACCCTGGTCCTCGTGAAACATCAGCAAGTTGAGCCGTCTTCATCACTGAAGCTCCTGCCAGGAGTTCCCCAAGGCATGGCACACACCTCTCGTTGGACCTGGCAGTGTGTGTTTGTGCATACAGTGGTGCAAAGAGCACAGGCATTGGACTACTGAGCAGTGGAGAAATCTGATGTGGTCAGATGGATCAAGCTTCACCATGGCCATAACAAACAGACAAGTGCACATTATGCTACACACCTGAAGAAGCCTCCTTGCGTAATGGTGTAGGGCCTATTTTCCTGGCATGGTTTAAATGACTTCCACCTTTTTGGCAACAACGTGTGTGTGTGTGTGTATATATACATACACAAATCTGTGAGGGTCTATGTATATATAAACAGATTGTATGCCTATGCTTTGTCCCTTAGAATCCCTCTGTAATGACTAAGCTTAATGCCTATACAACCAAAATATGTACTCCCATGCGGCCAGTATGCTGAAGTTGCAGTGCCTGTATGTAGAGTCTGCCACATGGTAAAGCCCTTCCTTTTGCAAGCTAAATAATTGTAAAAGTAAGAAAGAAATCCATTGAGTTTGTGCACCTTGTACATTTTTATTGCTTTAGTCAGATGGGACGTTTGATTTCTTTTGCTTCTCAGCAACTGCTATTGACTGCTATTGCATTTATTGTTTAGGCAAGTACTTGATATGTAATATGAATGTAATGGCAATATCCACAGAACAAACACACACACACACACACACACAGAGGCAGACACGCACACAATGTATGGACCACGTACGCATAGCATTGTAAAGCATCTGTTCACTGTTCCTTTTAAGTTCAGTCAAAACCGTTATTTTCAAAGTGATTATTACTTGTTTAAACACAGTAATGTATCCTCTCTGAGACCTGATTGGGGTGAGATGCACGGTGAATTGCACAGACTAAACAAGCTGATCCAAAATGAGGACATTGGCAAGGCTAAATCTGGCTGGTACCGGCGGTCACTGGAAAGCACTCTACAGGGATCTGGACACAGTCAGTGCTCTGTGGATGGAAGCTGGCTACATCCCCTAGATTCCCTGAGTTTAGCCAGCCACTGCAGGCCCCCCATGTACACCCAACAGCCAGCACTTATTTGTCACATATGGCGTGTATAGGCAGTTTGGACATAATGTGTCACAATACTGGTTGTGAGAATGCTGGTGTCAAATCCCTTTTGGAAGTGGCAAGCTGCTGGCAGCTAGCAGGGATTTTTTATGTGTCACAATAATTGTGCTTTGTTTTAGGGTACATGTCCATTTATGTCAAATATACGTAGGAATGCATAGAAATGGTTTTCCAAGATTTCTGGGAGAGTCCTGAGTCAGTGGCTTGATGCCCTTTCAGAAAACCAGGGGTAAGAAAGCTTGTGAAATGAAAGCACAATTCTATAAAAATTATTTTTGGAATGACATACGGAAATGATGGAATGACATAATGGTACTATCATATCACCATTGTGTCACATACATACATATCATATCGTATCAACTATTGAGCAGGCATGTAGGCATGTGTAGAACTCTGATCTTCTCACCTACAGTAGGTATTTGTGTATTCATATATTCAAATAGAAATGCTCTGTAAACTTGAGCTTGACAGTTCCAAGGCTGATTCAAAATGGAAAGTCCAAGAAAACATGTAACTCAAAAAAAAAACTGGTGCATTCGCATGGGAATAAGCACAGCTTTATTTCCCACCTAAGTCAGGCTATCTGCACAATTTTTCAAACTCAGCATGAACACAAATGAACAGTGTTTGTGTGGGCTGACAGATCTGGCAGAGCACATCAGCACATCAATTAAAGCCCCAAACCCCAGACATCACCTCGCTGGGAATGGGGGCTTTATTAGGAACCCTAACAAAATTGGATCGTGACCCCCTCACATTCACGTGACTCCAAAAATAGCCAGTGTGAGCAGAGAATACGCGGTAAGAATGCAAGCCCGGCTCGCCCCATCAGTTGAGAGGTGTCCGCACTGCCCAGCCAACGCTGGGTCTTGCACAAAGATAAAGCATGTCAAACGTGATCGCCGTAGACACGGCCATGACATCATCCTCCGTGGGCCTTTTTTCCCCCCAAGACGACGGCTGAGCGGAGCAGCGGGAGAAATTGGGGCGAGCGAGCGGACAGAAACTCAGACGCACACAGACACATACACATACCGTCTCTGAGCTAACATGTGCTGTGCGCACACAGCAACGATGATGTCAGCCCTCTCCTGAAGAGAGGTGCTGAGAGACGAACGGAGGCACACAGGACCCCGATTCCCCCCCCCCCCCCCCCCCCCCCGAATCCTGAGAGGAAAATGTGAAGTTAATGAGTCCCACATCACAGGCCAGAGTGCTCAAGGGCCCATTTAACAGACACCGCCTGTGTCATTCTGTCAGCAAGGCTGGAGAGAGGCGAGGGATTGAATTGGGCCTGTTTGCTTTCCTGGCTTTTAATTTGCACATGATGTGCGGGTAAAGAGAAAGGACACTGGTC
This sequence comes from Synaphobranchus kaupii, assembly GCA_029718625.1. Classification (NCBI taxonomy): domain Eukaryota; kingdom Metazoa; phylum Chordata; class Actinopteri; order Anguilliformes; family Synaphobranchidae; genus Synaphobranchus; species Synaphobranchus kaupii. The sequence goes on from CM056393.1 coordinate 23,362,589, forward strand.
AGATGGAAAGGGAGACTAGACCAAAATGAGAGCCATGCTCCCAGCTTGAGGTTCTTTTGTTCAAGAGCCGCTTCTGTGTCTTTTTCAACTGCCAAACTTCCAGTCTCACCAGAGAAATCCTCCATAAAATAAGCAAATTGCCTCATTTTTGGTATTGCTGTTCAGACTGCTTAGCATCTAGGATAAATGAAAACAATTTACATCTGGGGCATATGAAGTTTGTTTCCTGGCTGATATAAACATTTGTGGGTTTTCACTACATGGAAGGAAAATGCATGTTTCAAAGGGATGGAGGACTAGTTCCATGCAGGATTTATCCCATAAGGATGCCTATTGTTGTATTTAATGTCATTTATGGTTCAGGCAATGATACTGTACATTAAGTGACAGTAAAGTGGTCAGGTTCTGCTCACGGTTATTTCCTCTTACTATCCAGGGAGTTTTTCCTTGCTACTGTCACCTTAGGTGTACTCTCGGGGAGTTTCAGGCCCGGATCTCTGTAAAGCTCCTCTGTGGCAATGCCCTTTGTGAAAAGTGCTATACAAATAAAATGATATTGAATTCAACATCAGTACAGACTGAGACTGTATATATTATCAGTGAACTCCTGGACACAAAAGTTTCTAATACATCTACTTGCTTTAGACCACAAACCCAAATGCCCATATACCAGCCATTGTACAACATTGTAAAGCAGGTCATCAGAAACTTTGGTCAATATCTAAAATATCCTTCATCGCACGCAAAAACGGTCCGGACGAATGTATTTGCTGTGTGTGTGTGTGTGTTTGGCGGTGGGAAGGGGGGGTATTATTTCAGGATTAATATTTACATACCTTGTGTGCATTTATACATGAATATGTAAATGCTTGTTTGTATGTGTGTTTGTGTGTGCATGAAAGAAAGAGGAAGAAAGTGTGGTCGAGGCAGGATACACATGGTTAATGACAGCTGGGCTTAATTCATTCACTAGCTCTGAGAGAAGGCAACCAATCTCCATGGGAGAAAGTAGGGAATGTGGCAATGAGCTCATCTGTGTGTGTGTGTGTGTGTGTGTGTGTGTGTGTGTGTGTGTGTGTGTGTGTGTGTGTGTGTGTGTGTGTGTGTGTGTGTGACAGAGAGAGAGAGATGGATGATGTGACCTAAATTGATGTTGTGCTCTTAGTATGCAGAGTTTGTTCCAGATCTTTAAAAAACACTTATGTGCTTTATCTGGGCTGAATCTTTAAATTTATTGTTTATGAGATGCTACAATGTGCACCCCCTCCAGGAAATCCACATTTTGGAGCATTAAAATGCCATTCTAACTGTAGCTGGGTGACACTTGACACAACAACAGGTGACTTAGTTTCCATCCAATAAATGGAGAGTCAGAATGAAAAATTGTGGCTCCCATGGGGCATACTTCTAAACAAAGGAAATAATTGTAACAGAGAATGATGACAGAGTGATGGATAATGCAGAAGATAGAAAGACGCACTTGAATGAATAAAAATTACAAAGTGGTACACTGGAGGGTTGGTAGTATGAACTATGTAGAAAAAGGACTTGTATATATTGATATCAGGGAGTTCAAATAGAAAAGTGCACCCGAAATAGGAATTCAGGGAATATCAACATTACAGTCCACCGGTTCAGAATTAGTAACTGCCCCCTGCTGGTCATGACCTGAAAACAGGAGAGGGGGTTTCATTGATTGCCATTATTGGAAAGTACCAGTAGCAGTTTTTACAGACTGTTTGTGTTTGTTTCCTGTTTTGGACTGCGCACTGATTTTGGCCCACCACCACTAAAAATTTACTTTGTTTATCGTGTATCCAGTGTCATATCCTTAAATATAAATTACCTTTTCATATGCAGTGGACTTGATCACATTATAAAACTCTAAGGAAACAGCAATATTGTGTCAAAATCAAGCAACTAGGGGGAAATTCTGGTTGTGGTGGTGGTCATGAGCATCCTTCATAAAAATATAGGCCTTCTGGCAAACCTGCGGCAAGCTCATATTTTCACATGTAAATTAGCTTTGTGGCAAACTACGAACTTCTGGCAAAATTGTAGTGAACACTACTGTTTGCCGCACATTTTTTGCAATTAGTGAGATCGTTTGCCAGAAGTTCGCAAAAGTGGCAAACTTCTGGCAACATTTTGTGGCAAACTTCTGGTCAACTATTTGCCACTAGTGGCAACAACTGCCATTGTTGCCAGAAGTTAACCACAACTGGCAAAGTCTGGCAAACAATTTAGTTTGTGGCAAATGCGCCACATATTAGCTGCAAGTTTGCTGCAAACTATCCAGTTTTGTAGGGGGTGGCCACGAGGTCATGTCAACAAGATTTATATATATAACAGTACTACTCAATAAAACAAGTTTTAAAATAATAATTGCATTATAATAAATGGCTTTCCCCATATGTTTGAGCCTAAAAAATAGCTCAATGTCTGTGTTGTTTATTTTATGCAGGCTTTCCACTCACACTCATAAAGGGTGCCAATTCTGAACCAGACTGCAAATTGCAGTGATAGGTCTCCTTTAAAGTTGTGATTTTGAAAGTGCTGCATAATTACCTCACACATCTAAATTCTGGAATAAAATTTTATGGGACTCGCGCATTGCATTGGTAGTATGGGAGTAGTTTGCAACGAATCCTACATTATATTTCTCCCGCCTGATTCCCATACTACAAATACTACCAAACCCCTATCTTACATTAGCTTTATTTAGTGGCACAAGATCTGTTAAGGTTTGCAGATGAAGTAGGCTGACTGTTTTTATGCAGGGCCCCTGACCTTTTGGGGGCCCTATACAAAATTGTATTTGAGCCCCTCTCAGAAAAAAAAAAGGGGTGGGGGGTGTGTGTCCATTCTATCTTGGGACTCTTCCAGTGACATAGGACCCCTGAAAGCTTTCCCACCCACTAGGCCAACATATTTTTTTTATTCGAGAGCTCGTTCTCAATCTACAATGTGCGTCACATCACAGTAGCCTACCCTTCATGTGGCTAAATCAGACATAGGCTACAGACAATATTCTGCTAAATGTGTGCAGACATGTATGCATATACAGTAGGCTATATAGTAGACATTGCTTCCGAATCTTGGGAACCTACGGCCGATTTTTCAGGTATATCACTCAGATTCCATGTTTTCAGAATATTTCGGCAACCGACATTAACGAGCACATCGTCACAATGTACGCTCTTTTATATCAGGAATTCTAGATACTGCATTGTTCCGCGAAGTGATACATCATGATCATAATCCGCCAGTATCTTCCGCCAGTATTTCACACGATTTAAGTTAACGATTTCGTCGAAGCAAACCCTACCAAATACACGCGACTAAACGTTACTTTATCTTTTATATATCTGAAGCTGATGTTTAGATAGAAATACCTATTTTAAATTAATTGTTTTTATCTTAAGCAATTTTCAACTGGAGTTATCTGTTATGGATCTAGCTTCTTTGTAAATCGAAAGAAGTCCCAGTCAAAGCCGCCATTTCAGAGTAGAGCAGACGCTTTGTTAGCATAGACGGATGTAGAGCATTGCTGCAAAGGTTCACATAAGTGTAACTTAACTATTAAACGGCGATATTACAGAGGCGAAAGTCCGAAAGATATAGTTAGTAGTAAGGCGGCGTCGTCGTCGGTAGGTTCGGTGAAGAATATAAAGCTGTAAATGTGCCAGTGACCTTGCAATCTTGGTTTGGCGTGATGTCTGATTAGCTCGCAAGCTAATCTTAGCTCCTGCAGTTTAGCTAGCTAGTTCCCAAAACAGTTTACACGCCAGTCCTAGCTAAGCTTTCGGCCTATGATTGGACGGACCGTAGCAATAGCTAGCTAGCTACGATAACGGAACAGCAAATATTTAGTTTTGTTCATTTAACGTTACTCAAGCTACAAAACTGACGAATTCTGAAACCGAAGAGATGGCGAGCTCCGTTGGAAACGTGGCCGACAGCACAGGTACGTAAAGCTAACCTTGGTAGCTAAGTTGGCTATCTAGCACATTTAAAGTTAGCATGCTAACGGAAATAATGGTAGCAAATACATAACGTTAGCTGGCGCGTGCTGGCTATATGCTGGAGGGACTATTGGCATCAGTAATAAATCAACCTTAACACGATTAAGATAGTTAATTAACGTTACCACTAAATTAGCTGATTGCTAGTTTCGAATTTGTCTCAACTCCAGTAGCTAGATTAGTTTATTTTTCTGTTTCAATAACGTTAGCTAGCTAGCTAACGTAATTTACCAAGCTAACGTTAACAGATTTCATTTAAATTTTACCTTCGCGTGATCTTGGGTTCTTCGTTTGTGCTTACCAGCTAAGGTTAGCTAATTAGCTGTGTGGTAGCTAACGTGGTTAATTAACGCTAACTTAGTATCAGCCAGAAAAGCTTGGCCAACTAGGCTATCAGATCGTGTCAAAATACAATAGCACATCACAAGCAAGAAATGCACGTTAACTGGAATGTTTGCTAAGGACCGCAATGTAACGGTAGCACTAGCTAGTTGCAAGCTAGCTAACGTTAACTAACCAATGAAACTAACGTTAGCGTTACTGGCCATGATGAAGCAGTTTTTAGAATGGCACCAATTTAAAAAAATATATTTATTCAGTTATTGAATTGACATTGTGTCCGCTGAATAGCACACATTACGCGAAAACGTACATTGGCATGACTAACGTTAGCTAGGTTGTTGTGATTTGTCTAAAGTTAGCTAGTAACGTTAGTCACCAAGACTGAGGCTGTAATTAGCGCCTAACGTTTCGTAACTACGTTACAAGTTGGGTGAATCCGCAGGCTTCAGAAATGGGAAAATTCCATTGCCAATGCTTAAAGTTACTATTTCTGTAACGTAACTTTCCCTCCCAATTGCTTACACAGTAGGTCAATTTCCGCCCTTTCCAACTGTGCTGCATTGTCCCCTAACCTGCTGGTTGCTAACGTTATTCTTGCAGCCATTTCGCTAGCTAACCATTTTAAACCTCGTAGCTTTGCGCTTCACAAACTTCCACGACATCTCTGCATTTAATTTATTCACTTTTCCCACCATTTTTATGGTCGTTGTGATTTTGCGCGTTTATGCTAGAATCACCGCTTGTATGTAAATAAATAACCATTTCCCACTAACGTAACACTATCAACGTTGGGGAGCACATGTCAAGAAGGGAGCTTAACTAACGTAACGTTGCCCAGAGGTAGCGAGAAATTGTTTTTGGGAATGGAGCAGGTCTTACCTGTTAACTTATTAAAATGTAAGTTAACTTATATTTATCATCTAACGTTACGTTAGCTAAATAATATGTTTCCAGCGTGAGCCGGCATATAATGTTACATTGGCCTGGTTTTGCACTAGAACTTTCCCAAGTCAATCCGTAACGGTTAGGTAACCTTATATGTTAACCCAAACATCTATCTTATAAAATGTGCTAGTGCATTGACTAGTCTTAGCTAACACAGCTTGGTGTGTCACATTCTGACGTTGGCTAACGATATAGACAGGAATCTGTTCTGATGTCAATTTTGGACAGATTTATGCTTTCACAGACATGAATCAAAAGTTGATAGCCACGTTAGCACAGGAAGTCATTTTGTCTGTATATATGATGTGCAGCAACCCCATTGCATTATAGTTTCTGCCAGTTAGATTTTTTTTTCCCGTGCGATAATAAATTGGCTGTCCTGAGCCCCATCTTATACCTAACAACCCATGATCAGTCCTCTGTTGCTTGGCAGGGCAACACTATGCTACATAGACGAGTGATTTATATATTCGTCTTGTTTACTCCAGGTTTTAAAGGGGGAGGCCCATACAGTTTTTATGTGTTGTGTAGGACATTTTAGATTAGTTTACATTCGTTTCTGGGACCAGCTGGCATTTCAATGGCTGGTAAGGGGCTTCTGCGGGCTAAAGCAAGACAATGCACTTAAGATAACTCTAGAGCAGCTTTGTTTCCCAAGGCAGTACATATGAACAGATTAATTTAATATTGTTTATTAACAATTGTAAACATGTATCCGTTTTTATGTGATTCTGGTGGTACTTTCCTTGAGCACAGCAGGCTCAGGTTACATGTATCATAGGAAATGGTTCCAACTTGAACATTTTTTTAGAATAATCGGGTAATATGCACACGTTCAACCTCTGGAAGCATAACATTGGTGCACAAGGTGCTTTGGAGTTAAAGCACGTTCACTTGCTTTCGACAACAATCCAAAAATACCCTCATACTCTGTTCAAGATCGTCAAACCTCTGTACATATCTGAAATATTCTTCATGCACAAAAACTGTCTAGGCCAATTTGGGGGGGGGGGGGGGGGGGGGGGGGGTGTACTGAAACTGAAATGTCAAAATGAAGAACTGAACGATCCCTTTAACTCATTCACTTGTGCTGCACGTGTCTCATATGTGCCAAGTAGCAGCTGCCTCAAGAATAGCTACTTCCATCCTGCTCAAAGCGTGTAAATCATTCACACAAAAGGTACTAAATGTATTGTTAATTGTAGAGCTGCACCAAGGTCTTAACTTGATAATGTTAGTTCTAAGCTCATTACCTGCAAGACCCAAAACTTTTTAACTTAAATGTCTAACATTGCTTTATTAAGCAGTATGTTTAGATGTGCTGGTCATAAGGTATAAGGCTGTGTCCGAGTATTAAAAAGGGAAACGCCAGTGGCGAAAAAAAACACCAAATGCAAAGAATGGGGAAATTAAGAATATATAAATACATTTTAATCAACTAAACAATGTTTGCTACCATAGCTTCCTCAGTTCAGAGCTCCATGAAGAAAGTCCTTCAAGACTTCTTGTATTGTTTAAGCCAGCCTTCTCTTCAGTCATACTTAGTTGTGTCTGGGACTTATCTGGACAGTCCACACAAATGCAAATGCAATTACATTGGCTAATGTAAATCAGCAACTGTTAACACTTGGCTCTTAGATAC
>CM056393.1:23370042-23427542 GCA_029718625.1 Synaphobranchus kaupii
CTCCATACACTTCCAGTGTCGCCGCCTCGACAGGTGAGGGAGGGCGGAGCGCTGCGGGGTGGGGCAGGGCGTGGCGTGGGCCTGCGCTCACAAAGCCCGCTCCCCGGGGAGTAGTTTGCTCCCATTTTGCTGGGATTGGTATACTTAGCACACACTTATGATCTTTGCTTATTCTAATGATAAAAAACATAATGATAATAGTGTTTTATTACTTGTGCAAATATTGTAATGCTTATTACGTGAAAAAATGCTTTGTGGCGAATGTGTAAGGATGAAACGCAGTCTTATGTGAATGTGGTCTGGTAACGAGCAAAGCTAACGTTCGTGAGTCTGCTTCTGGTTCTGTGATCGTCTGGATCTTACAGCTGCATTGGAGGAGTGTGTGTTTCTGGCCAGCTTTGGCATTCAAACCCTGCTTAAAACCTCTCGCTTCCAGTTTTCTTTTTTTTTCCCCCCTTTCCTCTTGCCTCTCTTCCTTTTGAGGTGTCCTTCCTCTCCAGTGGGGCCAAAGGTGCTTTTTCCTCCTGGGTTTATCTGCTCTGACTGCGTGGCGTTACAGCGTGTCCGCTCACATGCGTCTTGACGTTGCCGCGTTGCTCAGGAGGGGTTTCGGCGGAGCCCGGCGGCTAGCCGATTGGGAGGCGGAGCCCGCGGCCTATCCCCCTCGAGGGCAACTTACTCGCCTCTGACGCGTGTCCCCTCCCTCCCGCCCCTCAGGTCCGCCCACTTCCAGCACCCTGCCATCAAGCAGAACCCCATGCTGGCGGAGGCCTACTCCAACCTGGGCATCGTCTACAAGGAGCGCGGGCAGCTGCAGGAGGCCATCGAGCACTACCGCCACGCGCTGCGGCTCAAGCCCGACTTCATCGACGGATACATCAACCTGGCCGCCGCGCTGGTCGCCGCCGGCGACATGGAGGGCGCCGTGCAGGCCTACGTGTCCGCCCTGCAGTACAACCCCGTGAGTCGTCCTGCGGCCGACCCGGCGCTGCTTTTATACCTTTCTCTTTTGGTTACCCCGAGCGAGAGCGTTCCAGTGGTTTTCGCGTCTAAAAGAGCGTGTTTGTTTGTGTTGGTCCCGCAGGATCTGTATTGTGTGCGCAGCGACCTGGGGGAACTTGCTCAAAGCCCCTCGGGCGTCTGGAAGAGGCCAAGGTACGTCCCAGTGGTTCACCTCCGACATTGTCTTGTTTTGTCTTTTTTTTTTCTTTTCTTTTCCTTTCTTCCCCCTTAGAAAAGTAGTTTATTTATCAGTTTTATTTATTTGAGATCCCTGAGCCCCCTGGCCCCAGCTCCTCCTGTTGGAGTGACTGATACCTCTATTTTTCTCTCTCTGTCTGCTCTCTTTCTAGAGAGTAGTGCTCTGTAGCAACCAGCCCTCAGTCCTTCCCCCTGCCCCCACTCCCCCCTCCCCAGGCCTGGTCACTGTAAAAGTACCCTGGGCTCATAGCTGCCCTTGATGGAGAAACGGGCAGTAAACCGCCACCCCTCCGTCCCATTTGCCTCCAGCTCTAGCTTCCCTCTCCCACACGCAGGGAGCTATTCTCAGAGCTGATCTTGTTCTCTTCCCTTGTTAAACACCTGTACTAAATATTCCCATCCTACCCCATCCCCCCCGCCCACAGAGACCTTTTATTTAATCTAACTATGCCCACAGGCCTCCATGTCCTCCCCCCCCCCCCCCCGTCTCAGTTTCAGATGCTCTCTCCTTCACCCTGGCCTATCTCGGTGTCAGTGCCTTTCCACACAGGAAGAAAGGCTGGACTCTCCAAATTGAATGTGAATTAATTAAATTCAAGAAGGAAGTTATAATGCTTTGACTTTTGCTAATGCCTCATTTGATCCGCAGGAGGGATAATGCTGGCTCGGTCTTGAAATAAATGGACTGATGAAGTTAGCGATCTTTGCATTGCCAAAAATAAGATGGCTTCTAACCAACGATATGCATAATTTGTCTGGTGAAGCACCGCACCCCCCTCCACCCTCAAAATAAAAGGCAGGAACTGCAGCCCTGTTTAGCTAAAGTAGACCAACTACTGTTTTTGTTTATGGTTCCCCCTTTAACTCCCCTCTTAGAAAAAGCATGAACCGCCAGTGGACTGGTTTGGAAGCGGCTGCTTTATGCAGCTGCCCTGCATTCACCTCTGACGGTTACAAGCCATCTTATTTGGTGCATGAGGGGGGGCGGAGTGGGAGGAGCGCTTGGGGTGCTGCCTGTGCCGCGCCCCCTACCCCCCCCTGCTCTGTCGCTCCGCCCCCCCTCGCGCGCTCGCTCAGGGCCCGTGGAGTGTGCGCGCACATGGAGCTGTCCTGCCCGACCCCCCCGCCCAAACGCGACTCGTCTGCCGAGTCCCCATACCGCCCCTGCAAGCATAAACTCCCCTCAGAAACATCCCAACCCCACACCCCTTATGCCCTTCGCACCTGAATTGTCTGGCCGTGGCCTTTGAGTTCGGAGCGGGTGATCGCAGTAATCGGGCCACTCCCCGCCCCGCCCCCCCTTCCCCCTCCCCCCTCTGGGCTGCGTCCGGCACACAGCTCGCTCTCTGCACTCCACTGCACGCGTCAGACGCTGGGGTAGTGAGACAGAAGAACCGCCTGCGCGCAGCAGCAACAGCGTTACCTCTTTATTCCAGACCTGTGGAGGCTTCTAGAATAAAACCATAAATCCCAGACTTCCTCTCTTTACCCATTGGCCAGGACTCAGGAAAGCAGGACAGGATAAAGACAGCAGGGTATTAAACCTGAAAAAAAGAAGTAAGAGGCAGACAAAGAATGATTTATATATATATCATTTCTTTCCTTTTCTTTCCCCAGTATGCGATGAATATATTACTCCCCAATTAAATGTGATCAGTTCATTTGGGGAAGATCAAGCCAGCCAGCCTCCCTCTTTACTTTAACAATTAAATGTGAATCAGTAAGACATAATTTCAATGTGGGACCAAATTGTAACTGCTAAACAAAGCCTTTCTTCTTCTCCTTATGACCCCTCCCCCTCATTTAAGCATTTATGTTATCTGTGGAATCCAGTGGAAAAAATATGCATTGCATGAAAAACCAGTATTAGCTAAGCTTTTGTTTTTTATGTGTATAATATAATTTTTTTTTCCATGTGAAAATAATGTATTGTTTGCAAACTTTTACTAACGTTCTTGTTTTCTTATTTTGTCTCTCCTGGTTTTTTCACGATTGATATTGTTATTGAGAAGGTTTCAGGAGGGTGACTCTATTCCTGCGTAGGTGCCTGGCGGACAGGAACTCTCTAGGGCAACATCAGTCCTCCTCTTCCAGCTGTGGCCGCCCCCCAGAAAAAGTCCAAAAATGTGGTAACGGGTTTGTAACTGCCAACAAAAGGGAAAATCACTCTTCACTCCATGACTGAGTCCTTCTGTGTTGTGGCTTCCATTGAAGAACAAAAGAAAACAAGAGGAAAAAAACAAAAGTAAATAAATGAAAGGGAAGAAAAGTAGTATTCTTTAATAAATGAAAGGGAAGAAAAGTAGTATTCTTTAATTTTACTGCCTAGAAACAGCCATCTTTTTAAGTAATAAAAAAAGAAACTTGGATTGGAAGCAATAAAAAAAAAAAAAAGAAAAAAGTAAGAACTCTAACACGTTTTTTTATTTTACATTTCTTTTGTTTTTACTTGTTAATTATTTTTTCCTGTTTTGTTTATTATAATTTTTTCTTCTTTATTTGGAGCTGCTGCGTTCTGCTGAGCAGATGACGCGCTGTGAGTCTGCAGTAACGCAGGGGCTGCGCAGCGACACCGGAAAAGCGTGCGCGGGCGAGCTCCCCCCCCTACCCCCCCCCCCCACCCCCAGCTCTGCCGGCTGCAGACCACCCCCGCCCGCTCCGCCAACACGTCACCCAGCGGCCACCCCCGTGTGACACAGGGCACCATTGGCCTCCGGATCCGGAAAATCCCCTTCCACCTTCTAGCCGACGACCTCCTCTTAGCCGAGCGGTTTGGCACGAACCTCCCCCCCCCCCAAAACCACCCCTCATATCCTGTTGCTCGAAGCGGGGAAGGTACAGAGAGTGTGGCGGCCTGGCGCGTTGCGGGCACCGCCTGGTCTGCAGCCGGCGCTCGGAGCTGGAGTCGGCGCAGGCGAGGCGTGAGACGGCCGCAAGCGCGGCCGTGCGCGGGTGAGCGGGCAGAAGCGACGGGAGCGGCTTTTTGCGCTCGCATTACAGGGACTTTCACCTGCACTCAGCACCTGCCATTCAAGGTTGTGGGGGCCCTCCCAATGTACTTCCCCTCAGGTTCCCAACGGCCCTTTTGCACGCGCTCTTCCGCAGCGCCCTTACAAACGGTCCTGGGTGGGTGGGTGGGTGGGCGGGCTTCAGAAGGCCTAGCGACAGCGCAACTCGCGCGCCAGCCTGCGGGACGGGCGGCTCTTGCGTAAGCCAGTGGCCGTAACTGAAGAATGGCAGGCTGAGTGTGGGTGCCGGTTGGATCCGCGCAGCGTAGGGAAAAAAGCAGCAAGCTTTAGCGCGGCAGATACACGCGCAGGCAAGCCCATGCTGCAGACTCACTTTTTGCTTTGGTGGAGAGCGAGCACTAACATGTTTCTTGTCTGCTTTTTTTGTTTCTTTTCTTCTTTTTTTATTCAATCTATTTTATTTATTTCTTTTACAACCCCCCCCCCCCCCCCTCTACCTGCTCTCCTTGCACCCCTCTGCCTCTTTCTCCTATTTTTTGTTGTTAAACCTTTTAAAGGCCTGTTACCTGAAAGCAATCGAGACTCAGCCTAACTTTGCAGTGGCTTGGAGCAACTTGGGGTGTGTGTTTAATGCCCAGGGAGAGATCTGGCTGGCTATACATCACTTTGAGAAGGTGAGCAGGGCTGTGGGGCACTTGCTTTGGGAGGTGTAATCATATTTACTTTGGGAGCTTAACAGGCTTGTATTTAGTCCTCATTAGCCCCTTTTCCGTTGTGGGCTAAACTTAGGGCTTGAACTTAGTTTGAGGGTTCCTGGGCCCTTTCCACTGTGCTGGGTTAGGCTAAAACCAAGCTTGTGCAGGAACGTAAGCCCTGCTACAAGCCCCCTCCAACGATCAGGGCCACAGCTGTAAGCACTTGCGCTCAAACAACCCATCAGCTGTCTTTTTAACCCTTCACTTCAAAAAGTCTATCCTACATTATCACTAACTAGCAAGCTATCTGTTGCAAAACACAAAAAAATGGACCTCAAAAGAAATAAAAGCACTAATATATGGAGCAAATCAGTTCTTCAAAACAACTAGATCTGGCATTGTGAGAAATTACAATGTATATACGTTAATTGTGGGAGAGCTCCAGAAAGCTGGGATGTAAAACTGTGATGGAGAAACTGAAAATTGAAATGGCAGTAAAACTGGCAAAAGCAGGGCTGGACGGATAACATTTCTGTGACATTTAGCTATTGCATGCTGTGCTGACACGATCAGGTGACATTAGTAAAAAACTTTACCTGAGTGACGCTAAGTACAGCTTTTACTAAAAGCTACGCTGACACTTATTAGTTTGGTTTGCTTCGATACTTGTCAGCACCACGATCAGCAACAACTTATTTTGATAGCCAATACTAGCTAAGTTAGGAATTTTTTGTAACAAGTTAGCTAACGTTATGTGCTACCTCATGCCTAACCGGCCAAGTTAAGTACAACGTGGATTGCTGGCACCGTCTCTTCACTGGTTTTCTTGGAGAGAATCGGGCCACCATTTCGTTTTAGCCAAGTTGTTCTGTGGTAAATGTATTTACTTGGCATAGCTGACTACTTACGCTGACACTTATTTTCTTGATCTTAGCTACAACCAATTTAGAAATGATGATTATATTAATTTTAATATCAATTAGGTAGAACCAATTATTTTAATGGTTAGAATGGTTAGCCTACATGAAACTCAGATAATAAAGCGCACAATCTCTACCGACTCCATTATTGTTTTTGCTTTGAGATAAATTATGTTCTGCTTCGTTGCCATGGTTACAGATGGGCTACTACAGCCTGGCTGAATCCCAGTGGAAAAGAGCCCTAGTGCTTTGGTTCCAGGCTTGATTTCCTGGGCTTAAGTTCCCCGGCTTTTGGCTCACAGTGGAAAAGCGGCTAATGTGCAACATGCAAGTAGGTCTGGAGAGATGATGCATCGGCTTTGACTTACAGTGCGCTTCCCTTTCAGGCTGTGACGTTGGACCCTAACTTCCTGGATGCCTATATCAATTTAGGGAATGTTCTGAAAGAGGCTCGTATTTTTGACAGGTGGGTGACCCCCCTCCCTCCCCCTCGTCTAAGTGCGGAGTGCTTTGCCTCTCAGTTTGAGCGCAGTTGATGCTGTACAGTTCTGACGGGCACATCTCGGGCCTTCCCTCCGCAGGGCCGTCGCTGGGTACCTCCGAGCCCTGAGCCTGAGCCCCAACCACGCCGTCGTCCATGGCAACCTGGCCTGCGTCTACTACGAGCAGGGCCTGATCGATCTGGCCATCGACACGTACCGGCGTGCCATCGAGCTGCAGCCCCACTTCCCCGACGCCTATTGCAACCTGGCCAACGCCCTGAAGGAGAAGGGCAATGTAAGGAAGTACACGGTGTGTGTGTGTGTCCGCAAAAAATGTCCCCGCCGTTGTCCTAAGCAGATCCACGGAGTCCCGCACTCTGGCCCTGCTCTTTTTACTTGCTCTCTGCATGCGTCTTGCCACATGCTTGCAATTAGTGTGGCCATGCAACTCTCCCCGTGCATGTCAGTAGCGTGTCAGTGCAACTTTCCCCATGCATGCGAGTAGTCTGTCCGTGCAACTTTTCCTATGCGTGCAAGTAGCATGTTCATAGAGCTTTCCCCATGTGTTAAGAGGTCTGTAAAGGTCCAAAAAGCGGGACCCGTTCCAAAATGGACCCATGGCTCTGTTGCATAATTTACCCGTTAATCGGACCTGATTGGATCCGACAGTTGTGAATGAAATTACTTTTATGGTGAGTGAATCATATTATCAGAGATCTCGGGCAGAGTGTAGCTAACTAGCAGTTTGGCTAGTTTTATATTGATGAAACTCATTTTTAAAACGTCACCAGTGTTTTAATAGCCTAATTCGTAGGCTACTAAATCAACCCATCTCAGGCCGTTTAACTGTCGGACACAATGACGCTGCTCACACAAATGCGTCATTTTAGGCTGTCGGTTCTTTTAGGCTATATTATTGTGTGGATTGTTTCTAGCTTGCAATTCATTTTCACAATTACGTGAAATTGTATCTTGCTAGGCCTATTTCAATGGTTATTATGAAATTAATTGTTTTCACAACAAATGCGTCACAAGAAAGATTGTGTTTAAGGGAATGTCGGCTTCCAGACACCAGCATATGCCGTTTGTATGAAAAAATATAGGCTATTGGATTATAAGAATTAAGCTAATAAAAAAAGCGACATGCAATGAGGTTATGCTACTGTAAGAAAGTTTACGGCGGTTCCAAATGTGCATGGAGTGTCATTCATTCATTGGCCTACCTTTCGGGCTTTCATACGCTGTTTTGGTACAGAACTGCCAAACACCACTAAAAGTCCTCCTGGGTGTAAGACGTGTTCAGTAAATCCGCTATAAAATAGTAGGGTTTTAAACAATATGTTTACTTGTCAGTGCGAACAAGCTGTTATTTCCAATATGGAGCACTGACTACATAATTAAAAGAACAAAAAAAACAATACTATGAAGTCACAAGCTTACAACTGTTTTCAAATTATGTTCCATTTTACTAAAGGCTGAATTCCAGAGAAGTGAATTATGTCCAAAGAGAGAATTCACTCTTGAATCAGCTGATTATTTACATGAGCCAAAATTAAAATACAAAAAATGTAGGCTAAATGTCCGTGAAAAGGAACCGCTTGGCTGATAGATTGAAAAGGAACCGCTTGGCTGATAGATTGGACATCACACTGATCAACAGAGGCGCACTACTAGACACTAGACAGTTTTAAACCTTTTTATTTTTTTAGTTTTAGATTTATAATATACAAATAATTAATTCAAAACATATATTAATAAAAACATGTCAGTTTCAGTTGCAATTACCCAAGACCCGTGGCTATTACTTCAGTTCGACCCGTACCCAAGAGGTGAGTCAGAGCTGTCGGCCTGAACCAGCTTAGGTCTCAGGTCCTACCTCGGGTTTGCGAGTCCACGTGGACCGGTGAAGACCTCTACCTTGCATGCGAGTAGCTGAGGGCGAGGGCACAGGGGTCGTGTGTTGCATGGGTGTTGCCCTGTGCTTGAGCGTCGGTCGCCCTTTGCTTGTGTGGTATGCCGTCTTGTGCTTTCATGCCATTGTTGTGCAATAGATGTCCGGAGTATTCGCTCGTGCTGAAGC
The DNA here is from genome assembly GCA_029718625.1 of Synaphobranchus kaupii. Taxonomy (NCBI): domain Eukaryota; kingdom Metazoa; phylum Chordata; class Actinopteri; order Anguilliformes; family Synaphobranchidae; genus Synaphobranchus; species Synaphobranchus kaupii. Next base: position 23,378,389 of record CM056393.1, read on the forward strand.
TTGATTGCTGTTAAGGCGTGTAACACTAAAGATGCGATGCCTCATCTGTGATGCATGTCCCCTCACACCACAGGACAGTGTTATTTACTCTTGCACATGGAGAAATGCAATCGTCCCTCAGGGCTTTAGTACTCTCTAGTTTAATGTGAAATCTGCGGGCCTGCCTGCATCCGAGGCCACACGGGTCTGCTGAAACCTGATGGCCGCCATTGTACCCCCGCAGGTGTCCGAGGCGGAGGAGTGCTACAACACAGCCCTCCGACTGTGCCCTACCCACGCTGACTCCCTCAACAACCTGGCTAACATCAAGCGGGAGCAGGGCAACATCGAGGAGGCTGTGACGCTGTACAGGAAGGCTCTGGAGGTGAGTGCCTTCTCACCGTATCGAATGCTTCATGACTACCTAGCGCTACAGGTGCTAAAGGCTCAATGTAACATGAAGCAGGTAAATTGAGGTAGGCTGTGGCTGTAAGCTTATTGTTCCCTCCAGACTTAAAATGCAGAGAATGGGGAAACTTAAGAACCTGTCTGGTTTTAGTTTCAAAGTTCTGAAGTTCTTTTGTTAGTCTCTTTTGAAAAGGCTGTGGCCTTCAATTATAAAAACAATGGAGCAATACACCATAGGATTATTGGCTCTCTGGCTCCAAAGCCTTTTTAAAGAAGTGGTTGACTGTTCTCAGTATCCGGGGACGTGGTTTTAGTCACTCATTTGATTTTAAACCAAGGCATTCAGTTGAATGCAAATGCGTTAATGTGGATAACGACCATGAAAACCACATCCCTGCATACCAAGAACGGTGAACACTAAGCAATTTTTAAACAGGAACCAAATTAGATTCTTAATCAACCATTCTCTGCATTTTGAGTTAATTTCTTTCCAGCCTAAAATTGAGAGCCTGTGTAAACTGCTAAAGGTAGGGTTGCACGGTCTACCCAGTATTGCAGTAGCGTTATGATATTACAATCTTTGTGAAATTGTAGTAAATACCCATTTGGTACAAAGTCAATGTTGTGTTCATAAATGTAACTTGTTACATTTTTAAAAAAAATAATAATTTCAGCATGCCAAAAATATCCTATAGGCTATAGACAGCTTCCCAGATTACGTCATCGGAAATTTTGGCAATGGAAGTGCGCTTTATTGTGGAGACTGGTGTGACGGGGAGGGCACCAGTTCAAACAACATCTTTTGTCAATCGTTAAGTTTCCCCCCGATCAGCGATCGCAAACTACGCCTATGTTTCCTGGTTGTTTCTTTATGTACGATAGTTTCTGGTAAAATCTGATAATTTTAAGGTCTCATCACAGTGATATTGCTGTACTTTACATCTGGCAACGCTGAATGGTGTTAAGTCCTGGCAGTTAAGGTAGCTTTAAAAAATCAATACCAACTTGTGATTACAGAAGCTGAAATGTATGATTACTTTTACAGTGAATACCTGAGTTAAACCGCATACCTTGCAGGGGACTTTCTCCTTGGTTATTATTTTGTCTCCAATGGCATAGAACCCATAATATTTTCAAATGGCACTCCTGAGCTGCGCTGGAGTTACAATTTTTCTTGGCACCTCCATTTTGAATGTATACCCTACCCCACACATTAACTTTATTTTGGCTACCCTTGTTAAAAGTAGCACCTCTTATTCATTGTTCAAGCACATACCTTTGGGGAGTAAAAGAATGGGAGGGCAATCTGAGGTGTGGGAAGGGTAGTGCAGGGGCAGTGTCTGACTTAAACTGTGTGTTGCCAGGTGTTCCCGGAGTTTGCAGCAGCTCACTCTAACTTGGCCAGCGTTCTGCAACAGCAGGGCAAGCTCCAGGAAGCCCTCATGCATTACAAGGAGGCCATCAGGTATGAGACACACTACAGCGTTCTCAAACTGACTCCGCAATCTGCTTTCACCAAAATGTCATTTATACAGAAGCAGCTCCCTCAGCCAGTGAGTGAGGGACATGCTTTGTATGCTGGCTTTCTGCTTCCACTCAAACATCTCTCCCTCCGCCCACCACAGAATTAGCCCCACCTTTGCCGATGCCTACTCCAACATGGGCAACACGCTGAAGGAGATGCAGGACGTGCAGGGCGCGCTGCAATGCTACACCCGCGCCATCCAGATCAACCCCGCCTTCGCCGACGCCCACAGCAACCTGGCCTCCATTCACAAGGTGACCTCTGGCCCTGCACCCTCTCAAAGCCCCTGTCCCGCTATCACGCCCCTCATCCTAACACTTCGCCCCTTTATTCCCCTCAGGATTCTGGAAACATCCCAGAGGCCATTGCGTCTTACCGCACAGCTCTGAAGCTCAAGCCTGACTTTCCCGACGCCTACTGCAACCTGGCACACTGCCTGCAGGTAACTCCGCCCCTCTAGACCCTCTTATCTGTGTAAGGTGTATAAGAAAGTTCTGTCAGGGGAGAGTAAAACCCAGGCAAAGTGTTAGGTTGGTCTCATGTTTGTAAAAGGCTTACTTGCTTTAATTAAATGTAGATTCCACTGAGCACTGCATGCATTGCAGGCTGCAGTAGAGGTTAGATAAAAGATGAATGACATACTTAGCCACAGAATGCTCCTTTTAAGGCGCTGTCTGATGTAAATGTTCGGGAGCCCCTTACCTACCCCTCCGTGTACTTCTCTCAGATTGTGTGTGACTGGACCGACTACGAGGACCGCATGAAGAAGCTGGTGAGCATCGTGGCCGACCAGCTAGACAAGAACCGCCTGCCGTCCGTGCACCCCCACCACAGCATGCTGTACCCCCTTTCCCACGGCTTCCGCAAGGCCATCGCAGAGAGGCATGGCAACCTCTGTCTGGACAAGGTAAGCATGTCATCTTGAGCACGTTCTGTTTAATGGATTCTTAGGCAACGCCACTTATGGTAGGCCTTCTTTAGTCTTATTTTGCCTGCGCAGGAGTTATGTTGATCCTCGCTGGCTTTGCAACGTTATGTATTAATGTCCCATTGTCTTTGCCATTGCCTGAAACCACAGATCAACGCACTCCATAAGCCAGCTTACGAGCACCCCAAGGTTCTGAAGGCGAGTGGAGGGCGCCTGCGCGTAGGCTACGTCAGCTCCGATTTCGGGAACCACCCCACGTCCCACCTCATGCAGTCCATCCCTGGCATGCACAACTCTGAGAAGTTTGAGGTATGTGATGGCCAGCCTGTGTGATGTGAAGGGCCTCCGCCAGGCCAGCATTTAGCCCGTTACCCTCGGCTAGCTAATTGGCTGCATGCCCCAAGGCCAGTTCACTTATATTAGACGTATATTAGATTACAGCAGCAAAAGCTTATATAACGTGTGTGTGAGTGTGAAATGTAGCCAAAATATGAGATCATATTAATGAATAAATTAAAGCAGTAGTGTAGTGAAATCCAGGAATGAATATGGTCCTCTTTGCCCACCCCTGCATTAGATGGTCAGCAGGTAATACGCCTCTCTGTTCCCAGGTGTTCTGTTATGCCCTCAGTCCAGATGACAGCACCAACTTCCGCGTAAAGGTCATGGCAGAGGCCCACCACTTCACGGACCTGTCTCAGGTGAGCGCCCCGAAAGCTTCCCGGGTCCAACAAACTGCCCCCCAGCCCCCCCCCCACCCCCCCGGGCTGTACCTTCACACAAGCTCCGCCTCTTCTCTCTTCTTTCACGCTTTTGTTTTCTCCTTCCTCCCGTTCCATCTCAGATCCCCTGCAACGGCAAGGCCGCGGACCGAATCCACCAGGATGGCGTTGACATCCTGGTCAACATGAACGGCTACACCAAAGGAGCGCGCAACGAGCTGTTTGCCCTGCGACCCGCGCCCATCCAGGTTAGAGGCCACAACATTAGGGCCCTTACAGGGGGTCGTGGCAGCAGTTTGAAGTCCTTGCTCCCCTCCAGGTGTTCCCAAGCCTTTTTGTCCCTAAATTGACCACCTTGAGGCATCCCCACCATCTTTAGCCAACACCCACTACAGGCTATAATTGTTGATATTTTACATACTAGTAGCAAGCAAGTCATAATGGCAGCAAGTCTAAATTTCGATTTTATGTGATAAATCATCACATCATAGATCTCTATGAGATGTAGCTGTATGTAAGATGTAAACAGATATTTGGAATGGTATAAATGTTCTGCACAGGCTCCCCTGGGGGTTCTCTGCACCCCATTTTGGGCACCCTGCCCTAAAAAAAAAAAAAAGAACAGATAGAGAAACGCTAGTGCCCCTTTATACCGCCCCCTGTTGGGCTCGCCAATGTTTGACGGTGAGTCTGTTCTGCCCCTGAATCTCAGGCCATGTGGCTGGGCTACCCAGGTACCAGCGGAGCTCCCTTCATGGATTACATCCTCTCTGACACGGAGACGTCCCCGCTGGAGGTGGCGGAGCAGTACTCTGAGAAGCTGGCTTACATGCCCTACACCTTCTTTATCGGAGACCACGCCAACATGTTCCCACACCTCAAGGCAGGAGTTTTTTTTGTTTTTTTAAATCTACTCTAATGAAATGCCTGAAGGAAAAGCCCACGCAGGCACACTTTTAAAAACGGCAGGGTGGGCTGGATGCTTATATAGCTTTTAGGTTATGGACGTTTTAACAAGTTACAGCATGTTTTTACTTTATGGAACTATTGAATATATTTTGTGGGCTTAAGCAAGTAGAGTGTGCACTTGAAATGTAATTTATTTGGTAAATGAAGGCCTTATTCTTCACTGTAAAGCCTTGGGCTGTTTTAAAAAAAAAAAAATTGTATGAGAATATTGTGGAATTAGCAGAAGACGGCACGGCCCTCTTTTCTAAGGGATGTTTGTTTTGCTTCTCTACAGAAAAAGGCAGTGATTGATTTCAAATCAAACGGACACATTTTTGACAATCGCATTGTGTTGAACGGCATTGATCTGAAGGCCTTCCTGGACAGCCTACCAGACGTCAAAGTAGTGAAAGTGAGTATAGAACAAGGTGCCCATGTTGCCCATGTTCATTTTTAATTAATACATTACCAGTTCCCCACCACTCCCTCCCTTGTTTTCTACTCCCTTACATTAGGAGGCTCCGGTTGGTTAGGTATTTCCAGTACTATCTTACAGTTCATGAATGTTAATTAACAAGCCTGCCCAAGGTTAGAAACATTTACCAAGTGATGTACTTGGTCATGCCCCATCAGGAATGTCCAAAAGCTGCATCAAATATAATTGATTTGGTTTAAATTTGATGTGACCTCACCATCTGATATTTCTGACCTTTGATCTCCGACCCTTCCTCTGTAGATGAAGTGCGATGGCCAGGAGGCTGGCGACAGCAATGGCGCCCTTTCCATGCCAGTCATCCCCATGAACACGGCTGCCGAAGCCATCATCAACATGATCAACCAGGGCCAGATCCAGGTCACCATCAATGGCTTTACAGTCAGCAACGGGCTGGCTACAACCCAGGTAGTGCGCCCCCCACAAGTCTCCACCTGCTACTGCAGCACCTGCACCGCCACAGGCCTTGCGCTGTAACAAGCATCTCTGTCAGATCTCTATTGCTTCTGTCAGAAGCAATCAGATGTAGGATGACCATCTGGACTTTAATTTCCCCTTAGTAGTAGACTCGTGTAACATTTCCTGTAGTGTTAGAAGACCACTAACTGTGATTGACTTCTGCTTGAGAGGGCATTTAAAACGCTGCAAAATTTCACCACAGCATAAGTTCTTTACATGGCAGCAAGTTGTATCACAACCCCTGTTCCCCAAAAGCCACCAGGCTTCTTTGGTAGGAAAGTTGTCAAATTACCACATTTGGTTGTCTTTCAGATATTTACTTTGGAGGAGGTTGTAGTATCTGGGACTGTATCCTTGGAGGTATGGGTTTCTCTAGTGGTCAGTGGCGACATGTTTGAAATACCATAAAATGACCTATACCCTCCCCTCCCCTTTCTGTCACCTGTGGCCTCGCGCACTGTACTCGGGTCTTTCTCACGTCATGGTGAAGGGTCTGGGGTGGACACACAGAACCATTGTAGAACACACATGGACTCAGGCTTTCTTATAGCTGCCTCTGCCAGTCCTCCCTCCTAGGGCTGGGCGATAAAACGATGTTGATAATTTTCGCGATAACATTTGCAAGACCTGCACATTGCTGGTGCGCCCACCCACTCAAAACAACGCTACTCAGGGTGACCACGTGTGTTTAGCTGACATATGAATGAGTCACCGGCGAAATCAACCGAAAATGGTAGTTGGTAGGCGTTGGTTGACGTTAACTTGTTCAACGTTATACAGAAATAATTTATATATTGGATGAACGTTAGATGTCCAATATATTGCTCTAACAAATAAAGCGTCAACATCAGGCGCACCTACCTTGCAAACCGTCAGTACAGCTGAAAGTTATATTTCTCCTAGCTCTTGTGCTTTTATTAGTAACAGAACCATGAGGGTAAAAGTTAACTTCGCTAACGCTAGCTATCATAGCTGCCTACACCTGCTGCAGACAGCCCTTCTGAAGCCAGAAAAAAATCTAACTTTTCTTGCTGTTCATGTATGCTTACTGTTCATAGTAAATAAAGAAACGTGGACGTGCAGTGAATGCGACAAAGCTTAAGATTTAATCAAACCTTCACGACATTGTATTTGTAAGTTGACTTACTCACGAGCAGGCGTCTGCTGGGTCCTAATGCTTATTTCATTATATGTGAAAATTAAAGCAGATAAATCTGTGCTTAGGGCCTATATATAAGATAATTTGCATCTTTTTCCATTTTTTGCCTTATTGAGACTTTTTATTACTGGATGTAAAGACATTTTGGTTCTGTTGGATGCTTATGTCAATTTATTGTTTCTAAAAATAAATTAATAATAATAATTTTCAGTTTTAAACCATAATGAACCTTCTGGTTTCTTCAGGGTTAGGCATAATACTCTTCAAAGTTTAAGTGGAGCATTATTAAGTGTATATCGTGATAATTATCAATATCGAGCAATATAAAAAATATTATCGTGATACACTTTTTTGCCATATCGCCCAGCCCTACTCCCTCCCTCCCTTCCCCCCTAGAGTAATCCCTGACTAACCGCAAACGCTGTATCTGCAGATCAACAACAAGGCTGCCACTGGAGAGGAGGTTCCGCGCACGGTCGTCGTGACGACGCGCTCCCAGTACGGGCTCCCAGAGGACTCCATTGTCTACTGCAATTTCAACCAGCTCTACAAAATCGACCCACCCACTCTGCAGATGTGGGCTAACGTAAGTGCAGGAACAATCTCCGGCCTTCCAACGACTTGGGCATTCCCATCACCCACTTCTGTGCGACCACAGACGTTTCTGAAAACTCACTAAGCAAAATGAGAGCTTTGTACAATGAACTAGCATCTGGTGAAAATGCCGGTTGTTTTGCGGTAGCGTTAATGAGCCAGTCTCAGTTTTATGTCTCTACCAACATGGTTATCCACAGAAATGCCATTCCATGCAACGAAGTAATGAGCTCTGGTATTTAGGGAAATGGGTTTACAGCCTCACTTAGCCATAAAATGTGGTTCCTGTGTTGTCTGCTCCTGGATACATTCCACAGATGGGGGTGTAATATAGGAATAGTGGTGGTGCCAATAGTCTGTGAGGAATCTGCAATAGTCTGAGAGTGTCAGTTCTATACATCAGCAAGCATCATTGCCAGAACTGTCATGCTCGGTGCACGCAGTTTGCTTCGGCTGGGCGGCAGTAGACGTAGCTCAGCCTTGGTGTGTCACTCGGCGTTGATCAAGTGTCTGTTTCGGGCACCCCGCAGATCCTGAAGCGCGTGCCCAACAGCGTGCTGTGGCTCCTGCGCTTCCCGGCAGTGGGCGAGCCCAACATCCAGCAGTACGCCCAGAGCATGGGCCTGCCCACCTCCCGCATCATCTTCTCGCCCGTGGCGCCCAAGGAGGAGCATGTGCGGCGGGGCCAGCTGGCCGACGTGTGCCTGGACACGCCGCTCTGCAACGGCCACACCACCGGCATGGACGTGCTGTGGGCCGGCACGCCCATGGTGACCATGCCAGGTGAGCGAGCTCTGAACCAGAGAGGGAATGCACGCTGATGCCAGGGCCCAAAATTACAGTATCAAGTGCTGCAACAGCCCTCAGGGACAACATTTAAATACACTGTTACTTTTGTAGGCAATGACTGATTTACTATGTTGCTGGATATGCAGTTTCTTGCCTATGTTGCTGGAGGTTTGTCAGCCTTTTTGATGTTTATTGAGGCCTGTGGCACTCTGATAGTAATGCTGCTTCCTCTGGATCCCCATGCCTTCTAGGTGAAACCCTGGCCTCACGAGTGGCTGCCTCCCAGCTGACCTGTCTGGGCTGTCCTGAGCTCATTGCACACAGTCGCCAAGATTACGAGGATGTTGCTGTTAAGCTTGGCACCGACATGGAATAGTGAGTCTCTTTGTCTCACTTAGTCTCTTCTACGTGCGCTACTTGTGTATTTCAGCTCGTACACATATTTACTTGTCAGACACCCTTATCCTTCATGTTTTGTTTTTAAACATGTATATTATCCACTTTGTCCACCCATGATGGTAGCATGTTTTAATAGACAAATTATGGTTGCATGTTGTAATGGATAAATTTACTGCAGGCAGAGTTTCTGCACTGTTTCCTTGACCCAGTAATGAAATGTGCTGTCCTTGCAGCCTCAAGATGATCCGTGCCCGTGTGTGGAAGCAGCGCATTTGCAGCCCGCTGTTCAACACCAAGCAGTACACCATGGACCTGGAGAAGCTCTACCTGCAGATGTGGGAGCGCTACGCCTCTGGGGGCAAGCCTGACCACATCCTCCAGCCACTGGAGACCAGCGAAAGCGCCTGAACCTTGACCTCTGACCCCTCACCCCTGACCCAGTCCAGCTTTCTTCTTATCTCAGAGACTCTGCTGTGGAGCCTGCACGTTTTTACTCATCCCTCGCCCCCCTTCCTTCCCAAGTGTTTAGCAAACACCCCTTAGAGCCAGAGGAGAGCCCCAGCTGTTCAGCTCTCCCACTGAGACTCTGCCGACGCACGCACACATGCACACGCTTTCTCTCTCTAGCTTTCTCTCTCACACTCCCTCATACACACTCACAATGGGACTGACTTTTTTATTTTATTTTTTTGTAAGTTAATCAGTATGTGTGGTGGATTGAGAAATCAAATTTGAGTCCTGCACCAAATTATGAGTTTTGTTTACTGATTGTTTCTCTTGATTACTGCAAAAAATATACATTAAACGGTATTGAAGATGTTGCTGTTTTTCCTGCCAAAAGATAACTTTTAGGGATTTTATCTGATATGAAGTGTAAATGTCAAATCAATCAATCCAAATGTCTTTGGCCTCTTCCGCTTTATACCATGTCTCTGAACACCAAACGGTCTAGACGCTTAAAGATGCAGTTGGGTTATTCAGACGGCCCTCGCACAGGTTCACTTCATTCATGACCTACGTAAAGGCAGATTTTTATCAGGAAAGGCCCGGGTAAGTATTTTCACAGCCCTTTATTTTGTAAATGTATCCTGTAGGCGTGATATGCTCATCTTCTGTTGACAGAATTTTTAAGGCTCAAATTTACCGTTTAGAAACTTCAAAAGGCATGAGGAACCTTGTTCTCTTTTCCTCAAGTGCTCTATTATTCCTACTTGCAGAAAACAGCAACTGTTCTGTGATCCCTTTGAATAAGGGAAAGTGGAAAAAATATTGACTCCTGTTTTTTTAAAATACATATTTTTTTGGTCTTCAAACTGGTCTTCAGTGCTTTAGACTGCCAGATGAATAAATGATGACGGTCTGGAACCACTCATCAGAGTGCGAATGGGTTCTTGGAAAACAGCTGATTTTCTTTTTTTCATAAATTTCCAAATTGTCACCTCGGTTGTGGAAAAACTCTTACCTACGTTTTCTTTTCACTGGTTCATCAGCAGGGTTGTCTACATAAAGACATTTTGAAATGTTAGTGGACAGAAAGAGCAGAGAGAATTTGAGGCGATGTTTTGCTTGCTTTGTTTCCCAGTGTCATATAAAATGTTCCAGGTTGTGAATGCCAATTTAGAAAAAAATCACTGGATCTTGACTGTATTTGAGCCCCACTCACTGATGCAGCGAGATGTCTATGTCATCGTCCAGTTGTTTGTCAAAGGCTTGACTATCTTTGCCTCCAGTAGCTCTTGCTTGGTGTTGGATGTCTTCAGTAATGCGGCCACACTATTGGTCACCTGTTCGAAGTGATTCTGTAAATAAACCGTTTGCTCAGTTGTCATTTGTTCTGTGTTTCTGTTGTGTGCACTCATAATTTATGGTGGCAGACTTGACACATTTTGGCATTTAGCATAAATTCTTGTCCAGAGGGACTTAAATGTATTTTTCTTACAAACCATTTACATAGCTGGATATTTTACTGAAGGAATTCAGATTCAGTACCTTGTACAATGGTATGACAGTGCTCCAACTGGTGCCTCAACCTTTAAGTTTCAAGACCAGTTACCTAACCATTACATTACATTGTTACCGTGCAGCTTTCATCTGTGCTATTCCCATTTAATACACGTAATTTGTAAATGCATTAGTGGCAGGCTCATTGGCCAGTGCTCACCACTATGGGACTTAATTCCAATATCTCCCTTATTTTTTTGCCTGAAAAATAACTGATTAAAAAATATTAAAAATTTTATCTTGACAGTGAATTGTAGCGTCGGTTCCAGAATTATTTCTGTAAGAAGTCAATGCGTACAATGAGTCCAGACTTTGGGCTCAAGCATATGGGGGAGCCATATACTTTTATTGTCATAATTTTTCAAGCACAAAATTTTATTTGGTACAATTTTTTTATGCAAAACCGGTTTAATTATTGGTACCCCTACAATTAGTATTTGGTGAAGCCTCCCCTTCCTGTAATGTCTTGACAAGTTTGGAGAACACACTTGGAGGGATGTTTGACCACCACTCCATGTAGAAAATGTCAAGATCCTTCATATTATTTGTGCTTGTGGACTGCCCTCAATTTGGACCACAGGTTTTCAATAGGGTTCATGTGCTGAGATGGCCAAAAATCACAAAACATTGATTTTGTGTTCCCACAATTTTTGTGTTGATTTTTATGTATATGTGGGGTCATTGTCTTGTTGAAAGGTCTGTCTATGGCCAAGTCTCAACCTCCTGGCAGAAGCAACCAGGTTTTGGACTAACATATCCTGGTAATTAGTGGAATTCATTATTCCATCAATCTTAACAAGAGTCCCTGGACTCCTAGCAGCAAAACAGCCCCAAAGCAATATGCATCCTGTTCCTGGCAGATTTGCAACTGTTCCAGTCTTCTGAAACTTTTTGTACTTACTGTAGCCTACTTTGTGGTATTTTCAACTGTTTGTGTTTTTTTTATATCCAATACCTGATCTGTCTCTTCTGAGTGGAAAGCTCTTTGGTTTTTCCCATGGTGATGGATGACAAAGGGATTTTACATGTGAGCAACCATTATGTATACCCCAGTGAAACAGGAAATGGTATATAAAAAGAGGCAGCAATAAAGTTTCTTGAGACAGATCAATTTAAAACAAAAATAATTTAATTACAGGCACCACTTCATTCTTTAGGGGTGGCATTCATTTTGAACCCTATGTTTTTGAGAACATTTTAGAAGAATAATTACTTGAGTGAAAGTAAGTAGTTTCCCCAAATGTTTGATGAAAAAATGTAGTCATTATGTGTATTGTTTATTTTATACAGTAATTTTCATGAAGGATGCCAATAATTCTGGAGTTGACTGTTAAGCTTTTACCATAGATGATCCTTTGCTGCCATCTACTGAAAAACTAAAGAAAATAGCTTTGATCACATTTTAGGCTTTTGAAAGTGACTTGTAAGTCACTTTCAAAAGCTTAAAATGTTAATGTTTTCTTACCCAATATACTTTTTGCTTTTGAAGTAGATGGTGGTTGGCAGTAAAATTGTTGCTCACGAAAAAAAAAATATATATTAACAGCATGAAGAGGTTATGCAGTTTGATGATTTATTTAAAATATAGAAATGTATTTCAAGATTGCACCTACCAAAAATGTACACAAATAAAAAAAATAGACTATATATTAAAACAAATTTTTATATAGGACCCCCCCCCCTTTTTTTTAACCTTCCCCTGTCTCGATTGGTTAACAAATGATTGTAAATATTAAAAAGCGTATGAAGAGGTGACTGGAAAATTGATGATTTCAATTTGTAAATACTGACAGCATATTAGCTAACACATTAATTGCAGGAAATCGCACCTCCCAAATTTGACTCCCCATTTTTTTTTCGAACAAGTTTTCTCTGGATGAGTCTAATCATTATTACCATTATAGTACGTTTATGATAAATATTTGTGAAGACTTATGATTAGATTACATTTTGTAGGGGGGACCCGATTTGTCATGACAACGGCACAACACCGGATAGCTAAAACTATATTCGGTAACATTGTGAAACTGGATGAGGCAAATGATTAAACAAATCACAGCAATGGCGGCGCCGATGTGTTAGCATGGTGGCTACCGCTACTTAGCCACAACTACGCTAGTTAAAACCGGGAAAATGTCCATTGGATATTTTTCACTTAATTGACTAAATTAAAGTTAAATTAACCCATCGTGATGAATTAACCTCAACCTCTATACGAACAAAATGGCGACAGAAACGTCACATTACCCTGCCTGTAAACCCAATTTCTTGATACCCAAAAACTGGTTCGAAAACAACACAGCATCGCTATATGCTACGCATAGTCATACTGGAATTGAAGTTCTGTCACGCTCTTTTCACTTGACAAAATCCTTGTCAAAATGGCCACCACCACGTACCATACCAACACAGGAAAGGAAATCATCCCAATCGTCTCTATTTGTGATTATATTACTGTTGAGCGGCGATATCAGTGTGAACCCAGGCCCTGTAAAGGTCCCATGTGGATGCTGCTCTAAACCGGTGAAGTGTAACCAAAAGCATCTGATTTGTGATACGTGCAATATCCTCTACCATCTGAAGTGTCTGGACATGGACATTGGAACCTACAATCAGATTTCACTTCCCAACGGGAATTGGTATTGTGAACGTTGCAACCCGCCGTTTTTCGATACTGACACGATCCATTCAGCTGATCATAGTGTGCATGACAGCTCGAGTACCTATATAGTACAGTCAACCGATCCACCCGAATTGTCACCTTTTGAAACACCCCGTAACGCACTGCGTAATGACATATTGGCTTCCCGAGAACAGGCCAGTATTTCACCGAGGGCTGATCGAGACAATATTCCGGCAAACCAGCTACCCTCGATGACCCAGGATGGCCACTTTGAATGCTTTAATAAGAAGGGATTCCACATTATTCATCTTAACGCGCGCAGCCTACTACCGAAGTTGGCTGAAGTGAGAATCCTAGCAACAAGGACAAAGGCATCAGTGATCGCAGTAACCGAGACCTGGCTTGATGATAGTGTACCGGACTGTGAAATTCAAATACCCAGTTTTGCAGTGGTCAGGCATGATCGAAATAGGGAGGGTGGCGGTGTATGCATCTACATACGAGCAGACATCGCCTTCAACCCTAGAACTGACCTGCACTGTGATGACCTAGAAACAGTATGGATCGATGTATTACTATTCAAATCGAGACCTATATTAGTAGGATGTTGCTATCGACCTCCCAAGTGCACAAAATTCTTTCAACTTCTTGAACAATCTTGCTCAAACGCGGAGCGATTTTTGGATCAAGAGGTCATAATTACTGGCGATTTTAATTGTAACCTATCTAGTGGCACCAACAGTCTGCTTACAAGTTTTAGGAACTATTGCTATATGTTTGATTTTAAACAAATGATTGAAGATTTTACTCGCATCACAAAGTCAAGCAGTTCTATTATCGACCTGATCCTGACCTCTGACAAGGAAAAACTCTGCCAGTCTGGAGTATTGCCAATCGGAATTAGTGACCATTTCGTCACTTATTGTACTCGGAAGTTATGTCGAGGTCAGTTTGGTAAACATAACACAGTCAGGATCAGGACGATGAAGAACTACAACCTGGAAAAATTCCAACAAATGTTGAGTCTGGAAAACTGGATGCAAGTTATCGAATGTGACCGAGCCGAGGATGCATGGGCCAAATTTAAAGAAATTTTCTTAACGGTTTTAGATAAAATTTGTCCCATTAAAGTAATTCGACTCAAACAGCGCACCGAACCTTGGATTAATGCGGAGATTATAGAACAGATTCGAATAAGAGACAAAATTCTTACACAGTTTCGAAAACAGGGAGATGGATTTTTATATGACCAATTTCGGCGGCTGAGAAATAAAGTGACCAGAATGGTGAAAAAAGCAAAAAAAGACTTTTATGAAAGCACAATTAAAGAATGTAAAAACTCGCCAAAAGAATTATGGGAAACTCTTAAGAATTTGGGAGCCCCTTTGAAAAACTCTCACTCAGCGTCTTCAAAAATCGGCTTGGTCATGGACGATGAACTATGTTTTGATAATGCAAGGGTGGCACAGAGATTTAATGACTTTTTTACCTCTGTGGCATCAACACTCGTGGATAAACTACCGAGACCTTCCGGACAATTTGGCCGAGAACATGTACATCAATTTTACTCTGATAAAGTCGAGCAGAACTCGTTCAAGTTACATGTAATTGATGAGTCGATCGTACTGAAAATTATTGCTAGCCTTGGAAAAGATAAGGCAACAGGACTAGATGGATTGCCGGCAAGATTTATTAAGGATGGAGCACACCAGATTGGTGAACCTTTAACACATATAGTTAATCTGTCAATACACGAGGGCGTTGTGCCGAATGACCTTAAATGTGCTCGGGTAGTCCCTGTCTATAAAAAGGGGGACAGGACTGTAGAAGGAAACTATCGTCCAGTGTCAATATTAAGTGTTGTCTCTAAAATATTAGAAAGGGTGATTTACAATCAATTGGAGGAATACCTGAATAAAAACAATCTCCTCTATGAATTTCAGTCGGGCTTCCGACCTGGGTACTCCACGGATGCGTGTCTGATCCACCTCACCGACTACATCAGATCCCAACAGGGCGCAGGCAAGCGAACTGGGATGGTCCTGATCGACTTACAAAAAGCATTCGATACGGTCGACCACCAGATTCTGCTCGAGAAGCTGAAGGCCTGTGGGATGACTGGTGAGTCGGTGGGGTGGTTCAGCTCGTATCTGAATGGGAGGACTCAGGTTGTGAATATACATGGTGCTACATCCTCGTCCAATGATATTGCTTGTGGAGTGCCCCAGGGCAGTATACTTGGTCCTCTGTTATTCTCGTTATATGTGAATGATATGGTATCAGCTGTCAAATGCAAATTATTACTATATGCGGATGACTCGGCCCTACTGGTCTCTGGGGACGATGTTGGTGAAATACAGCAGGCCCTCAGTCAGGAGCTTGAAAACCTCAGCAAGTGGTTGGTTGACAACAAGCTGTCGCTACACTTGGGTAAGACCGAATCTATATTATTCGGTTCAGCCCACAAACTGAGGCAATGCTCTCGACTGGAGATCACTTGCAGTGGCACCGGCGTTGCCTCCAGAGACTGTGTTAAATATCTGGGTGCTGATATGGATCAAACACTGTCGGGGGAGAGTATGGCCTTGAAGGTGATAAAGAAGGTAAATGGACGTGTAAAATTCCTGTACCGAAAAAAGAAATTTCTAAATTTTGAGACTAGGAAGCTTCTGGCAAACTGTATGATCCAATGTCAATATGACTACGCCAGCACATATTGGTACAGTGGCCTGACTGTCAAGAGTAAACATATGCTACAAACGAGCCAGAACAAGACAATTCGGTTAGTTCTGGATTTGGGACCCCGTGCACACATCGAGCCGTCCCACTTCGAAAGAATGGGATGGCTCCCTGTGGAGCGGAGGGTCTCGTACTTGAAACTTGGACATGTGTTCCGAATTATGAATGGCACGGCTCCTAGTTACCTGGCCTCTTGCATCGTCCTGCGCAGCCAGGTCCACGGTCGTGATCTACGTTCAGGCCCCCTCTCCGTGTGTGAACCCAAAGGGGGTTCGTATGTGAGGAGGGGTTTTCATTATACGGCCTGCAGACTGTGGAACTCGCTGCCTAGGAAGGTTCAAGGGTCGACAACTGTCTCACGTTTCAAACGAGATGTCAGGCGTTTTTTGCTTGACAATCGCAGCTAGCTAAGCTTTACCTTTGATATCTTTTCCTAAACAATATAATTATTTATAGGTTATTGGCCTATTTTCATTGTCTACCTCCGTGCAATAGTGTTGTATAGTTCGCTTTATTTTTTATTTTATTTTATTTATTTATAAGGACCACCGTGGAAATAAGTCTGTGGACTTTCTGTGTCATCCTTGCACTTATTTTTTTTCCAATGTACTTGTATTTATTTTATTTTTTTTAAGTGCAAAATTAAAAAAATTAAAAAAATTTGTATACACGGTTTAACGACTACATCTTAATTATTGCAATGTTATTTTGGATAACAAGGCGGTCGACGTTTCTAGAGAGTGGTTGCAGTGGCCACCATAGACTTATGGTAGTCACTCGGGCGTTTGCTGAATAGGAAGTTGTAACTTGTAGCCTCGAAACAGCGAAAGGAAGTTCCGGTGCGCCAGGTTTGAATAACGTTAGCTAGGCTCTTTTAAAGCAAAGCTGGTAATACGGGAAGGTATGGTCCCAAATAATGTTTATGTACAACTAGACGTAAACGTATGCTATTTTGTAATTGGAAAAATACAACGAAAGACAAAGCGTACTCCAACAAGTTAATCGAGCGTATTTATCGCATGAAAATCACTAACGTGAGCTAACTTGGTTAGCAGCAAACAGTAACGTTAACTTATATGAGGAAATAAAACGCATAAGTTATATAGTATTTATTCATAGGCTTCCAGCTTGATCTACTGTGTTGCTTGCTAGATTACTACGTCGACTGAAGGCTTGGTAAGTTAGCTAGCTAACCATATTAGTTTCTAGTGGTAACGTATAACGTTAAAGCCAGTGACTAGCTTGCCTATCAACAGTGTGTCCAGTCAATACCACTGACCACAGTTTTTCAGTTTAACGTTAACGTTAGTTATTTGACTTTACCTAGCTAACGTTATACATTCCGAACCTTGCACTGTATCCTGCACCTGGCTTGAAGTTATTGTGTCTTATGCCCCAAAGATCTCGGCAAATTAACTAATTGAACGGTGTGTAAATAAAGTAGGAATTTGCGGTGATGGACAATGACACCCAAAGCCTGTTTAAGAGGGTGGCAGGGAAGCTGGGCTGGATCGGCCCAGGGGGACTGGACTCAGCCGAGAAAGAGGTGAGAGGAAGCATTTCCACACTCATTCCTTTCGTTAGCTTGTCTATACACCTGTACACCCTGATGGTTTGTATTAAGACCAAGCATTAAACCTCTTTATAAATTAAATACTATTATGGTGTGACTGACCATGAGAGGATTATAAAGGCTATGCAGGCAAGGTCACTGGTGTCTGTTGTTGAAGTTTTGCACTATAGTGTCTGGAAACTAGTTACATTACATTCATTTAGCAGACACTTTTATCCAAAGCGACGTACAATAAGTGCATACATAGTTCTTGCTGTGAAACAATTTCACTCTCTTGGCTTGCTTCACTTTCAGCTGGTCGGACGCATTGGGAAGGGTAGGCATCCAGTAACTGGAGGTCGCAATGCTGGGGCAGCATCGGCTGTCACACTTGAGCTGTCAGACAGTGATGGCTCGGGAAAGGAGAATTGGTGGGGAAATGGAGAGTGCCGCAAGAACCAGGTCCAGCTTGACTCCAGCGACGATAATTTTGACCAGTGTGAGTGGACCTTTACCTGCAGTTGCACTGAGCTTGATTAAAGCAAACTTGAAACATATAACTAAATTTCACCTTGTCCCTTCTGAAACAGTTCTGCTTGAGAAGGCCACTCCTAAACCAGCTGCCCGGCGACAGCTCTCCCGGCCAAAGACTAACAGGTGGGAGAAGTGAAGGGGTTGGCTTGTACTGCTCGTGTGCTTCCCATTACCATGTGTCCATTTTAACTGGCTCCTTTTCTCTCTCTCTCACTCTAGCCCATCTGTTCAGCTGGTTAGTTCAGACAGTGAAAGTAGCTTTGAGGAATGTAAGTATTTAATCAGAGGGCTGTTAGGTGAAGGACATGTATCTCAGTACTCCATTACCACTGTTGTGGTAAAACAAATATGAGTACTGCAGTTACGTGGGCAAATTAACGTTGCCTGTGAAATTGTCTCTGCTTTCCTATTCACTCTCTTTTCCCCTTTGTAGTCCTGAGCAGAGTGAAAACGCCCAAGTCCAAGCCAATGGCAGCAGTGAGGAACAGCAGTGATGACAGGTTTCTGCTTTATGTCTCGAGGGTTTTGGGTTGTTTTTTTGTCTTTCTTTTGTGAAAATTGTGTTTTGCGATTGCATGTAAAAAAAGCTGTATTTCCTCTCACCCTTTCTGCATATTCACAGCGTTAAATGTGTCGCTAACCAATTCCTCAGGCTTTTGCATTTTACCGTTTCCTCTCGCATTCACACTGTTTGTTCTGTTCTGTATTTCCTTTATTCTTTCCTCACAGCCTCAAACATTTCATCGTGAACAGCTTTTCCTCTGATGATGACTTCACCACAGAGAGGAAGAAGAAACCCGCTCCCAAGAGTGAGTATGAATAATGAATGAATTTCTTACTGTAGAACTTTTAGGACTAGCAGAAACATTATCCATTTGATATCATAGGTGTCAAGTAAGGGCCCGTATCAAGCCAGGAGGGTTTATTCTATGGTTGTGATTAACTTTACCGTGGACTCAACTGCAGGTAAACCGAAGACCCCCAGGTCTCTCCAGGTCCCCCAGCCTGTTGTGAGGCGCCCCCCTTCTCAGTGGGAGTCCCCCGTCTTCCTCAGTGACAGTGACCAGGATGAAGGAGTGGTGATCCGGAGCACCTGGAAGTCTCGCCACACCCCGCTTAGGCCGTGCTCAGCGGGGCAGGAGGGCGGGGCGCAGACGCATGTTCGTTCCGCCTCCGCCTCGGATCCGCCCCCCTCCTCGTCTTCCTTGCTCCCCCCCTCCTTTACCTCTTCCTCGGTCCCCCCGAAGCAGGCGCACCGAGCTCCACCCCCGCTGGACGATTCGGCCAGCTCAGAGGAGGAGTTTCTATCGCTGCTCGACAGACTCAAGCGGAACCACAGCGCGGGCAGCAACGGCACGCAGCGGCCCAGTCCCGTCCCAGGTAACGCTCGCTCTGTCTGTTGTTCTCTGCCTACAGACAGTCCAAAGTGAGAGCTGGCAGACTGTCTGCATGAGCAGAGGCATTGGACATGAGGAGCTGCTGCACAGATTCACTCGATAGATGTTTTAATCAAAATATCCACCCTCAGCACATCTGGATGGCATAAAGATCAATGGATCTGCACAGAATCTGCTCTGATTTGATGTCCTTGAATAAGCAATGACATGCCTCCTGCTGTGACTCCTTAGTGTATTCTCTCCTGTGACCTTATGGGGCTATCTTGCAGCAGTCATATTTTGAACGGTTATATAGTTAATGGCCATGAACAGGTTGCGCTTCTGTTTCTTTGATTCTGGGGTTCAGAGCCCAAGCAGAAGCCCTGCCTGTCAGTACCTTCTGGGCGGGGCCTGGGTGGGGCAGGTCCACGGAAGGTGGAGAAAGGGGTGCAGCGTGACGGGACCCCGGCGCAGCCAGCAAGCAGTCGACCCCATGTCAGCCTAACAGAGCCTAGACCAACATCAGGCAGCAGGTACTTTAATCTTCTCAGTTCAGTCTGAGTGGCGCTGGTGGGTAAAAAGTGTAGTGAGTGAAAATGGCTCTGTTCTGCGTTATAGAGTGGGTGTTTGCAAGACCCCGGGCTGTTTCCTGCAGTCTCTGTCGGCCCCTGGCTCTCTCTACTGCCGCAGCTTCAAGCAGAACAAGGAGGAGCTCACCAGCAGACTATATAAGCTGTACAACAGCAGTGTCTTTGATAGCAAGGTAGCCTACATAGACACACACCATCTAGTTGTCTCTCTGAATAATCGACAAGTTACAGGGTTCTGTAAACCTGCGTCATGGCAGTAAATGTGGGCATTCTGCTCCTTAGCTCCCCTCTGACATGTCCGTCAGCTGGAATAAGAAGATGCGGAAGACGGCAGGGTACTGCGTCACGGGGCAGGAGAGGGGGGGTGGCAACCGCTACGCCCGAATCGAACTCTCGGAGAAAGTGTGCGACTCTGCAGGTAACACCCCGCTCCCCTGACAGGCTGCTTATTTTGACTTTGACACAGTTGCAAGATAGGATCTATCTTTGGGGGGTATGTGTTTAGGTGTTCCATACCTTCAGAAACCGGTTTGTCTGTTTTTCCCCCCCTGACCCCACCGCCCAGATCGGCTAAGGGACACACTGGTCCATGAGATGTGCCATGCTGCCACCTGGCTCATCAACGGCGTGCGCGATGGGCACGGCTCCTTCTGGAAGGTGTATGCCCGCAAGTCTACCCTGGCCCACCCTGAGCTGCCAATGGTGACCCGCTGCCACAGTTACGACATCAACTACAAGTTCCAGTACCAGTGCAGCCGCTGCAAGAACACGTGAGGCCACCGTCTTCTGGTTCAGCAAAACCCGGAATGTTGTTTTTGTGATTGTAGGAGAATCGTTGACATTTTTGTTTAGTTTTAAAGGTTCAACAAGAAAAACTGGTCCTCTTGGACTTTTCATATTTCTGTATATTCATTGCCCTTTTAATCTATGTGTGGAACTGTGCTTCTGTACCATTGTACAGGTAACCTTAAAGGGTACATAAAGTTTGATGCTGCCAATTCGATTGAAGGGCAGTGCAATTTAGTCTTCATACTCACCTTGTAGTAGCTATGAAATGGAGGTATTCGCAGGTCCAAAAATGTCATAACCAACCCAAACTAGCCCCAAGGTAAGTAATCGATATGTAGACCCAGCCCGAAACAGATCTGCGCTTGAAATGGACCCGACTGTAACAGACCTGAAGACTCCCTGTCCTGGACCCGAATAAACCCCAAACCATACCCCAAACCGTTGACTGACAGTAACCTAATTTGACAAATATTCCCTTTCAACCTTGTTGCTAACGAAAGTAATCTACATCATAATATCTACATGTATTGGCGTCTTAATATCAAAATACATTTTAATGAACTGAATTCAGAGTTTGCAATATTGTTTTAACCAAGTATTATTTTGTTCAAGAGGTTTGGTTATGTGTGTTACGTAACATACATCCAACACGGACTCCTGAGTAAACATGGGCAGCTGCAGCCGCAGTACAGAGGGTACAGCAGTTTCGGGTCGTTCGGTTATAAAGCCTACTTGAAATATTCAGGTCTCTCAGGACTTTTTCGCTAACCTGAGGCCCGAGGCAGCAGGCCCGTGCCTGATCTGGACCCGAATGCCCGGTTAAAATTGTAGACTCTGAAGTCGGCCGAGTTTCTGTAGACCAGTGAAGAATTTTCATATGAATAATTGATTCTGCATCTAATTCATGTGCAGGTCTCTTAGATCCCTGAGTTGTCCCTGAGTTCTATTCCAGCTAATATTTTTAATTAGATCTTATTTCTGGTTCCAAGTAATTACAATCTAGATTGGCATCATTGGGCAGTTTCATTTGTCGACAAAATAGCGTAGCTTCAGGTCTGTTGCTAACAGAAACTTACAATTTAAGGTAATTAATGTTTTAATTTTTATGCAGCCCTTGTACAACCTAATTAAGCTATGTTGTGGCAGCTGTCCTATACTTGCTTAAGGATCACATAGGAATAAAAACAAGTAGAAGAGAAACTTTCCCTTCATCAGCAAAGATTCTCCACTAACGGCATTACTTTTCAGAGAACTTGCAGCATATTGAGAAATCAATAAATGTGAAACCCAGGTCAATACTCAATTAAAAGCTGAATTCTTAAAGAGCTGTCTGAGAATAAGCATCAATAGGAGTCCCCAGGACCGGATTTGATTTTTAATGGATTGACTGGGAAAGAACTAATGTATTAATAATATGAGCCTCCCGTTCACTGTGCAGGATCGGACGTCACTCCAAGTCCCTGGACACTCAGCGATTTGTGTGCGCGCTGTGCACGGGCCAGCTGGTCCTCCTCACCCCGGCCAAGCCCCGGGCTGCCACCCCCTTCGCAAACTTTGTGAAGGAGAACTACGGGGCGGTGCGACAGGGGATGGGGGGTCAGAGCCACGCGGACGTCATGCGGAAGCTGAGCGCCGACTTCGCCTCCAAGACTCGGCTCAGCCAGACCTGAGTTCCAGGCGGCCACCGCCCCCCGCACCCTGCATACATACCTCACACAACTCCTCCGAAGCCTGAACGAATGCTGACTGAACTGGTCGAAGGGTGCTGTTCTGTCCAAACGGAAAATGTGAATGGGGAGTTATCAGTTAAATGGGGTTGGACCAAGTGATCACTGCGCTATTGACTGTTTACGTTTTTTTTATTTGAATCCTTCACCCTATCACAGATGCACCAAATTAGCCTGTTGGCTTGTTTTATACATTTCAGTAAAAATAAAATGCATTTGCAAAGGTCTACCTTTAATTATTAGACTTGTTCAGCATCACAAAATACTACTTTAGAGCGTCTACATTTTATACTTCCATCTTGGCATTGTGAAACTGGTCCACTCTAGGGGACTGCTCAATTATGTATATAATACAACATATTTTTTTGTTTTTGTCGTTTTTATGCATAGCCCTGAAACCAGTTAGTAAAACCATTATGCAGTGGTCTTTACACATAGGGAATTGTGCCATTTTGCCTGTCATTGATGTAAAGTCTTGTCTTTCTAAGTGTCTATTATAAATGTATTCTGGACCTTTCTGTGAAAACTTGTTGCATTTCCTAATAAAGACTTGAATTATTTTTGCTGAAAGTGTGGAAAGCTGTCTGTCACCCAGTGCTTCGTCACGCTGTACTGTAGGCTTGATGGAGTGTTACAAAGTGTACAAAATGGTTCCAAGCAGCCTATTCTTTTCCGAGGGTTGGTGCGAGGGGGGCAGCGTTTTCATTTCCTCCTTTCTATTCAGTGTGGCAGCAGTGTAAATAAAATTTTCATGCCTCATATAACTGATGGAAAAGGCACTCTGGCACAGTGAAGTGGTGCTTTGTGAAAGCGAGGTGCATACAACACCATAGAATACTGTGCCGTACACACTGTACGGAGTTCTCCACAGCCTTCTCTCTGTCTAAGGGACCATTCATCTGCCCTGCTTCTGATCGACCAGGACCGTCCACGCCAACTTTTCAGATTTTAGATGTTGGACCTGTTAGCACTTGGTGTGACGTGTGAGAGGCGACATCTGTGATCAAAGGCGTCCTCCCATTTCACAGCATTGGAATGCGTTTGGAGGTAAGCATATTCAAATTGGCATACCCAAGTGTGCACAGGCTGATAATCTCTGTTTAACAAATGTCATAAATACGGATTCAATAAGTGTACAGAAAGTTTAGTTACTGTAAGGTATGTTTCTCAATCAGTATCAGAACAGGACACCCTTAAGATCAACAGGTTAAGATCATTGCTGGTTGCACAGTGAATGGTAGCCAGATCCCTCCTGGCCTTGGAATCTTGTGGATTTAATGCAGAAGTGAGACATACAAAAGACTAAACCTACAGGATTATCTCTTAGTGCTGCTTTGTGGTATCTGTCTGAAGGTGGCTGTCAGTAAAAATAATTACAATTGGCTCATGGTGTGTGTTGTAGGCAGAACATGACATGCAATGAGACGGGGATGAGGGTGTTCATTCAGATGGACTCTCACCTTTACCATAAAGTCCTGCTGGGCTCCTCTAGCCTGAGCTATGGGCTCAACATGCTCCTGAGTGCCCCCTTGCTGCTAGCCATCACCAGACCACCTTCCCTGCTGAGCAAACTGCGCTTCCTGCTTCTAATCCACCTGCTCTTCTGTGACAACCTGCAGCTACTCCTCAAAACCATCGTGGCGGCGCTGTTCAGCTCCCAGTCGGGCATGCCTGTGTCGCAGTGCCTCGTTTTCACTGCCGCCTCCCAGGCCTGTTCCATGGTGGAGGTGCTCCTTAGCGCCGCCCTGGCTGTGGATCGCTGCGTGGCCATCAAGTGGCCCCTGCAGTACGAGCTCCTGTTCAGCCCCCGCCGCAAACAGGCGTTGGTGACGGTCACGTGGGCGGCGTCCTTGCTGCTCTCCGGGGTGGCCCTATGCATGGCGCTCACCTACGTGCGGGTCGACGCCAGCCTGCCGCGCTGCCGCCCCCTGCTGGTGGGCCGCTGCCTGAACGGACACTTAGCCCTGCAGGCATTCTGTGTGGCGCTCAGCGCCCTGGTGCTGCCAGCCTCCTACCTGACCACGCTGGGCTGCTTTCTGCTGCTGTGCCAGGACATCCGTGGGCTCCCGTACTCCCGCCGCGCTGTGGTCACCCTGGCCCTGCAGGCCGTCCAGATGCTCTGCTACTCAGTGCCCGTGATGATGAACAGCTACCTGCTACCCAACACCCTGCAGTGCGACACCTTGGAAATCGCCGTCTCCAACGCCTACAACCTGGGCATCGCGCTGGTCCCGCTGGTGTACGGATACCGCTCCAGGGAGCTGCAGAAGAGGCTACTGCAGGCCCTGCTGCACAGTAATATCAGCCCTGGTCAATGAGGCGGACGGCCCACACTCACTCGCACGCACTCTTGCCTCATACGTAGCTGTCGTTTGTTCACAAAGATGTGTTAAGCAGCAGGACGTCAATATGTGTCCATCCTCTAAGCCCTCAATGTGGAAATCCTGATAAACCTCATTCAATGGCCTGATTCAGGAGGGAGTGGATGCTCGAGAGGGCAAAGTCTCCCTCATTCAGAGATACTGCACGCACGCCCAGGAATGGGACTTTTTCCGTCCATCCAAGTCAAATTAAATGCAGAACAAAAGGCTTGTTTGTATTGCGTGATTTCCCAGGGAAATAAAGCTCTTGACTCATGTCCTCCCTGATTCTAGTCTCTTGGTTATCACCTGTTTGATTTCAGTGCCCCCTGTGGGTACGCACTGAATTTCTTTTGGTTCCTTTATCCTGGAAATACAGCCTTGTTATCACATAGTGAGTCAGGCCAAGCAAACTGAATCAACACTACACAGGGAATGCCACACTCAATTTTATCAACAAGAAGTAGTACTGTAACCAAATATTCTAAAAACTGAACTACAGCCAGGGTATGAAATTTACTTTTTCACCCACTGGCCAGAGTGGCTTGTGGATTCTAAAACTCACCAGCCATTTTCAACATTTTACCAGCCACATTACTTTTTACCATAGAACACAACTTGGTTGGTTAAGTGGCTGCTAGAATAAAAATATTACCAGCCACAATCAAAATTTTGCCAGCATTTGGCTGGTGGCTGGTGTTAATTTTACACCCCGACTACAGCAGATGAATGTAAAGATGTTCACCCTTGATCCTTTAATTGTTCCAATGTACGTCAAGGATCATTAAATAAGAGATTCATGAATAGATGTAGCAGATTCATGGGTGAACTACAACACATAACAGTAGGCCGGAATGCCACCACCACAAAATCAGAACAGAAGCTTAGAGTAATTTATTCAATACTTTGATATTTAAATAGAATATGCAATCCATTTGTACAAAACATCCAACAAACATCCAGGAGCAAAGATATACAAAGAGACAAAAAAAGCAAATACTGGTTTGAAAAAACTGGTCACAGGATCACTTCAGATACAGTCAACAGCAGCAGAGGACTTAAGAGAGGGCGAAGAGGCGAGGGAAGTCCATGACTGAAACACACCCGACTTTACTGAGACTCAGGCACAAAGACTAGGGCTGTGTTCAAGATTTTAAAAATCCTGCAAACTGTTTTACATGTACGGTGTGACACTGTTTCTTAAAATCGTCACTTGCTGGTCCTCATTACGGGCCGAGCCTGGCCACCAAAATGGGCGCAAACATACCTCAAAAATTTGTGCAAACCGTTTGGAGTGAACGTATCATTCAATGCAAAATGCAGCAAAAGGGTTTGCATCTTGATTGCACCCCTGGTTATAACCGGAACAACAGACCATCCTCTGAACACACAGACACTCCCAAGGCAATTTTAGTGGCAAGTGACCCCAAGAGTGATGTGTCGCAATTGCAACTTAAGTCTAAAAAATAGATCAGAACACTTGACACTCCCTGTTACATTAAGGACAAAGTCACAGCAGTCCCATGATGCAGTGTAAGGTGTGGACGCATACAAGAGGTTTTAAACATAGAAACGACTCACCACTTTCACAGATACTGTTTGGTTTGGTTCAACTGCACTCTTAACCAATCACCATGAAGGCGTGGACATGACTTTTGACACATGCTATCCAAACCCCATAGAATGCTCAAAACAAGGTTCTAAGACATGGAATAACCAGGATAGTTATTCAGGCATTACTGTGAAGGAGGCAATAGAATACTGTTTGGACATGTTTTCGAAGGCAGAATGATTTTGTTTTTGGCACATCATACCGTCAGCTTATATCGGTATATGTATGTCTGTTTGTATCATTTGCCATGACAGGCATTCAAACTCAATGATGGCAGTCAAACTCAATGATGGCGGCTCTGCTGAAGCCTCACGTCTCACAGAACGACATGGGCTGCACTCTAAACCAACTGGCAGTGCTGAAGTGCATCTCAGAGCTAACTATTTGGTTTTTGTTGCACTCAAGCGATCACTACGCGGTGCCCCGTGAAGTGATCAATTGTAGAGGGGAAGTGTCAAGACCTTTAGAGCATAACCTTGAACTGCAGCTGTTCCCGAATACACTGGTGAGATGTAGTGAAAAGATCTGTTATTTGGTCTACAGAAGAGTGGGCATGTTGAGTCATCAGGAGAACCCCCTCCAATCCACTGAGGTCCAGCCCACCCCTCAGTACAGGCTGGTCTTCTTCATAATGCGCAGGAACTCCTGCTGGTTCACTTCCCCATCCCCGTCTCTATCTGCCTCGTCAATCATCTCCTGGGGGAGGGGCACAGTCGCATGGAGAAATGAGGAGCAGTGTCAGAATGGTGCGATAGTTCAAAAGCCTACCCAGCTTTTACATCACCTGGATGGCTCTTGCCACTGTGCCTGTGATCCTGCTAGATCCACATACCATAACTGTCAGGATCAAGGTCTCAGAATGTTATTTAAAACATAGTGTTTTTTGGTGTCTAATGTTAGCATGTATTTTCATATTTTCATATTCTGATTACCTAATAGTTTTACAATAGCTGATATTGGGGCATTTAGGAGAGTGTGGTCTTACACAATAAATTACACATATTTTAATACATTTACGGCATTTAGGAGTGTTCTGTTGCTCATTCCCTTGGGTTATCTTTCAGAGGCATAACCCGTTAAGTGGGGTTTATTTATAGTAGACAGAGTTGGATTCAGAGCTGCCACACCCTAAACTGACAAAATCCTACTTGCCCGACAGCCATAATAAATACAAATGTAATTAACAAGTTATCATGGCCATGACTTACGTATCGATGGTCATGTCACGTGGCCTAAAGCTTGTAATGATGTGATTAATTACATTTTATTATTATTATAATTGTAATCATTATCTGTCCGTGTTCAATCTCAGAGGTGGCTGTTAAATTTAATGTGCAGTAAAATACAATTATTTTTTTATTTTGAATATCAAATTATGTCAGGAAAACAGTACATTTAATTTAGGACCTTTTCCTTGACTTCTTAATCTTCCCCCACAGACAATATAAACTGAGCCTTTGGAGATATTTCCTCAGATATTGGAAAAAAATATTAGTCAAATATGGGCAGTTAGGGACATAGTTTCGTGCTAAATGCCAAAGTGTGCTCATGTATGTATAAAATTTGTAAGTATGATTATTTGTGAATTATCAACATGTGTGTTTGTTTAATTTATGTACAGTGCAAGGAAGAGGTTTGATACATGTGAATGTGTGCTTCGGCTTTGCGACCTTACAGCCCCCACCCCACACACCTGCAGCTCCTCGTCTGTCAGGTTCTCCCCCAGCTCCTTGGCCACCCGCTTCAAGTTCCGGAAGGAGATCTTTCCCGTCTCGTCATCGTCAAAGAGGCGGAATGCTTTGAGGATCTCCTCCTTGGAGTCCTTCTCTGCCTGTGGGTTCAAATGGGACCATGTGTTGTGTCCTTGGCTGCTTCCAAGCTTTCATGCTGAAATTATCTCAAAATGTCAATAGCCTGGGCTACTGTGGCTCATAATGTAAAGGCGCTGTTCTAGTGTGTGGATGGGCGCCAAAGTCTGGTGTCAAAACCAGACTGTGCCAGTGCCATTTATGGCCAGCATCCCTGCAGGGCTACACGTAATTTGTCATGGCATCGCCGGGCAAGGGGGGACTTCAGTCAGCGGGATGTCTGTATCTGAGCGTGCGTCAGCTACCCCCTCTGTTCAATAGGACACCAACAGTCTGCCTGCACAAGCAGCACAAGATGTGCCCTCTAAAGGTTCGATTTCTGTGCAAATGTTACTGGTGGACAGCTGACATTGTGTTTCTGCATTCTCCTGAACTGACAGTGGAGGTTGCAGCGATGACCAGGGACAATTAATTTCCCATTCTTAACTGGGAGAACATAGGGGTAAAATAAACAAATTTTATTGGTTGCGTGCTTTCAAAAAGTCCAATGCAAAGAAAAGAGGCCTTGTGAGCTTTGCACATACAGAGCTCACAAAAACACCAGTACTTACCAGGACTAGTAACTAACATTTTGCGCAGTTGCACCAATGCTATGTTCATTAAGTCTTACCATTTTCTGCGTCATAACAGCCAGGAAGTCATTGAAGTCAATCTTCCCAGTGCCCTCTTTATCAACCTCGCTGATCATTCTCTTTATCTCTTCTTTCTTGGGCTCAAACCCCAGTGCTCGCATGGCAACCTGACACAGGATAGACACACAATCTAGTCAAAAATCACTTCAGAAACCTCAATGGTGTTCCGTGCCTGAAACATTAACATCTCTCATCCTCATTAATATATATTCCTTTATACTTCTTCAGTACAACTTTTATGATGCATCTGTGTGTAGTGCTTTTCTATTGACTGAATACAGACAAATATTTTTACATTATAAAATACAATTTCCGCAACTAACTGAATAATCACAAAATTAAATCCAAACTGCAACCAGTCAGCCTGGTCTCAGATTCAATGGTGACATAAAAAGCACTAAAGCAAATGTGAATTACATAAATTAAAAATTGAGCAATTACAAAAAAATCTAATTCCAATTGGCTACCTTGAGCTCCTTAACGTCAATATGCCCGGAGCCGTCGGTGTCGAAGAGCTCGAAGGCCTCTCGTATCTCCTGCCGCAGCTCCTCGGTGAGCTCTGGCTTAGGGCTGGCCTTCTTACGCTGGGCCACGGCCCCTATGGACGGCTTCTTAGCACCAGTGGCCTAGGATGGAAGGAGGAGAGGAGGTCATGGAAACAAGACATGGGACGGTACAGGTGCGACATGGGAATTGGGGACGGTACAGGTGTGATATGGGAATTGTGGACGGTACAGGTGTAACGAGGTAACACGGGAATAGCTTACGAAGGAGTTTTATATCACGACACTTGTTACTTGCGAACAGGTAGGCTGGTGAAAACAATATGCCGTGTATGATGTACTAGAAGTAGCCTACTTCCCTTATAAAAATATTGATTTTCCATACCGTGTGTCTTAACATTAATTCACAATGCATAATTACAGCGAATTATCTTTTGTCTATAACCTCTAGGCTACGGCACGCAGCGGTTAGCTACACGTTTCGCTTCCTGCGCATCGGAGGAACTAATACGTCGATAAATTCACACACACACACAAAAGAACAGTTTTATTGCAAAAAAACGTCATAACCAGATACCAAAACCCGTTTCTTGTACGTTAGCTAGCTAATTTACCCATTCCCGTTAGCAAGATACCACTGTCTCCCTGTACCTCTATGAACGTGAACGGCAGCAGACGCAAATGGTCTTATAGGACAACATTGCCTTACCATTTTAACTGTTCGACAGCGGCGCGGAAATTGTCCACTTTGTGGCTTCCGTATATTTTATTTCTACTAAGATTCAATCAGTATTTTA
Source organism: Synaphobranchus kaupii (assembly GCA_029718625.1). Taxonomy (NCBI): domain Eukaryota; kingdom Metazoa; phylum Chordata; class Actinopteri; order Anguilliformes; family Synaphobranchidae; genus Synaphobranchus; species Synaphobranchus kaupii. The sequence continues at coordinate 23,408,495 of CM056393.1, forward strand.
CGCTGGATCACAAATAATAATCACGCACACTGCGATGACAGCATCAGTGGTGGGACGGACCTGGATATCACTGTGTGCGATGATTGGTTGAGGAGATGAGGGAATTTATTTTTTTACACTGCAATTGGTCGAATAGAACATCACGTAGTGGGTAGAAAACATAAGAATGCTTTTTGGTTTGGATATGAACTGTTTATCTTTAAAGAAAATTAGCTGGTATGCTTTTATTTTTAACGGGATTGAGAATTCAAGAGCTGCAAACTGCTGCATGTTGTGTCCTTCTGCGTAAATTCCCTGGGATTAGATACACTGCTTAAATCACCCCAACACCCAGTAGTTGGGGGCTACATGTATTTTGTTGTTTTGTCTGTGTAGCTACTCCAGCGCATTGGATTTGAAACGGAATGGCTGACTATGAGTGCAGACCTTCAGCTTTAATTTGAGGGTTTTTACATCCATATTGGCTGAACCGTGTAACAATTGTATAGGTCTACCCCCCCCCTCCAATTTAGGGGACGAAAAGTAATTGGACAAATGAACATAAACTTAAATAAAGTCATCATATTTAATAGCTGGTTGCATATCGTTTGCCTGTCACGACTCCTTCATGTCTGTGACCCAACAACATCAAAAGACTTGATATCTTATTTTCAGGTAGGCTACTCGTGCATGCGATACTATAACCTCTAAACAGGCAACAACTGCAATTCAAATTGTAGCGTACACCTACATTTTGGAACTAAATAATACCACCTTCTATTTTATTTATTTTTTAGCTGTGGGTTTTTTTTATTGGAAATTGTACAGGTTTTGCTGGGTTTATCCTTTTTTTGTTGGCAGCATTTGACTTTAATGTGACATTGATATATTTGTTTTCCTTTCTTTCTCTTTCTGCTTCTTTTACTCATGCACATCTGCGTGTGACTGTACTTCCTTCAGCAACCATTGTGCTGTTTTCAGTGGGGTGGGTTCGTTAAGACATCTGGTGGATTTGTCTGCTGAAGCTCTAAAATCAGTGTCTCTGTGGAGCAACAAAAAATATGTTGATTTCATTCAGTGCAAGGGCATTTCTGCGATCGTGCCTGTCGGTGACCTTATGAGAACAGTTGGGGAGCTGTACCTTCAGGATTGAGTAGTCTCTTTAGGGATGTGGCAATGTCAATTGGATGAATATCCTTCTGTGTGATCAAAATGAATGTTGTTTTATTCAATGTGTACCACCAGGTTTGTAGGGTGTGTCATTGCTGTTTCAATATGAATCCTATTCTTCAAGCTGTGGCCACACCCTCTGCATGTGTTTCTAAATTGATAGCACTCACTCGGTAATGCACATTTGCCAGGAAGCAGGGGTACAGGCTACCACATGAAAAGAGAAGAGCCAGAAGATGGGCGTTGAAGAGCTGAGAAAATCAGGTTTTCATAGGCACCTTCTAAGAACCTACCTGCAGTGGCAGGCGCAGGTTAATCCCTGCCAGTGTTTTTTTTTGTGATTGTAAAAATAAACAAAGAACATCAGCCTGATTTATTTTTTACTTTACTTTTATTTTATTTTAAATTTGTAATTGCAAAATACGGTGTTGACAGTGCCACTGGTGCACCTCTGCACCTGGCGTGGGCACCTCTGCACCTGGCGTGGGCATTAGAGCATTTAAAAGCGATTCCTAGACTTTTTTTGATGTCTCCATTGACCGAGATGCCCAGTCTGTGTTTGATGTAATAGTAATGACAGTGATGGCTAGATTTGGCTAGTTACCTCAGTGAGGTATGCCCTAGAGTCACTCCAACACTATTTATTATGTTGCCTCCTCAATTTTGTAACCCACAACATGCCACTAACATCAGGGTTGCCAAGTCTCACGCATCTGGCCCAAGACTCATGCTTTCAGTCTTAACCTCAGGCTCCCACGTCTCCTTAACAAATCCCACACCAGATCTATTCACAGGTCCTTTAACAAATCTCACACCAGATCTTCACAGATCACTTCACAGATCCTTTAACAAATCCCACACCAGACCTATTCACAGATCACTTCACAGATCCTTTAACAAATCCCACACCAGATCTGTTCACAGGTCCTTTAACAAATCCCACACCAGATCTATTCACAGATCCTTTAACAAATCCCACACCAGATATATTCACAGATCCTTTAACAAATCCCACACCAGATCTGTTCACAGGTCCTTTAACAAATCCCACACCAGATCTATTCACAGATCCTTTAACAAATCCCACACCAGATCTATTCACAGATCCTTTAACAAATCCCACACCAGATCTATTCACAGATCCTTTAACAAATCCCACACCAGATCTATTCACAGATCCTTTAACAAATCCCACACCAGATCTATTCACAGATCCTTTCGATCACTTGACAGGCTGCCTTGAATTTCCCTGCTGCATAAAGTCAGATATTTTATCCTAACTGCGCTACCTGCATAATTTTCTTTGATTTAACTAACTTACGCAATGTCAACGCAAAAAGTTAATCGTTGATTTGTTGGAGATCCATATGTTGGGGCTAGGTAGCTGGCCAATTTTCTTATTTGCATTTGTTCATTTATAATTGTTACTGTTTAACAAGTTTGTTAATAAATAGAAAAATTTGAAAAAGCTTGTCTTATTTTCTTAAACCTAAGGTAGCAAAAGATGTGTGCGATACTTGTAAGAGCATATGCATTAGCTTGTACATCAAGTGGGTTTTTTGAAACAAGGTCAATATATTGTCTATACTGTGGTCTTTTCCCCTTTATTTCATTAACAACAGGTGGGGGAAGTTAGTGACATACCAGTTGTCAACAATATTTAGCCTGCCCTACGTGCATCGTGAGAAAGAAGAGCTGCCATGTAGATATTGGTATACACCAGTGGTGCCCTTAGGCTGGGATTCAACCAACATTTGTCATTATAACTTTGAATAACAATTCAAATTCACGCAATAATTATTCTTTTTTCTTCACAAACAAAATTTGGCAAGTTCAGTGATCACTAAAAAGGTGGGAAATATTTGTGGCCCAAGTTCACCTCAATGGGTAAGCATTATAAATGGGACATCAGTTGAAGTTACCCACTTACTTTTTACAGGCTTACTGATTTACTGTAAAAAACAAACAAAAAAAATTTAAATAGGCACATTTTCCTTTTGGGTCTAGTATTTCATTCATAATTTATAATTTAATGTATATTTTAACTGTCATTGGGCATGTTGGGCAGGCCACAGGTTATCCACCACTGACGTAAACTCAATCAAAAAAACTCTATGGAAATATCAGAGATGTTTTTTTTTCTTGTATAGTAAACCTGTCAGAAAAAAATGTCATCGTAATTTTACAGCTGCACACACTACTGAAGGAACCTACCTACATGTTTATTTACTTTTTTTTTTTTCCTGTATGCATTTTCTAAATTTGTCCTGAGGAGATTATTATCATGTATTGTGCTAGTTGGAATATCACAGGGCAAGTCTCTTTGTTGAGACATCTGCAGCATTTAAATCTGAATGCAGGAAATTGTATTGAGAAGCTTTCATTGTTGCGTGTGCCCCAGGCAGGGAGACGGGACATCTGTGCAGGTCCGCTGATCCATCAGAGCTCCTGCAGTTTGAGGAATGTTCTGGAACATCTCATTTCACTTGCAGACCCTCAGCTTTCCCTCAAGGCCTGTTGACCAGACAAGTATTTGTCTAAGCATAGATAACTCAAATTGTCTGAACAGTCCTTGGAAATGTGTGACAACATTTTCATACAGGAAAGTCCAGTAAATATTTCAGATATTCCACTGTCATTGAAATGTCACAGGAAATGGAGGCTGGAAAGTAGTCCAGTTTGACCTTTTTGCAAGAAACAAAATGTATAATTTTCTCGCTTATGTGCTTGCTTATTTGATTATATAAAGTCGAGCAATGTCAGTGTTGTGACATTGCTATCTAATTGACTAAACACTGGTGGATGGTAAGAGCACCCGCAGGCATGTGTTTGCGGACACACAATATACTTTAGTTAGGTATTTCAGAATAATTTCCCTTCTCAGTTATCCTCAGAGTAGCACCTTGCTTACTAAATTTGACTATATTGCAACAATACCTAACAATGTAATAAAATCTGTTCTGTAGTGACTTCGATGACGTTTCTGTATGCGCTTATTGTATGTCGCTTTGGATAAAAGCGTCAGCTAAATGACTGTAATGTAATGTAATGTAAAAGTTAAATATTGGGTAGATTTTACTTGGGCACTCTGAACAGGAAAGGCTAACACTCTATAGTTGGCAGAATACTTCTAGAATTCCGCTATTTCAATACATGTACAATTAAGTTTCAAATCATAATTTTATATATATTTTTTAAATATTTCTTTTGGTTATTTTTAGTTCAGAATGTATAGCTGACTGTGTGTACTACTCATGTTCATTACTAGTGATAGCTCCTACGCTGTGAGAAAGTTGTGCTTTGTCGGATTTTCTTTGTAGTCGCGTCAATGACCTTCAATATGCACTTATTGTACGTCGCTTTGGATTAAAGCATCTGCCAAATGATTGTAATGTAATGTATATGAAGTTGTTTTAGAACATGATTTATGTTTGGCTGTTATTCAAACATTCAGAGTATTTAAAGAAACATCAGCATGAAGAATCCAGAGTATCCAGTTTAATTTCCAGAGAAGTGTGAGGTACGATGGCCAAAGTAACAGTGTAAGCTTGAAGTAAACTCACCTTTAGATAGGAATGAATAAGAAAAACACGATACAATGTCACTATCTATAAAATGTTCTAAAATATGCCTGTGTACATGAAAATACAGGGGACAGAATAATTGAAACACCTAATGAATATGAACTCAATAGTAATGAGTATAGCCACCCTTCAGAACAGCTTCAGTCCTTCTGGGAATGCTGCCATACAAGTTCTGAATGGTGTGTAGTGGCATATTGGGACACTCTTTAAGAAGGAAAGCCTCTCGTTCTTTGTGGGATGAGGGGGGTGGCAAGAGGAAGGTGGAAATCTGCAGTCACACTGCACTCCTTCTCAAAAAGGTTCAATGATGTTTAGATCCTTTGATTGTAAAGGCCATTGAAGGCATCTGACTTAATCCTGGTGTTTATGAAACCACCCTTTAATTTGCTTAGCAGTGTGAATGGGGGCATTATCATCCTTGAATATGGGGACATCATGAGGGAATAGTGTTTGCACTATTGTTATACGACCATGAAAGGCAATCATTGGATCGAGTGACTCCCATGATATGTGTGCCCATACCATTACAGATCCACCACCGTGTCACCATGTTTAACAGTTGGCAACAGACCTTAAAGGTTGACGGCTTTCTCCAAACATAAACCCAGCCAAATGTAAGAAAAAGAGTTAAAGATGTTTTAGTAAACCATATCACTTCTTCCAATGCACAGGGGTCCAGGTTCTATACTCCAGGTTATGCGTCTTAGTGCATTTGCTTTGGGTGCAAGTGGTTTTCGAATGGCAGCACTGTCGTAAATACCAGCTCTGTGAAGCTCAGACCGTACAGTTTTTGTTGAGATTGGGTGACAGAGATGTTGATTCAATTCTGTGGCAATTTGTGAGGCCGCAGTTTTGAGGTGTTTAGCAGTTATCCTCTTAAGTGTTCGTCTTTCCCTGTCAGTGAGCTTCGACTGGAAACCACAAGTCAATTCAGGCACCGACTATTTGGCCTCTTTGTAACTGTTTCAGTTGCCACATGTTGCTTCAGAAAGTCACATATCCAAGTGATGATTGTCAGAGTGTATTTATAGCTGGCACATACTGCTAATTGACATTCTACTTAATATGACTCACCTGTGTAGCTGCCTTTACTTCAAAGTTAAAGTCCTTTTTCAGATGGAGTTTCCGTTATATTGTCCAATCCCTGTATATATCATTGGGTTGTGTCAATCACAAATTATTTCCTTTGTTAAAATGTTTTGATTTGAAACTCTGAGGCGACAAAGTGAAAGTGTGAGAACTGTGCAAGGGTCTGGATACTTTTGCAAGGCACTTATAGGTTTAAGCAGTTAGCTGCCCGCTACCTGTCACACCCCAAGTCCTGTAATTCATTCAGAATGCAATACTCAGGAAATTTTATATTGGTCATAAAAGGTCAGGGTTATGCTTCTAAAGGTCTAGGTAAACACACGTGAATTCCTCAATCATTATAATATGGCTAACAAACTCAACATATTTCTGATATGAATGATATGTGTCTTAAATATGTAGATTAACTTATCACAGAAGAAGGGAAAAAAATAATAATTTCTGACTCTTAACGGCTCTGATCTCTTCTCAGGTTGGGATAGGAATTCAAGGACCCACTGTAGAATATCGTATTACACACAGTGTAGACCCTCTCACCTGTGCAGGTACACAGTAAATTCACAGCAAAATGTCCAATGTTAATTCAACTCTAACAATGTTGATTCAACTCTAGCAGTGTACATATGACCCTACTCTGGCCAGATCAGGCTCATATGTACACTGTTAGGGTTGAATTAACACTGGACATTTTACTGTGTATGCCCAGGGATTCAGACATACCGATGAACAAAATGGGTTGTGCCATTTCACAGCGTCTATGTCACGAAACAAATTCTTTAGGTGGGGACAGTCCAGCAGAGACGGTGGGGACTCCCCTTGCGTGATTTGCATGACATTGATGAAGCTCTTTATGGTTCAGAAAACGGGTAGATTTTGTTCCACCACAAGTTTCTGACATTCCTTCTCTCCTGTTGTGTGGTGAGGGGGGAGAGGGGTGAGGTGTAGCTTAGATACCTCAAATTCTCTGAACAATGAAGAGAGGCGGCGACAGGCTGCTGACTCACGGCCGAGAGATGGAACCAGCAGGCAAAGTGGTCCAACTGGTTTGTGCAATGGATGGTTGAGAGAAAAAGCCAACCAGAGAACTATTTCAGACCACTGGACCCAGTAACACCATGAGATAAAGGGTTAATGAGATGTGGCACGTCTGTACTGTTCAGCCAACAAACTCGGTGACTGAAAGTTAAAATGCTAGGGAGTTAATGAGTGACCTGCAAGAGTTGCAACAGCACAGCTCTCCACCCCTTTATTCTGGTGAAAAGGATCAGCTTGTGAGGCATGTGTGGTATGACTTCGATTGTTTATTCTGTCTCTGTGTGGGAGGCACTGTTCATAACCTTTTGAGTTGCTATTGACAACAATCACTGAACATGATTGGAAGCAGGCATGAACATTTGGGGGCTGGGGGGGGGGGGGGGGGGGGGGATTGATCACGTTGTAGGCCTGGGGCCTGTGTCCTGTCCTCTCAATCTCAATGCCAGCGCATTGTCCTGGCTTGTCACTTTCAAACCGCTGCCACTGCTTTCAGGGCCTTGAGGCCTGACAGAAAAACTTCCCATGATTTAGAAATTCAGAGAAGTTACCACCGTGGTAACTTGGTAACAGAGAAGACTTACCACCGTGACAGGTTGTGAGACTGTTTTAAACATGAACATATCGTGGGTTATCCGTCTGGAGGTGGCCTCTTTGATAACCTGCAAATTAGCGCGAAGTTCGCAAGATAATCTGCACCTGTTCTTTCGTCTCAGACCCTTGCGACTGTAGCCCATGGGTAGGACCGGAATGTTTCTTTCTCCCCGCGGAGAAAAAGGGAGATGAAGCAATAATAAACACAGTATCAACCTCCCGCCCCCACACGCACACGCCCAGGGGTGGCGGAGCTTCCCTGACTGGCTGAGCTGGCTGTGCCGAAGCCTGTCCTCTACCTGTTCAGTGTGTGCGAGACACCTGTCAGAGGCAAAGGACTTTCACTCCGCTCTGACCAGACATTCCACAGGTGAGTCCTCTACATCCCTGCCTCCCTGCTACCTGTACTCTCATACTGCTGGAGAAGCACAATCCTTTCCCTGGTAAGATATTAGAGTGCCGGTTGTGTTTGGCTGGATTCAGTGTTGTATGACTGTAGAGTCACAGGTTCCTATATTCTTCGATGCCAGCATGTGTGCACATGTTTGTGCGAGTGTGTGAACTGAGGGCTTGTATTAAGACAACATTTACATGTCTCACTCACTAATATTCTCACTCAAAAATATTTTCCCATTTTAATTTTTTAGAGAAATCGGTAAATGTGGTTGTCTCCTTATAGCTTTCAGGTCTGTCTGTAAAAGTTTCTTACTTTAGCAACTTTCACACTTCAATAACCCCCCTGGTTCTTTTTCAGGCTTTCCTGACTGTAGTGCATATTATGCAGTTCTCTGTGACAGATGTGCGTTACTATGCGCACTGTAGTGCACTGGGGTAACATACGTACAGTTGCCACACCGTTTCCGCTTTCCTCGTGTTTGTGCAGTCATGATTCATTCCCCTTGTGCCTGAGCGTACACTGCATGTGGCTTACAGCGAGGGCTTGGGGGATATTCAAACAGAACGTTTGCATAGTTAATCTACTGTCCTCAAAAGCTTTGTGTGAGACTTGCTTTCACTTTTGCTGATTGAATTTCTGAGAGAAGCACAGTACACTTTTCTTTCACCCTCGGTTAAGAATGTAGGTAAGTGAGTATCGTCCTTGTGTTTTATAGCCCTTCAGAGGAAAAGATGCAAATGCATAATCTGCTTTGGTCTTTAATATCAGAGTCTAGTCTCCAGAGGTAGAGGGATTACTGTTACATTTATGATAATTATTACCAATGCGCTATGCATCCTGCCTCCACAACTGACAGAAAAAATGCTTAAACTGTAACAGGGTTTTTGTGTCTGTCAGAGGGCAGGCAGCGTTAAGACATAACAATAACATGGTGGCTGTAACAGAGATTACGTGCAGGATCAGACATTATATTGCCCGATGCAGTCAACTGTGATTTGTAGGCAAAACATGAGCATATGCGGTTCCTCTTCCATCACGTCTTTGCAAGATGACTAGAATCAGAATCTAGTTTTTTGATGAAACTTATCCCGAAAAAAATGGATAACAACATTATATTTGTAGATTTTCTGGTTAATCTGGCTTTACAGGCACACACACACACACACACACACACACACATACAAATATAAAATATATACTGTATGCTCAATTGACATAGGAAACAGAGGACAGAGAGAAGGAGTTATGTTAAAATAAAGCAAGTGTGGGATTCATAGTGAATGTGTATTCTTTAATTGTTCGCAATGAACTCACCCCCACCGTTCTAAGAGCCTTTTCATTCATGAACAGTATTTTAACTCTTGAGAAACACTGTTGGTCACTCCATGCCACCAGCCCTTGTGGTTGCTAAATGCGTATAAGCTTATTAGATAAGCGTATAAGCGTAGGGAGGCTTGGTTCTTATTTACACTGCATGCTCCTGTGCAGTCAGAATGCGGCAGGACTTGATGGGCTGCATGGTTCAGCAATGAGCTTCAGGAATGAGGAGTACATGTCCTCCAGAGTGGGGTTGTTGTCAGGCTGGAGGTCCAGGGGGTGGTGGGATCGGGGTGTGGTCCTGTAAACTCCGCGACCCTGTCAGCTTAATTTCTATTCTTTTTTAGAGTATGGAACTGCTCCTTGGGTCTCTGAAAAAATCAGATTACATAAATAATCTGATGTTTATACAAATAGATCAGTCTACTGCCAGATCAGTCCTGCCTTGCGACTGGCCAACTGACATCCATTCACGTGCCTCTGTGTCACACAGGTTGGACAACTGACAAAGTCGACACAGTGAGCAACAGCCGTTGAACATGTCATCAGGTAAGTGTCAGGGTTGCCTCTCACTGCTTACAAGCCTGCACTTGTAATGGCCTGGTAAAGACCCTGTTTAGGCACTCGGATCTTACATTACATTTTGCTCTTTACAATTCTCCCGGCCGATTAGCATAGCTTGTGTTTTATCCATATCCATTTATACATGTAAATATTTACTGAAGCTGGCCAGACTAAGAGTAGAATGTGACATATAGGATATGAACCCGAAACCTGTTGCAGAAGAACTCTCACACACTGGTTGGCTACAAAATGCTTAATTGTTACAACATTATATCCAAGGAAATCCTTTGAACAGCCCAGGCATATTACGTTAATTGTACCATTTCACATTCCTCTCTCTCTCACTAACATTCCTTCCTCACACTCACACGCCTGTCACTCATCGGCGGTTGGTAACAAAAGCAGGATACATATGCGCTAATCTGATTATTGATTCCTCACTTACCTGTGGAAGGAGATCCACCTCCATCTTTAGTCTTCTCATTCTTTCCATTCATTACATTCTTTCACTCTTATATAACATTAGGTAATCAGTCTTCATATTTTGGTTTGTACACTTTTGACGGTGACATTTTTATGTGATGAGTGTAGCTGTGTGCTGGCGAGTTTGAAGCCAGTGTTTTTACGTTTTAGTCTGTCTGACACATGTATTGATTATGCTTGTTGGCTTGTTGGTGTGTGTCTTGTCTTGATGGTGTGTGCATTTTTGTAGTATATTACATGGTTATGTTACTACTGGGTTTAAAATAAATCATAGAAATACAATGCGTTGTTTTTAAGGCAAACCTGATTTCTTCAAGTCTGAAGTTGTAACCAGGGATTTGGACTTAAACTAAGCAATCAATTTCATATTTTGTGAGAGAATAATCGCTGAATTGACAAAAGTTTTATACACAAACAGAGTTATGTTTGTAGTACCATGGGGAACATTTATTTTAAATGCTTTTGTGAAACAGCTGAAGCTAATGTAATCACTGTCCTTTATGAACAAGGTTGCCATGGCTATCATTTGCATATTGCACATTTAAGCTTTCTGTATGGCTAATCAATAAATCATATTCAGTGCTAATTATAAGCAGCATCAAGACTGTCATTGTGAATGAAAGTGTGTCAGTGTCCCTGATGTGCAAGACAGTATGTGTGTGTGGTGAGAGTGTGTCAATGTCTTTTACGTAAGGTACAATGCATGCATTTCTGAAAAATGGTGGAAGTTGTTGTGCCAGTATGATTTGGGGTGAGCTAATGTGTTTTGACCTGAGTCGGTGTGTGTCAGTGTGTGAGGGAGTGACCTGGTGGTGATTAGTATGCGTCGGGAATAAGTTGTGTGCTGATCCAGTGTGTTATGTCAGCTGATGCGAGTTGATATATGTTGGAGTGTGTTGGTGTGCGTGGTTCATATGTGTCAATCTATGATTTTGTGTGTGAATTGGTGGTTGTGTAGATTTGTTTTGGTGTGTGTCCGTGCATGTTCCTGTTTGATGATATAATGTGTCAGAGTCTTGGTGTGTGACACGCTCCATGTCTGTGATTTTCAGAGGGCAACAGGCAGTCTGTGTTCAAGACCACAAAGGTTCGAACGGCGCTTAAAGGAGACAACAGCTGGATACAGCGCCGCGCTGAGGCCCAAGCGGAGAAAGATGAGAAACCATGGTAACGTGGCACTCAGGAAGGTGGCAGGGCGGGTGGACATATTTTGCTTAGAGAAAATTATTTTCCCTCAATTTAATTAAGAGAGGGAGGAACCATGGTAACAAGGGTCAGGGAGATAGCAGGCAGGGCGGACCTTCTGGGAATATAGGGCCTCAGAAAAACTATTTTCATTAAATGTGTTTTTCTCACTACAGACCATGTGATGGCATGACATTTACAGTATATTTGTTCTCTGCCCTGAAGATAAAGTATTTGGGTTATATAATAAATTGAGCACAGTTGGGAGAAAAGAAGATTTATAATTTGCATAAGTTACTAGCATTTGTCCAAATGAACAATTTCAAAGGAAATGCCTTTGAGACTGGACACAGGATACTGAAATAAGAAGTGTGTGGAATTCAGCGTCTGCGACTCTAGAATACAGCTGTGTTGTAATATGTAGAACCATGCGACTCATCCTGCTGCTGTATTATATTTCTCATCACATTTCTCAAAATATACAGTGATATATAGATGATGTGTATGTACATTCGGTCCTATTTTTACCTGCAAATGCGTCAGTGCTAAGCAGTGCCTCTCTGTCTTTTGTTCCCCTTCCTTCCTCTCTCTCTCTCTCTCTCTCTCTCTCTGCAGGATAGCAGAGGCTAAAGGGACACGCAGTAATGGTGTTTTCAATGAGGCCAGTCCCGTGTCCCCGCCCACTAGCCCCGCCCCTGCCCCCTGCCCCCCGCCCCCGCCCCCGCCCCCGCCCCCCGCCCCAGCATCTCCCACTCCCTCTTCAGCAAGGTAAAAGCCTCCGCATATGGAGCCGTGCTGTTAGCCGATAGACTGTACACAGCCGCTTTAACCACCCAAGGACTATTTTATATTTTATTCTGTAACATGCAAAAGTTTAGAATGAGGAAATTATTAGAAAAATCATCAAATATTAGAACACTAATGCAGAATAAGAAAGGGGAGTGAGGGTTACCACAGTTTGGTATAGAACATGATCTACAATAAAACATAATCATACTAACATAATCTGCAGTACTGGTGTGTGATACAGAAATAATGATCGCAATCATAATTGTATAATGACCATTAAACCCCCCCCACCCCTCTCTCTCTCAATTTCCCTCAATTTCTCTCTTTTTCTGACTGCCTCACAGCCCAAAACAAGGATCCACAGGATACATGATCAGGTAAGGTCAGACAGACCTCAATTACAGAATAGGTCATGTCAGCCCATTAAATACACTGCAAAAATGTCTGTCTTAAGTTTTAACAAGTGTTTTAGTCTTGTAATGAGACTTACAATCTTATTTTTTTTCTCTAAAGTGGAACATATTATCTTGTTTTAAGTCACTTTTTGCTTGACAAGTAAAATTATCTCACCCCACTGGCAATCGTTTTGTCTTATTTAGCAAAAATGTAACAGAATTAACAGAACTAAATATAAGATTAAAAAGCTTGTTAAGATTTGGTTTTTGCAGTTTAAGCTCCACAGATGCAGAGAGTAACAGTACGCTTTGCTTTTTGTCTTATAGAGGAGTTTTCACAAAAACAGACACCAAAAAACCATCTTCACCATTATCATATAATGGCTCCAGGTGAGTATTGAACACTAGTGTACACTTTCACATTTCAGTACACCATGGTCAGGTTTTAATGAATAGTTGGGTGTAGAATGTTACAGTTATGTAGACTTGAGGCTTTGCACAGTTCTGTCATTTAGCAAGCTTAAATTCATCGTCCAGCACACCAATTGTGTGTGTGCATGTGTGAGTGTGTGTGTGTGCGTGTGTGCGTGTATGTCTGTGTATGCATATGTGTGAGTGTCTGTGTGCGTGAGCGTGCATCAATGCGTGTATGTCTGTGTATGCATATGTGTGTGTGTGTCTGTGTCTGTGCATGTGTGCTAGGAATCTGGATCCACTTTCCTGACCCCATTACATGAGATCCTAATCTCCTTCTCTCGTCCCTCCAGTAGTTTCATTCCCAAGAAGCCAAGTGACACATACAAGAAAATGTGAGTCATCTGTTTTTGCGTTGTGCTTCTTTGTGTGTGTGTGTGTGTGTGTGAGAGAGAGAGAGAGAGAGAGAGAAAGAGAGAGAGAGAGAGAGAAGGTGGAGGGAGGAGCACTTCTATGTTTGTGAGTTTGCCCATGTGCATTGTATTGTCAGTTGGGTGTATGTGTCAGTTGTGACGTGTTTGCATACATATGTTGCTGTGTGTGCTTGTATCCATGTATGGGTACCATTTATTGGGAACTGAGTGTATGTGTCTCAATTGTGACATCTGTGCCCGTGTGTATGTGTGTGCGTGTGCGTGTGCGTGTGCGTGTGTGTGTGTGCGTGTGCGCGTGCGCGCGTTCCAGAGCCCCTCATTCTGTGCGAGCAACTTCAGAAAACACTGCCCCAGCTGAGACAACACTGTCATCAGAGGAACAAGACAAAAGGTGAGCGGACCTGCAGGGTAGGATGTCATTTTCCGGATATGGTACAGATTGTCTACAGTCTGTCACTTCTTTAGTTTTACTGTGGTTACACTTTGAAACACGGGCACAGGCCTGGATTCAATCGTCATCTGGCCAAATACATGCAAGTGTCTCACATAGACCATTTTATGAATTAATTTGACGATTTAATTCAGGTGATCTCTGAATTATGAAGACTTATGAGACTTGTGAAGACTTGCAAAGACTTTAATTGTGAATTATGGACTGATGTCACACCAACTGTGTGCAGGTTTCATGCTTATCACTTAGAATTTCCATACAAATACCAGACCCATTTACAGCCTGTAAATGCCATATTCTCACAGAAATCTGCCTCAAACTACTCCAACGTGTTTTGCTAAAGGTTGATGACCTGCAGCATTGCATAGAGAGAAAGACATGCGGAAAAAACGACTGCGTCTGACTAGTTTCTCCCTCTTTCTTGTTCTTTCTTCCGTCTGTTCTGCTTTGCCTTCAGAACCGAGGCAGCCAGCACAGTTCTGAGGAGCTCTGCTGCTCGACAACGCTCCTACGTGCTCTCGGCAGCCAAGAAATACGAGTGAGTCTCTCCATAACTCTCCCCCCATCTCATTATATCTCTTGCTATACGGTGAAAGATCTACAGGGACACGGCCTTTCACATTTGATTTAAAATATTTCTCTGTCGTTGTGCTTGCCAGTACAGTAATGATCTGTATATTTTAGAAGGGGTGGTTTTAATTGTGTGGACATTGATTACATGCTGCAGTGTGTGCTTCCCTTGTCACTTTCTTTAATGACCAAATAAAGTTTTGTTGAAAGTCTTTCTTTCCTACTCTGAGTCTGACCTGTGGGCTATACATCTCCGCAACTTTCAGGTCCCCAGAGAAAGCAGACAGGCCACTGTCTCCTCCTACCGAAGGCATTGTATCTTTCATAGCCAAAAGGTACAGTGCATAATTATGCAGTGCATCCACTAATAGAAATAGTTTACTTATTAAAATCTTTGGGGCAAATCAATAGGTCAGGACAAAGTCGCACCAAAGCTGTACTGAACAATCTGCCTGAAGAATTACCCTATTTAAGAACTGTCCTATTGCTTAAACATAAAAATGCTACATTGCTCATATAATTTGTATTCTGTCGCATTATGTGTGTGTGTGCGTGTGCGACTGAACAGGGTGGAGATTAATGATGATGAAGAGACTTCTCCCACTGACACTCAAAATGACGTCACCCCCTCGTCTACCCACCCCAGAGGACACAATTCCGCAGTCCACAGAGCAATTGAGGTGAGAGTATATATATATATATATATATATCTCTCTCTCTCTCTTGCTCCACTCATTCACTCCCCTATCTCTTCCCTATTTTCTCTCTCTGTCTGTATCTCTCTGAGGAAGACAATTTTAAAAAAGTATGCATAACTTTAAGTAAATGTTTTAGGAACATTACTACGACCACTGCTAAATCTACACACACGTTTTGCAGATCATCAGGTACAACATACACTACGGTCCTCGGTTCTGTGTCCCTGTCTAACCATCTGTTATTCTTTTTCACTCATGCTTACCTCTAACAAGCTCTTATTGTCTATGTCAACAGCCCTGCGGTGAGCACACTGATCTCTACTGACACGTCAAGGTAAAACTAAATAAATAAATAAAATCATGAAGTACTTAGTTTATGTGGAGCATGACTACCAGCTAACATTCTCTCTCTCTCTCTCTCTCTCTATGACAGTTCTGTGGAAACACAGGAATTGAGTCCTGCCCCAAGTCCCTCTGTCCCAGACAGGTACTCCAGACAAACCTCGTTTTTTTTGTGTGTGTGTGTATCATTCACTAATATTTACCAATATTATTCACCAAGTCGATGATATTATTTTATTTTACAGCGCCATTGACTCATCTGAAACAATCACGACCACAACTACCGAGAGGTATTAATCACTGTAATCTTGCTTTAACAGTGAAAATGACAATCTCCTCATCAATTGCAATATTATTAAATATGGAATGTGATACAGAATGATCAGCAGCAGCAGAGGGAAGACATGCCAGTTTTCCCTGTAAATGTAGACCAGTCCAGTGTTGCTGTTGTTTGGGCTGTTGTCCATAAGGAGCCTCCGGCCGTTAGAAGATGTTAACTGGTGCTCTGAGGCCCTGTATCTAACAGTTGCTCTTACGCTAGTGAGCTGATCAGTTATAACGTCCTCTGAAACTGTAACAGTCCCAGAGTCAGCTTGTGCCCACTCCAGAGTCACTCCTGACCGGGGTCATTTAGGTCAGGCCAATCTGACCGGACCCTGAAGCCAGCAGAGCGTATTTCCATCCTGATATTATTCTATTTTACAGCGCAACTGACTCATCTGAAACAGTCACGACCACAACTACCAAGAGGTATAACCACTGTTCTGTAGTTGTAATTAAAATGATAATTTTTAATATCAGTTGATATGCATCTCATTATGAACAACTGTCCTTAGTGTTACAGAGCTCATCTCTCTGTTGGAAGACTCTGAAGCCCCCAAAGCCACTGAAGACAGGTGAGAGCTCATCCATGCACATGCACACCCACGCACACACACACACACACACACACACAAACACATGCACACGCAAATACAGGGACACACATCCTTTCACATTTGATGGAAAGAAAAAAAATGTAATCATGTTTTTAAAAGGAACAACACATACCAAATTCAGTTGGAATTATTTTACCTCAACAGCATTTTGATTCACTGAAACACTCCATTTAGTCACAACCCCTGAGAACACCGTACCAACAACAAACCCAGCAACATTGAACAAGTGGACCTGACCCCTCCCCCCTTTCCGACAGTGGCCCTGCTGGTGCATAACTGGCTGTAACCTCACCCAGTAGAAGGAAGGATATTAGTATACCAGGTTGTCTCCCTTGGTCCGTCAGGCATCTGCCTGTGTTGACTGTGCATGAAATATACACATCCAACACAATGACTGTGCAACTCATTCCGTGGCCTGCAGAACCAAAAAAAGAAGTGACTGGCTGCATGTGCTGCAGTGGAGAGTGTGCACACTCTTGTGAACTGAGAGCAGCAATGAGACAGGCTTACACATACAAATCAAATGTGTACAAATGAAAAGATCAGTTTGATTATTAATGGGAAGCGCTGCAACTGGAATAACTGGAACAGGGAGGAGGCGGGTGAACACGCCACGCATGAGCAGCTGCTGGTAGAGGGCAGCTTGCTTTCTCCTCTCCTTTACTTCCCATATCAGAGCAAAAAGGGGAAGTGACCGACTTTAAAATGGAAATGAAACAAAAGGAACGAGGTCATGCCATGCTTCAATAGCAACAAATGCAGCATATACACAATGTAGATTATGTAGATGTCTGTTTGTTCAAGGCATCAAAGGAAAGGCACTCAATGAATACATATTTAATGTGTATTTATAGAAATCTGTCACACAGCCCTTTACAGTGGACGTCTTCCAGAGGAACTAGAAAACATTTGATCCAATAGGAGAAAAACTGTAAAATGATTTTCCGACTCCTTAAAAGCCAGTCAAGCTGAACTCCTGGAAGAACGCCTCAATGCTTCGTATTAAACAGTCAGGGTAACTGCAGGTCTTCCGATGACCATGTTCCTTTCTCTGTCTCCCCTCTACAGTCAGGAGGTAGAGGCTGAACCAGCCCCTGTACCCAGTGACGATTCGGGAAAAGATGACCTCACGCTCACTGAGAGGTTGGTCACTGAGGGGACTTTTCTTCCAACTTTCTGTCTGATGACTCCTCTCTCCTTTTCGACACAACTCCATCCTGGTCCCGGGCTCTCTCTCTATCTCACTCTCTCACACTCTCTCTCCACCCCTTCTCTCCCATCTCTCCTAATTTCTGACCACACTAATTTCTCTATTTCCTCTCTCTATATGTCTCTCAACCTCTGTCTCTATCTCACTATAGAGGAAGTGTAAGTACACTCTCTCTCTGAGGACCACAATTTTATTATTATTTTTATTATTGCACTGCACAAACCAAATCTTGTCAAGCATTTTAATCTTATATTTATACTTTATAGTTTTATTTCTATTACTTTGTTGCTAAATAAGACAAACTATCTGCCAGTGGGGTGAGATAGTTTTACTCATTTCAAGATTTGCCAGTGGGGTAAGATAATTTCTCTTGTCAAGCAAAAAGTTACTTAAAACAAGCTAATATTTTCTACTTTTGAGAAAAAAAAAGTTTTTAAGTCTCATTACAAGACTAAAACACTTGTTAAGACTGACATTTTTGCAGTTTATAAACTTATAAACTAAACAAAAATCACTTGTCATATATTTTCTTCACAGCTGTTTCCAAATAAAAGAGCAAAACTGCAATAAGAACTCTCTCTCTCTCTCTCTTACAGTCCAGAGGTCTCGGTGGATCCCCTGCCCAGCAATACAGACCTCCTAAGTCAGGATCTCATCACCACAACAGTGAGGTAGGCTGACTGAGTACTTATAATGTCCCCCAGCTTTACCCCTGTGCTTCATGTGATGTGGTTAGCAGAGCTCACTGTGCATTCAAGTCTACTGTGGACAGAGTTTGTCCTGAGGTCTTTAGAACAGTGACAGAAAGTCTGGGACACATGCTGTGCAGCTGCAGGGGATGCCAGTTCCATCCCTCCTGAGGCTATGCTAGTAACCCGTGTTTCAATGCCATATTTCATCCAGCGTCAAACAAGTCTTGATCAATTTTGTACCCTGAAGACAGCCTCCCATTGATGACTGTTTGCACCCCCCCACCTTCACAGTGTCACAGAACAGAAGACTAATGTTGATGACCTGATCAGCACACAGACTAATACCAGGTACTGTAATGCTCATAATCCAACACTGTTAAACACCCTTAAAAACTATGATACCACAGTTAAAGTTAAAACTGCAACACAGTCCTAGCTAAAAACAAATGTTCAAAATTCAAATGTGATGTTATTATATATATGATATTATTTTATTTTACAGCACAACTGACTCATCTGAAACAGTCATGACCACAACTACCAAGAGGTATAACCACTGTCCTGTAGTTGTAATTACAATTATAATTTTTAATATCAGTTGATATATGCATCTCATTATGAACAACTGTCCTTAGTGTTACAGAGCTCATCTCTCTGTTGGAAGACTCTGAAACCCCCAAAGCCACTGAAGACAGGTGAGAGCTCATCCACACACACGCAC
>CM056393.1:24643948-24790635 GCA_029718625.1 Synaphobranchus kaupii
AAACACACACACGCACACACAAGAATTGTTTGCAATAAATATTAATGGACAAATATCATTGCAGTACTGAAGAATTTATATATAGATCAATGAGGTTGCAGAGTGTACTGAATGAACTATGAATAATTAAGCATGGACTAAACATGTCTCTTCCTGGACTTCAATGCGTGCATTTTTTAAGTGAGGCGATGACATCCCCTTAATGAACTCCTTCTTCAGACACCTGCTCTGCATGCCTAATTAAATCAGTGCACCCTCAAAGCCCTCTAGGTGCTAGAAAATGCACAGTGAAAAAAAAGTTGGAGATCTCAGCACATCAGTGATATATATATATATTTTTTTCCTTTTCCATTTTCTCTTTACATTCTCAAAAAAGGTGTCTTGATTATTCATGAATAACTCAATTAGTACAGTACAATTAAGGTAAATTTAAAAAGTATGATTATATAAAAGTATGCATTAAAAACTGTTCCCCACCTTGCTTTACAAATGATTGTCATTGCCAATTATGTATGGTGTCTTCAGATGTAAGCATTCCCCTATTCAGTCCAACTGACTTAGCCAGTTTAAGGGCATATTAATTTGAATCAAACCATCATAAGTTCATATTCAAACAAGTTTCATATTCAAACAAGCTTGAAAGCTCTTTAAGAGTTGAAAATTGTGGTACCTTGGCTGAAAGCGGGAACTTTTTTAAAGAGTAAGTTAAAGGGATAGTTCGATAGGACTATAGATAGATAGGAATTTTGGACATAATGTCTCAATTACGACTTACCCATGATGCAGTTGATTGATGGAAACCATTTTCAGCTAATTCCATGCTGTCCCTTCTTTTGGACATACACACGTTGCTAATGCTAGCACAACTCTATGGCAACCGGTAGCATCCACTACCAAACGCACTTAAACACTCCACAGTGCACCCAAAGCAAATAAAATACGATGACAGTCTATCGGGGGAGCGATGCTTTACGTTACCTACGAATGTAGTGCCGGTCGACTACAACAACAAAGAAGAGTAACAAGTTGCAATGGCTACGTTCGCTCCACCGCCGTACTTCCACAGAGAATATTAGGTCAGCACAAAGTAAAGGATTCAACGATAGTTTGACTTAAAAAATGATGTTATAAACACTCAAAATAACCCCGATAGACTGTCGTCGTATTTTATTTGCTTTGGGTGCACTGTGGAGTGTTTAAGTGCATTTGGTAGTGGATGCTACCGGTTGCCATAGATTTGTGCTAGCATTAGCAACGTGTGTATGTCCAAAAGAAGGGACAGCATGGAATTAGCTGAAAATGGTTTCCATCAATCAACTACATCATGGGTAAGTCGTAATTGAGACATTATGTCCAAAATTAAACTATCCCTTTAACTCATTCTTTGCAAAGAATCTGTTTTCCCGCCTCTAAATTCACCTCAGCATGTAGATTCAGCTAAAGAAAGATTAAAAACAGTTAAAAAACAATTGCAGCTACTGCTTTATTAATAATGTAAGTAGGTAGACAAATTATCTATTGAGGTGGCTGGGTCGGAGGACCAGAGGCGACCGTGAGGGGAACACAAAGTACTCCAGGAATGGAGTACTACAAAAAGGGGACAGGAATAAGAACTCCGCAAATGGAGCAGAGAAAAATAAACAGAAAGGGAAAATAACTCTCAGTGTACAGCCAAAGTTTAGCAACCCAGAAAAGTGGGTGAAAAGCTTGCAGACTCGAACAGGAAATAGGAGAAAATGAAAGGCCTCTAGCTCAATAAAGGAATGAGCAATAATAAAGAGGTGAGAACGAGAAAAGGTAACAAAGGTTACTGCCTCAGAGAGGACAGAGGGAAAAACCAAGGCAAGGAACAGGAAGTGTAAACGCGAAAACAAACTCCTAATAAAAAATATCTAACGAGCACCTACAGGCAAGTCCCGCGTTACTTTTTTAGCAAAGCATAAAAGCTAAGTGGTCGCCTGAACCTATACCTGTTACCCGGCTTTACGAGGCTAAGTAAGACACAAAAGCAACAAACCAGGAAGTTGCTGCGCTTAAATAACAGCAGACGGCAGCACAGGTGAAACGAATGAGTGACGGCAAGCGGAAAAATACGGCAGGGCGCTGTCCCGCGGAACAGAAAGGAAATGTCCGCCGAACAGAAATGGCGAGCTGCAAAACCATATCAATCTATATGTTGGTTTGGTGTCTCTTCATAACTGTATAATATCTAATATCATGCATGTCCAAATCAATAACCTTGCATGGGTCCAGGGGGGTATACTACAAAGCTGGATTATTGAGGTAGCTGGATAGCTGCATTGAGTAAAACCCGGAACAGCTCTTTTTACTTCATCCAATGTTCCAGATTTTTGGAGAGTTGCAGTTATCCAGCTAACTCAGTATCTATGCATCGTGGGAAATACCCCCCAGGTCTGTCATTACAAAATACCTTGCTGGAAGTCAACTGTGTATAGTGTCTTTAAACGATGGTAGATTAAGGCTATATTTATGACAAACTCACATGGAGTTAACCTAGGCCTGACCCAGTCATGAAGCTAATGAAATAAAATGAATTTTGAATTAACTCCCTATTATCAAATTATTATTTTTCTTTGATTACTAGGTTGCTAGAAAGTCATCTTGAAGTGGCAACAGTCTGATAAATTTTCCTGGAGAACACTGACCTGAATTTACCATGCTTAAAAACATGAACCAAACAGGGATTTTAGCATGAAAAGGCAGATATTTTAAAAGTGGTCTGACCAATTAATCATAACCAGTAGCGTTAATTGTTCAATGAAAACTTCACAAACCTCCTACTTCTGGGGCCACGTGTATAAACAGTGCTGAGCAGATAAAACGCTGCGTAAGCGAGTTTACATCCAGAAATTCACATACTGTATATTAAATAAAATAATCTGTGTACCTCTGCACACGTTGGGACACCATACGTATGCAATGTTTGGTGTCAGTGTGATATGGCGATATATAAACTTTGCAAAAGCAGATTTTGGACTTTCTCCCTGAGCATTCTTTTACGCATTTTTTTACTCAGAGTTTAATGCATGTGGCC
Source organism: Synaphobranchus kaupii (assembly GCA_029718625.1). Classification (NCBI taxonomy): domain Eukaryota; kingdom Metazoa; phylum Chordata; class Actinopteri; order Anguilliformes; family Synaphobranchidae; genus Synaphobranchus; species Synaphobranchus kaupii. Next base: position 24,647,004 of record CM056393.1, read on the forward strand.
CCAGGTCACCGTATCTCAATATGGTAAGCAAATGAGACTTCATTCATTGAGATAAGGGTTTGACTGAATTGCATATGTCCTTAAACAGTGTAAGGGAGTTTGATTGAATCTGGCGCATTATCATTGGACAGAGATTATAAGGTGATTGAGTGTCTGAAAAATACCTACACCTAAAAACAGCTATTATTTTTTTACTTCCTACAGTACAGTGACTGGATGCCTGATTAATGTTGCTTCGAAGATGTTGGGACAGTATGTAAAATGCACATAAAAGCAGAAAGCAGTGATTTGTAAATTCTCTTTTACATTTATTTAATTGAAAACAGTACAAAGAAAAGGTATCAAATGAGCCTCAAACCATCACTCTGCTGCCAGATATGCAGTATGGATGGATCACTTGAAGGGTTGTTTCTCCTGACTTATTTTTCAATCAGAAAATGAGTCAGGAGAAACAACCCTCAAAGTGATCCATCCATATTTACTGCATATCTGGCAGCATAGTGATGGTTTGAGGCTTGTTTGATACCTCAGAGCCTTGATGACTTACAACCATTTAGCCAACCATGAGTTCCATATTATTCCCGTGTAATTTACAGCTTAATATAGTCCCACCCCCAAATTCCCATAGAGATCCATTCAAATGCAGAGGTTATAGTATCACTTGTAAGAGTACCTGCAAATAAGATATCAAGAGTCTTTGATATCCTTTTATACCCAGTCATGATAGCACGTCATGGAATGTTCCAACCAGTTGTTTTTTTTTCGTTTTTTGAACTTCCCAGTCTTTTTTTTTTGCCCCTGTCCCAACTTTTTTGGAACGTGTTGCAGGCATCAAATTCAGAATTAGCGTATATTTACAAAAAGTTTTTAGTGTTTACAAAAAACATTAAATATATTTTCTTTGTGCTGTTTTCAATTAAATATATGTAAAAGATAATTTATAAATCACTTCTTTCTGCTTTTTTGTGTATTTTACATACTCTGTTCCACCTTTTTTGGAATTGGGGTTTGTATTACAAAAATATATAACATTGATCTTTGATTATTCTAGATATTTGTGACGGGGATGGGTCGGAGGACCAGACGCGACCGTGAGGGGATCAATAAGTTACCCACGAAACATGGAATAACCACAAGTGAAAAGGGAGGAAGAGGAATCCATGAACGGAACAGAGAAAATAAACAAATTGGAAAAAACCAACAGAAAACCCAGAAAAGAGGGCGAAACAGGCTCGAGACACGAGCAGAAAAAGAAAGAAAATACCTCTAGTTCAATAATAAACAAACAAGCTCTGCGAAGAGGAAATATGAAAAATGTAAACAGAAGTTACTGCCTCAAAGAGGACAGATAGGCAAAAGAGGAAAGAACCAAGAAAAGAGCGAAATAAAGGAAAGAGGGATCCTAAGGATCTATACCTAGCTCTTAAAACTAAGAAGGTTCCTGCATTTCTTTCAGACACAAAAGGAATGCAGTCCTCCGGCTATACCGTTTACTTGGCTTAGCGTGCAAAGTATGACACAAAAGCCCGGATCAGAGAAAACGCCCTGCTTTAGTAGTGGCACGCGCCTGAAGCCAATTAAGACAAATTGGTCTTCACGAGGTAAAGAAAAAACGAGTCGCCAACAGTCGCCACAACCGCCAGAAATAAATGAGCAGGCTTAAAACCATGACAGATATTAATATTAGCTAACTTATAAACTCACTACTTGTTTGAATTGTAAAAATGGTTGTTCGCGAGGGAGCTATCTTTGAAGAGTGCTTTATGTGTGAGAATAAAGGCTGCCCACTTTCTTCCTAGTAACACAAGTCCTTGCAGTAAGTCTAGTGGCTTTCTGTGTACACGTGTGCTCTTCATGTGAAACTGGCATCAGATGTAAACCTATGAAAGAAAAAAAGTTCTCCACAATAATTCAAATTGAGAGACAAATAATATCAGCATTTTTGCAAGTGGCATTTCACAATGCATGTGCTTGCATAAATAATGATCTTTAAGTTTGCGCTAATGGCTGTGCTTTCTGTTATGTCAGTTCCATCAAGCCTGCCCTTTGCACTCTCTGGAGGTAAAATGATAAAGACATTTATAATAGTCTCCAGCATAGTAATTAACTTAGTGTCACAACTTTGGATCTCTCCATTGAGTTGCATTATTGTGTCCGGATATAGTCTACTTTTTTATGTCATTCAACGAATGGGTCACAACCTCTCTAGGGTGCAGTACAGTTGTCTGTCTTAAGCTGTGACCACATTATACATTTTTTTTCCAATCGTAAGCAACAATGAAAAGAATGAGCAGCACACATTTTCTGTCATGCGGATTTTCAGTCACTTCTGTCCAGCACACGACAGCTGTCTTTGAGGAACAGAAATCTTAAATACGGAGAATGGACGCAGTTCTATCACATGGACATTATGTTTTGTGGTAGCCTACATATGCACTCAAAATGTATTTTTCCCCCATATTTTGAAACCAAAATAAACATGGAGCCCGTACAGCTTGCAACTTTGCCAGTTTTGTTGTCGTTTTGTTGTCGAGTTGGCATTGTACATACACTCATGAGTCTGCCACAAAGTTGTATTTTTAGCACTCCAGAAAACATGTTTATTTGGCTTAAAGGTTGTATCAGCGATTTTGGGTGACGTCACTTCTGAAGCGAAATCCCAAACAAACATACTTATGAATAATTATGTTATGTTTTAAAAAATAGTGTTCAAGCATCCAGAATTATAACCACGTTAATAACATTTGTAAGAAACCAAACCGTTTGTAAATCCGTCAAGATTTCAGCGAGATAAGAGTATTAGCGTTTGTGCAGATCATTGTGATTGGTTGGAATACTGTTTATTTTGGTTTTGAGTGGTTGGTAGTACCATTTGTTTTTGTGTACGATCTCGGAGCATAGGCTGCCTACAGAGACGCGGTTTTTTGACGGCCTGTTTATGGGGCGGGCAGCTAGCGGATCGTGAGGAAAAATCAGATGAATGTGATCATTTATGTTTCCACCCAAAATCGCTGATACAACCTTTAAGCTGGGGACACATTACACAATTTTTTTAGCTCCAATTTGGCAACGATTTGAGATCGGGCAGAGTCTGTGGTAGTCCAAGGCAGTCCAGGTTAGTCCAGGCTAGGCGCTCTAAAGTCGCAGCTGTAATCGTTATGTGTGTGGGAGTGAAAGACTGTAGTCTGTCTCCTACGATCCCAGTCGGGAACGCCACAATTTTATCAAACATGTTTGATTTTATCAAGGTTAGTCTTTGCATAATCCTGTGGTTTGCACTGGTCAAACACTCAAATTGCAATGTCAGTTTTCAACAGCCAATGAAAATTTAATTTGCGATAGAGGAAAGAAGGAGGGGGGAAAACAGAAGTAAACAAAAGATCCATGCGATGGCTGAGCCGAAAAAACTTATTTTGTGGAGTGCTGCAAATGAGGACCGACTTCTGTCGGACTCATGAGTGTTTGTACAATGTGAGCTCTGAAAGCACAAACCATAAGTATAGCAAGCTGTATGGGCTCCATGTTTGTTTTTGTTTCAAAATATTGCAGAAAAAAATACATTGTGCAGGTGTACCCAGAAAAATCACGTTCTCACAAGAAACCTTTGTCCAATCTATTCTCCGTCTTTAGATTTGACATAAGACAGCCGTCGTTAATGTGTGTGGGTCTTCTGTGTTTGACAGAAGAGACTGAAAATCTGCAAATATCACTTGTTAAATGTGCGCTGCTCAACATTTTCATTGTTGCTTACGATTGGAAAAGTCGTGTAATGTGCCCCCACACTGCAAAAAAAACAAATCTTAACAAGCATTTTAATCTTATATTTAGACTTTAGAATCTTATTTCTGTTACTTTTTTGCTAAATAAGACAAACAATCTGCCAGTGGGATGAGATAGTTTTACTCATTTCAAGATTTTCCAGTGGGGTAAGATAATTTCACTTGTCAAGCAAAAAGTAACATAAAACAAGCTAATATTTTCCACTTTTGAGAAAGTAAGATTTTTAAGGCTCATTACAAGACTAAAACACTTGTTAAGACAGACATTTTTTGCAGTGCAGCTTTAGACATATTGGATTTGTGCTTACTTCCGTATTTCCCCCCTCTTCCTTCCTCTGACACAAACTCAATTTCCATTGGCTATTGAAAATTCCCATTGCAATTTGAGACGTTGACAAGCACAAACCACAGGATTAGACAAAGATTAGCCCAGATAAAATCAAACATGTTTCATAAAATTGTGGCATTGCCGACTAGCATCGTATGAGAGAGATGTGAGTCTTCGCACACACATAACAATTACAGCTGCGACTATACAGCGCGACTACCCTGGACTGCAGTGGACTACCGCAGATTCTGCCCGATCTCAATCATTGCCAAATAGGGTTAAAAATATAGTGTAATGTGTCCCCGGTTTAAGGAGGATGGGGAGGTGATTTTATTTTTTAATGCAGAGTAGATTACTTTAAAATAATATTTTTTAGAAATACTTTATCTATTCACTGAAAGTTACCAGCTCATCCCAATCAAACTGGTCTTTCATGTCCAACCAAAGTTTTGAATTCTGTTTTATCTCCCATGCTCAGAGTGGAATGGCATCCCTGTGGTCCTCATAGAACATATGTTAATCTCACCCCAGGCTGAAATACAGAGCAACCAGATGGCTGGGTGCGAGATCCCTAGTGTGCTTTTACAACTGCATTGGAATAGCCGCATTTATTCATCTTCAAAGGATTTGTCAGCCATCTCTATGAATTTAACACTATTTAAAACAGAATTATTTCACATCCATTATCAATATCTACGGATTATCCCCGTTTAAATTTTTTACATTATTGCAGACATTTTGGTGTGACACACTGGTTCCATCAGTATGCTGTACTTCTCTAGATAACCAAGAACTAAATCAAATGATGGGCTTTCCAACTAATAGAAAACAACACATTTTCTGCTGAGGGGCATCTCATTATTTCTACACTCACTGGTAAGATCAACATAAAGAATGCTGCCCAGCACACTGTAAACTAGATTGAGACTTAATAATTCGGAGCACTACACTTTGACTTTCACTTCTCTCGTTGCTATGCTTGATCTAGAGTACATACTCTTCTAGAATGGAGGTTCATCACTATGGACCAACACTAAGCTCCACCCACCACCAGACTTATCACGCCAAATGTCCTAAACCTACACTCAGGTCAGAGGCAACAATTATGTCTCATAAATTGACTTCTGAGTACATTTAAACTAATATATATTGACTAATACAGTAAATGACTTTCATTAAAGGCGACATAAAGTATGAAATTCAGAAATTTCAGTATTTGAGATTTTAGTAATGTCCCTCTTGAAACAGGCAATTCTGAACAACAGGGTTTTTCTATGTCTAACTGACCTTGTGTGAGTGAACCAATCATCTTTTGCCTGTTAATTTAATATCCTCACCCATCTGCAAGTGATGACCGCCTACTCTGTTATGTGAACAACAGAGCAATGGCTACAAAGAACAGTGCTAGCTGTTCAGTTTTAGACTGTAAATTTCAAAACAAATCTTTACATTGGCTCTGTATGGATCCAGCTGTAAAAAAAATCAATGGGTGCAATTTATTTTTGGTGAAAGCCCCCCTGCTCAGCTTAGCAAACAAGTGCTTGTTTTCTTTGAGCATTTCTCCACAAGCAATTTTCTCAATGAGACAGAGTGCAATGCTGGGTTTGCCTTCAAGTTAGTCTAAAACCAGGCACAGTTCCATCTATTCGAGATCCGACTGCAAACGTCCAACCTGTAAGTATCTGTGTTTAATCTATAAATTAATGTTGAATGACTAATGCCATTGATAGGTAATCATTTTTGAGATGTAACAGTAGCGGTGAATTTTGTTTTGTGTAATGGTCTTCAATACAATACAAGTCATATGGACCGTTATTTCCCTTTGTGGTGAGGTGTTGGGTGGATTGAGTTAGACACCCATAAATTATTATGGGAATGTACATCCCAGAAATATTTTGCAATCGGTGCTGGTGTCAAGGAAATCCAATATAGGGAAAAGAAAAGGATATATCGTACACAATGTAATGCAAACTCCCACACTTTCTTGTTTTTTATTCCGTGCTTCCTTGTTTTTTATTGCCATACAGTTTGTGCCAATGTGCTCATCTAGCGATTATAGCAAACGTCAGTTGACCTAACTGCCTAACTTGAAAAAAATATGAAGGGATCTGGGTAGACACACTACTTCACCTGGATCATCCTCATATTAAGGATCAAACATGTTATGTGCTGCATTCAGTACTATTCAGTACATGCTCATATTCAGTACTGTACTAACTGCTAATCTAAGGATTCTTCTCTCCAGTCTATCTGTCTATCTCTTTTTCTAGCTAGCGATCCATCTATCTCGATCCATCTTGCGAACTACCTAGTGATCTATCTATGTCTCGCTATCGATCTATCTCTATCTATCTCAATTGCTAGCTAGCTAGGAAACTATACTGCACTGTAAATTAATGTTAACTGAACATTGTTTATTTGCTGTATGCCATATTGATTGCATTTACATTTGCAAACATACAGGGCCCCCGTTTCCCAAAAGCATCTTAGAGTAAAGATCATCTTAAGAGTGTTTTGTGTTTGTGTTTTCTGCATTTTCTGATTTAAATTATTAAAATATACTGATATTACGTAAAACAAATAATAAAAATAGAGGGAGAACAACAAAAAACTAATTACAAAAACCAAACAAACAATGAAACTAATATTAAAACAAAATAGCCTAAGATGATCTTTATCTAAGATCCTTTTAGGAAACGGGCCCAGACTGGCACCTGCCACCTTACATTTTAACAAAAATGACACACCAGTTTTCCAGACAGCATGTCTAATGACCATGGAAGGCAGTCAGGGTTGTGAACTCAGTTGTGAACTCTACCCTTTTGCTCCAATGTGCTCTTGTTGGTGGCAAAATACAACGGCGATGCCCTGGTTGAGGATTCATGTGCCAGCTTAGCAAGTTATCTCACTACCAATAATTATTTAGTTTATTTATACAGGGCAGGTTGACTGAGCACACATGCTCTTTTGCAGCAACGCCCTGTTAACGCCCCCCCCAATTAGCCTAACCTGCATGTTTTTTTGTTTTTTTTTGGATTGTGGGAGGAAACCCACACAGACACAGGGAGAACATGCAAACTCCACACAGAAAGGATTCATGGTTCATTTGAACCCGGGACCTTCTTGCTGTGAGGCGACAGTGCTATCCACTGCACCACCGTGCCGCCTGTGTACATTTCACTACCTGTACATTCAAACTCGACTTAGCCAGGCAAAGACAATAAAGCATTAATACAGTGCAATCTGTATTCAGTATTCAGACAGTGACACAATTGCTGTTGTTTTGAGTCTGTGCTCCAGCACATTGTTTAATGCAACAATGAACCTGTGGTTAAAGTGCAGACTGTCAGCTTTAATTTGGTGGTATTTACATCCATATCGGGTAATCGATGTAGGAATTACAGCTATTTTTAAACATTGATTTATGAATTCTGGTTTTGCATGATTTATAAGTGAATGGATGTAGTGACATATAAGCCCAACCACTGCTAAACATTTAGGAATATCGTGCATCTAGTCAAGTGCAAAGAGGACAGCTTGCAGCACTTACATTACAAAGATAAAGTTGTATGATCTATAATGCAAGATTAATTTTGGTAAAACTGCAGTGTATGCAGGGAAGCACCATATATAATTATGTAGATAGACCAGGAGATGCACTAAACTGTGCTATACTTGAAAATATATTCTTGGTCCTTTGCGATGATCAGAAGAGAGAATTAAAATGACAGATATCCAATATTCCAAAATAAGATAAACCATGCGGCAAAGAGCCATGGAATTTTGCTCTAAGGTAAGTAAATAAGAACATGAAACTGATTACGGCTGACTCGTGTGGTATGCGGCTTCAATAGCTAAACAATTAGGCTTGACTCCAACAAATACTGCAAGAATCAATACACAATATCAATGCGTTATAGGCGTGTCTTAGCTGCTTGCTTTGAATTAGTTTTCAAGTAAATAACCTTATACATTCTAATCAAGGAAAAAAGCACGTATAATAGTGTGGTATACTGTACTTAACAGCAGTGGCCAGTAGACCACGTTCTGGTAGCTGAGGCAGAGTAATGGTCGGCATCTGCTATGTTTTCAGCAGTATTATAGCACATTACATGCACTGTACTGAAATCCATGTGACAAATTGAACTCTTACTCTATAAATTGAGGATGACAGCGAGCCATTTATAATTTGAATCTGTGATGGTTTGTATGAGACTTTTATAAGAAGACACACAGTATGCATTCTGATAATTACATGGCCTATGCCTGCAGGTGTCTTGCTCCCTGATATTTCAAGCAAGGAGTCCTAGCAACAGCCTGGAATAGCAATTTTCCTTTCCAGTTTCTAGAACTGTGGATACAACCAGCACTGTTCTGATCACTTGTATGTGCAAGCTAGATGATATATGAGATATGAATATAAATACCAGTGATCGGATGTGCAATATTACATGGAAGAGAATAGGTACCAACAACAATGGGGGCTGCCGTCACCTTTAATGTTATAAAACACACAAAACGTACAACAACGAGAGTTAATGAGATTTTGAATTTCACAAGAAACTGTTTACTTGTGATTAGATTTTTCAGACACAAAAAGCGCATTTTTAATTGGTAACAAGAATTTATTTTAGTTAAAACCTTAGTTGGCCTCCCTCAGGTGAATTTCGTAAGCTTAAATTTGCTTGCAAAAGGTATAAAAAAAGAAAGAAAATGTGGTATTAACCTGTAATAAAAATTTCAAGCAAGTTAATGAACATCTTTCACTACAAACTAGATAGATAGCCATGACTGGAACAAGCTATGTTACCGTTTAATCCATGATAATACTGTCCAATTGTGTGCTTGATATACAAGTTTATTCCCTGAAGCAAATTGTATGTATCATTTGTTGCACATACATTATATATATAACCGTTCCCTTTTCCCTGGAGACTGCTACTGCAGCCTCAACTGCATTACAATATTATTATACCTGTATATTACAGTATCATCAGCTACAGCACAAAACTAATGATTGGTGGCTAAGCCAACAAGCAAGGTAAAGAGATTTTCAAACATTTACAGCCAGCTTACAAGCACATCAATGTCATTAAAATGAGTTAATGTTATAGGTGGCAAACATGCATTCCCTGTAGGTAGCTAATGTTAGCTGACATCTACATAAATTTGTCCCAACTAACAGAGCAGCTAGCTATGTATCTATCTAGATAGCTGGTAAGCGGATACAATGTGCACACACACAGACACACACCTTTCTAGGTAATGTGAAATAGCCTTTAACAAGTCACAAGCCATGAATTCAATTACATTAGTTTGATTTTTCATATAATATAGTTAGCGAACTGAACTAAACTGAAATTTAGACTGAAGAAAGCTTAATGCTGAAATGCTGTTTTTCCCTTAATGTCATACAAAGTCATCGCTAAGGCATACTTAAGTCTTAATCTTTTCCCCTCCGTTTTTTAGTAATGCAATTTGACCATACTCCGTTTCTAACAACATTCTGTTTAAAAGCATGCACTTTCTTTCCGTGATAGACATGAATGATAAAATGCACCAATGCATTGTAATCAGATGATTAATTAATTTAATAATCTGTTAATTATTTTAATAAATTAATGTTTTATAAAACACTCCATGATTTATGCTGCTTTTTAAGTTTTCTCCACGACTTTAGTCAATACTAAACTTTTATTTGGTTTTATAGTTCCATTAATCACCTCTATAACAAGTTTGCAGAACATTGTTTACAATGATAATGGCAAGTAACTATGTGCAATTAAAAAAGTACTGAATATGTGCAACACTTTATATAAAAATTGTCCAAATAAAAATTGAAGCAAGTGCAAAGGAAAATGTGCACCCCCTTCCCGCAGTTTAACCATTTACTGCGGTTACTTTAATAACGGTTAACCGATTATGCAAATTCTGTTACCGGCACAGCCCTAATGTGATGTGTAGAAGTTGACATATGATTTCTTGTTTGTTGGGTTATGGTTTTTTGGTTCTGACTCTTTCCAGAGCAGTTGGGTGTATGGACTACACAGCCTTGTCAGAATACGTAGCTTTTAGATAATGTCATGTGGTAGACCATTGGCTATATGCATGGGTCCGTACAATATTGCATTCTTATTAAGTGGCCTGCTCTGTTTGACGTGATCATCAACTTGTGCCAGTTTCCTCTCTCTCCCTAGCTAATCATCAAAATGATTTAATTTAGCAATTAGACTGTGACCCTTAACACCCATTCTGGAGATTTTCTTTTACTCTTCAATTATACTGGGAAAATGTATTTTGACTGATCAAAGTCTTGGCTATTAAACGTTGTAAAGGAGCCATCATCCAGTGATAAAATAGTTTCTTAAATATCACTTTTTTGCTATTCCGAACATTCACACGGTACTCCTATTACAAAAAGCTAGTTTTGCTTAATAAAGCAGATGTTTCAGCTAGAAAAATACAATTTAAAAAAATTTAACATGATTCAATAAATTCATTAAAGGACCTTTCAAGCACCAACATTTTCAAAACATATTTTAAAACAAAGGATTATAAGAGTACATTTCCGCACCTATGTCATCAGTAGGAATTGTTCTTTTTAGGTTTTGAAGGCTTTTAAAACATTTTTTTATTGTTTGAACGTGTGAATTCTTGTGAAGGGTGGCACAGGTATAGAATTTAAAAAAAAATTGAATTAGGGGCACTGCCACCTCACAGCAAGAAGGTGCCAAGTTTGAATCCTGGCTGGGGGACTTTCTATGCTTGCATTTTGCATGTTCTCCCCATGTCCGTGTGGGTTTCCTCCGGGTACTCCGGTTTCCTCCCATATTCCAAAGACATGCAGTTTAGGCTATTTGGTGACTCTAAATTGCCCATAGGTATGAGTGTGTGAGTGAATGGTGTGTGTGTGTGTGCCCTGCAATTGACTGGCGACCTGTCCAGGGTGTATTCCTGGCATGCTGGGATAGGCTCCAGCTCCCCCGTGACCCTGACCAGTAATAAGCGGGTTAGATAATGGATGGATGGATGGAAAATTAAATTAGTCCAAAAAATGTAATAAATATTATACATAAAACACTTGAATGCAATTTTTTATTTGTTGTTTTAAATAATAATTGTAAATATTTTTTGGCTCTGAAGAAACATCAGATGTCAAAAATACATTAGGGCTCAGCATTGCCATAAGGAGTTTTGAATGAAAAGTTGAATTCCCTCTTGAACTAAAATAAAAAGCGCAATCTATGACATTCAATTGAAAATATCAATTTTGAACACCTTAATTGCTATGTAATGGATGTTCAGGCTTCCCAGTTTAAAATTGACATTTTTCGAGCTGCACCAGAAAGTCAGCATGTTACAATTGGCCTTTTAAAATAAAATTATTTGCCTTGTGAATGGAGAATTCAATACTGGGTGGTCAGAACAATTATTGTTCACAAACATCACCTCTATCTCATAAGAGACTTCATCTTTGAATAATTATTTAATGGTGCTCTACTTTCAACAAATCAGTTACTTTTTGAAAAAAGTAAGTTTGTCAACCCTTAGATAAGCTGGCCCCTTGACATTGTCCAATCAGGGCCAGTAACTTAAATCCCTGCTGGGTGAATGATGGCTGCTGAGGGGAAGGTTTTTAGTTTTTTTTTTTTCATTTTTAGTTTTTAAGGTTGAGTTAAAATAGAGAAAAGAGTAGAAGCATTTTTGTCTTGGGCTGGTTCCTAGGTTATGTTTTCAGCAGCACTCTTTTTGCATAGCCCCCATTGAATGGTTGATTTGATCCTTTGGAATGCGATTCTGGTAGTCTCTCAATTCAATTCTCATTTTTGACCGGAAAGTGATATTGCAACGTTTCTCCCCTCTCCTGTGAAATGGCAGGCGAGACATGTATCTGAAGCTTGTGTCGGGTCACACATATTTCTATTTATTTTATTCTGATTGTGTCATGGTTTCTGATGGTTTCTTCCCTTGCGGTCGTTTCCCTCGGTAGCCACGCTAGGTTGCTGCCCTTTTAGTGGATGTTTGCTCCGCCCCGTCTTTTTCGCGGAGCTTCTCTTAGCATCCACACCTGTGCATGGTTACCTCGGAGCTACTTAAGTCCCCGTTTCCTTCGTTCGGGGCTTCTGTATTATTTCACACTATTTTGCACTGTTTTGTATACTGTTTGGGTATTCAGTGTTTGTTGGGTGTGTGTTTTTTGTGCCGTGTTGCTACTCGCCTGTTCTTACGCTTCACTTTACTGAGGCAGGGCGTTTATTTTTACTGGCTCTTCTTTAGTCACTTAGCTCGTAGAAGTATGGGACAGAAGTTCTCTGTTCTATTCGCCTTTCAATGGTCTCTCCTTATTGAGAGACCGGGCGTTCATGCTTCTACTTAGTTACTTAGCTCATAGAAGTATAGGACATCAGTTCTCTGTTCTATTCGCCTTTCAATGGTTTCTCCTTATTGAGAGACCGGGGGCCCTATCTTACACCCGGCGCAAAGCGGCGCTAACGCAAACGCAAGTGTCTTTGCTATCTTACACCCGGCGCTAGGTCCATAATAGCGCCTAACGCTTACGCCGTCAAACTAGCATGTTGACGGCGTAACTCTTGCGCCATCATTAGTGAACTGGGCGTGTTGGTCTTAAGATGAGGAGTGGCCAGGATTATTTTTGGCGTATTGCTATCTTGAGCCAGCAGAAAGCGCTTGCGCTAGAACCACCACAAACCTGGTCTAAAGTCATGTCGCAGTTGTTTACATGCTATTTTAACGGCGCGTATAAGTGCGTCTACATAGGCGTGTGCACAACGCGCATACCCTCCTGTCTGTTACACACAGGGGCGTGCACAGGCATGACTAAAATATCTAGATCACAATGTGAAATATTATTATTGTGTAGGCTATATCAAAAATGCATAATAATAAAAGATTCCATAGGTCCACATACCTTTCCCTCAGCGAAGGGAAACAATGCCACATTACATTGCTCTCAGCCCACTCCATCAACATCCAGGCGATGTGCGATGGTACGGGACAATGGCTATCCATTAAAAAGGAGCTGATAACACCTATAGCTATCAAGCCTAATGCGCGAATTGTCTTTGCACCTAATGCGTGAATTGTCATTCAATGGAAAACTCGCGCACGGCAATAGACGGACATTTAAGTTCTGAAAATGCGCTTCAGATGTCATTACAATACAGCTCTGTTTATCTATGAATACAGCCTGTAAGTAAATAGAATGGTTCGTGACTGAAAAAAGTTCAAAACCTTGTCCAGTGAATATTGCATTTATTGTTTTTCAAATAGCCTAGGCTACAGCGAATTCGCTGTGCATAAGTTTTTTTTCGATAGCCTATGGTTAAAAAACGGAGATGTCACCATGTTAACTAAATTGTAACCTTAGCTATTCTTCGTCCTTCATATTTTTTTAAATTACAGTGACCAGGTTTCCATACTCTCACCGTTTAAAACCCAGCTGATTTCACCCGTTATTCATTAACTGAACAAAACGATTTTAAAGAGAACTAAGCGTCTAATTAGAAACTAAAACAAATTTGCAGCACGTTACACAATTAATTCACAATTCATTTTAATGCCATTCTCTGCATGTTTAACGGTCTTCCTGGGAAAGTGGATTGTTTTAAAGGATTACGCTACGAGTAAAACAGGTTGGTCACATTTCCATAAACAGGACATTATTAAACAAGGGGAAATATGCGTGAACTTATGGGTTGCGAACCTGACAGCTTTATTGTATGGCTATTTAGTGTCATCATTAAGGCAAAACAACGGTATGTATGTTATTAATCAATATTAGCCTACTATGCAGGTAGCCTAATGAACTTTGGATGAAGCTTGAACTTGATGTTTGACACTTTCATTGCATAATCAAACGAAATTCGCTGAACAAGCAGGCTAATTTGGCGTTTTCTAAGGTGAGACTGAAGCCATTGATAGCTTATTCTCAGCTGTTGCAGGTCCTTTTAACGAAATTTAACCGCACATATTTTGTAAAATAACAGCCCTGTCTGGAATTACCGGGAACTCATAGGCTAATGGTTAGTCCGAATAATATTGATCATACTCCATTTAGCCTATTCCTTGATCACACTAAACACGCACGAGCATGTCTGTTTCGCCATCATAAGCAATCCGCCAAGGTGGAAAAGCAGGCTTTTAAAGGGAATGGGATATGACATTTTGATTGGTTTATTGAATGTCACGCCCAAGACACACCTATAATTAATGAAGCGACTAGGTTCAGCCCAGTTGCGCCATGCGCCGTGCTTAGCGCCAAAAAAACACGCCGTTAAAATAGCAAAAGTGGACTTGGACACGCCCTAAATGGACTTAGCGCCATGCGCTTAGACTAAGCGCCAAGATCGCCAAGATAGGGCCCCGGGTGTTCATGCTTCTACTTAGTTACTTAGCTCATAGAAGTATAGGACATCAGTTCTCTGTTCTATTCGCCTTTCAATGGTTTCTACTTATTGAGAGACCGGGCGTTCATGCTTCTACTTAGTTACTTAGCTCATAGAAGTATAGGACATCAGTTCTTTGTTCCATTCGCCCTTTGTTTGCTTTTTTCTTACTGAGAAACCTGGCGTTCGTGCTTCTACTCATTTGCGTGTGACAGTGAGCCAGTTAGTAGCTTTGGTAATTTAGTTCCCTGTTTTGTCTCTCCTTCTCATGGACTACGTTTCCCCCTTGTTGAGAGTCAGGGCGTTTATTCCGTTTTTTCATGTGTTGCGTGTTGCTCTGGTGCCGGTATATGTAAGGACTCGGAGACTGCTGTATTTCTGCCTTGTAGCGAGCAGTTCTCACTCCGTTTAGAGTGAGGGAGTTATTTTCATGTATTGTCTCCTCTTTTACCCACTCTAATTTCTGTCCCTTTGTTATTTTACTGCCTAGGCATTCGTTCAGGCACGCTTCCTTCTCCTTCCCTTAATTACTGGGTTTCCCGTCTTAGTGGCTCTTCGGAGCTTAAAGAATCCCCTCGCTGCGTTTGGTCCCTCGAACCTCACACGCCAAGCCCCCCTTACAGATTGGCTGGGAGGCATTATTTTTTACCACAGCTTTGTTGAATACTCAAGTCTGATTGGTCAATGAACGGTCATTATTTCTGTATAATGACCAAAGTCTCACACTTGTTTATATCCCTTCGCATTCTGCATTGGCAAGTTGTCAAAATGCGCTCTCTCATGATCTCTCAGCGACACCTGCTGCCAGACATCTGTTAACGTTACTAGCTACATAACTTACGATATTAACACAAATCAAAAATGTGGGAGATTTTTATTATGTTCATTTTATGTAAATTTAAATTAACTAGTAAATAAATAATAGTAAGTAAATACATGAGTGTCAAGTTATTCCTCATTTGGTGTAGAGACCGTGTTTGCAATGGTCTATGATACTTGACCCAGGGAAATTGGGACCCTGGAAGGTAAAGAACATACAATCCCTGTGCACTGGGCATCCTGGGGTGTGGAAGCATGTGCTCTTCAGGACAACTGCTACTGACCGGAGGATAGTTGATGAGCAGATAGTTCTGAATGGACAGTATTCATAGGTTACATTGAATACCACAGTTTAAGGTGCATATGTAATATTTCGAAGGACGTACATTGGCTAGAGTATATCAGTACTACATACAGTATATCATTGTGTACATTATACATATTTATATTATTTCTTATGTAGAAGTAACACACACAATTTATTGTGGCTTTGAGGGCAACAGGGATTTAAATTGGCAAGCCACACACTCTCAAATGAGATTAAGGTCTGGGATACAATCAAGTGCACTTAGTCACTTTAACGGTATATCAAATGCAATAAAATCAAAACAGACCTTTCCAGATTCATCTGCTACTGCATTGCAAATGCCAGTTTTCTCACTGAAAATAGATGTGGGATGCAGTGGCACAACTACCCATTTCTCCAGGTGTATGCAAGACCATACAAGCTTAGGACCATATTATTGCATGCATCAGGATTCTTTAAAAAATAAATCATATAGAAAAAGCATGCACTCAATTTTATCATCAGTATACCCACTCAGTATAGCATCTCTATTCTGGTCATTTAGATGTCCGATGGATGCAAGAGTCAACCACAAAATCTTGCCACAGTATGTACTATGGGAATATGGATTTGATACTATCCAAGCATCTATTCTTACCTTAATCTGCTTCTGCATAGAAAATAATAATGAGTTGAATTACCCTTTCTGAACAAAAGCAGTGCTACATTTGGTTTAACATAGGTATATACACCACGTCCACAAATGACTTTGGGTCAAAATGCTTTTTTTAAATTATCATAATTTGAATAAAATGTTCATGCCACACAATCCAGGCAGAGACGAAAGAGGGACAAAATGGTTTGAGACAAAACAGCTCAGCAGCTTAAAACATGACACTCGCATTGTGGAGGCCAAAAAAAAAAAAAATTTAACTCTGGACAGCTTTTCAGTATTTTGGCTGTTATTTTTATACACTTTCTCCCCAACCACACAGGAAGCAAATGCACATATCTCTCATTCTGGCAGTGAGTAGGAACAGAGCTCTGTGTTGCCTCTTATGTGAGAATCAATCCCTAATATGCACTCTAATATTTTACCTGTTTTTCCTGAAAATATATGTTCTCTGTAGTTCTGAGAAGAAATATAACGCATCCTGCTTGGGCCTGAGTTGTCTTGTTGCTGCAGTAATATTTCTCACTGTGTGCTTTAGCTGTCTTCACACATCCAGGAGAAAAGATGACTAGCTTCACCAACAAAAAATAAATAAAAATATATACTAACAAAATGAAGACTCTTCGAGGTCAGCCAGGCCTGCGAGGCTGTGTAGGTGGTTGGTCTCCACAGTGGCAGAATAGCACCCTGATGTAATTACTTGTGTAAAACCTATGGGAGAGCATTGCTAATGCATTACCCTTCACCTCGCACACAACTGTTTAATTCAACAGATTCTCTTCTGCCTGCTCTAAGTGCTTGAGTCTTGGCTGCATGAGTCCTTAGTATGCTACACAAAGCCCTTCCATTTCCCCACAGGCAGATTTCTGATCCTGTGTGGAATGGCCTACTCTAGTAAAGGTTTAGTCTATCCAAAGTAGTATAGACTAATGCACAAGAATCTCTACATTGCTAAACTTGTTATTATTATTATTAGTAGTAGTAATAGTAATAGTAGTAGTAGCAGTAGTGGTAGTATTACTAGCAGTTGTTGAAGACAAAATAGTGACAATTGCCTATTAACTATTACCTGCTGCTATAAGAACAGTGAAAATGTCATGTTCATGTTAAGAATTTGAGTTAAAAATGTGTCATAAGTTTAGGCTACGATCTGTCTGTGGGAAATCATTTTGTTTCAGTTGGGTTGTGTGATTCAGCTACTGGCGGTGTTTTGAGAGTGAGGAATTTCTCTATTAGAAAAGCTTTTGTAAGACCAGAACTGAATCCCTTTGCTTGAGGAAAGTGAGTCAGGAGTGATAGTTCTTAAGCTCACACACACACACACACACACGCACGCACGCACGCACACAGAATGCCTGGGTCTCATTTCTCATGGTGGACACAGTGAAAAACAATGTTTGACCAATGACAGATCGGGGCTGCATAGCAACTCTCAATCATTATGATCACAGAATCATTTTCCATTTGCAGTTGTGTTTTTGCGATACACTTTTGGCCTATTTATAGGCTGACTGAATAGTTCTGTGCATTTCATTGCCTTGCATGTTTTGCAAGATGCTGAAAAGAAAATGCATTAACACAAGTTCATCAGAAGTCATGTGCAAAGCATTTTGACAGTCTAACTTAATTTTCCACAAAATGTGCCTTGCATATTTGTTAATGAAATAAGCATGGGGAGGTGTACGTAAAGGACTATCACTTGCAGGTTTATTCTGTAGGCCAAGTAGCACAACTCAAATCTGATTTGCAATTTTTGAAGATAAATATACATGTTTTCTCTGACCCAAATTCCAATTAAAGGATAATATGATCTTTCATAGCCACCTGCAGATGTAAAATAACCTGATTTCTGACAGGCTTTAACAGTATCGGCCCAGTGTGCTTGAAGGGACTTGAAGATTGGACAGACTGGAAAATGCGTGTGAGCTGAATGGAAAACAGAATAAAACCCCTGTCAAGTTTCTACTGTGACATCTAACAAACTCAACTCTTCCTCAATGCTCACATCCCACCAAGGCTGATAAATTGGTAGATGTCAGTTCAGATATCTGACAAGTGAAGGGTTTCCAATTCTTTTTTTATTTATTTATTTTTCCTTTCGTTTCTCCATTTCACACTGTGTAGACTTCCAGGAAGATGTCCCCTGATGCAGAATGAAAGTCATAGTCAAATGGCTAACTGCTTTGCAATTATTTTCAGTGCTCTTTGAAAGTACATGTGCCATACACAGCTGTTACCCATCCACACAGCATTCCCAGTCAAGAAGTATGCCTGCCAATAATATTCCAATTCATAAGTGCTTATTACCTTTGTATCTTCTGGTACAATGAATGAATCATAGTGCGAATGTGTCATGGTCTTTGACTAGTCCTTCCCTTGCGGTCATTTTCCTTGGTAGCCACGCGAGGGTGTTGCCCTTTTAGTGGATGTTTGCTCCGCCCCGTCTTTACTGCGGAGCTTCTGTCAGCATCCACACCTGTGCGTGGTTACCTGGGAGTTATTTAAGCCCAAGTTTCCTTCATTCTGGGCTTCTATATTATTTTGCACTGTTTTGTGTTTTGTGTGTTGTATTAGTTTTGCCTTTGTTTGCCTTAGCCGGTGTGGTTAGGTCTAGGCTCTGTAGGAGACCTCTTTGCTCCAGTGTGTTTTATTGGAGTAATGCGGGACTTGCCTTTGTGTATGTAGCTATTAGGACTCGTCGTCCGTGGCTCTTTTCTGTCTCCGCTTCCTGGTCTTTCCTTTCTTTCTTTGCCTAGACCTGTTGCCTTTTCTGTCTCTCCCTCCTCTCTCTGTCTGCTTTCTTTCTTGGAAGCGAGAGGAGTCTGTTTGTTTGTGGGTATATTTATATAGTCATTTCTTACTAAGAGACAGGGCGTTTATCATACTGAGGCAAGGCTTTATCTATACTGAGAGGCAGGGCATGTATTTTTTGCTAGGCTTTACTAGGCTAGTCATTGAGCCGGCAAATGTCCAGAACAGCTGTTCTGTTCGTCCTTCGGTACCTGTCTCCGTACAGGGAGACTGGGCGATTTTGTTCGGAACTGTAGTTCTGTTCGTCCTTCGGGTACGTCTCTCCTCACAGGGAGACTGGGCGATTTTGTTCAGACAGTAGTTCTGTTTGCCTAATGGTAGGCTACGTTCTCTCCTTACAGGGAGACCGGGTGATTTCGTTGACATGTGTGCGTGTGACTGCGAGTCTATGAAAGCAGCCATGGAACATTAGATCTCTGTTCCTTTCGCCTTCTCGTTACCTTCCCCCTTATTGAGATGTAGGGCCATTATTTTTCGCATGTCTTGCGTTTGGCACACTGCCAGGAGAGGTTAGGACACGGAGACTGCTTCCCTTCTATTCCTGCAGCAAGCAGTTTGCTCCGTTTTAGAGGTAGGGAGTTATTTTCTCGCTTGTTGCGTTCTCCCCTTGCTTAGCTCAAATTTTTGTTCCTTCGTTTGTGTTACCTTGTTCACTGTTTAGTATACTGTTTGGGTATTCAGTGTAGCTCAGTGTGTTTACCGAGCTCGTGTGTGCCGTTCACCCAGTTATTGAGATGTAGGGTTATTAGTGTTCGCATGTCTTGCGTTTGGCACACTGCCGGTAGGTTAGGACACGGAGACTGCTTCTCTTCTATTCCTGCAGCAAGCCGTTCGCTCCGTTTAGAGCTAGGGAGTTTGTTCGCTTGTCACGTTCTCCCTTTTGATTAGCTCTAATTTATGTTCCTTTGTTTGTTACCTACGAGGCAGCTCCTCTCATTTCACGTTAGCATCTTGTTGTTCACTGTTTTGTATACGTTTGTGTATTCAGTGTTTTTTAGCTCGTTGTGTTTTCGAGCTCGAGATTATTTGCTCTCGTGTGACGTTCGCCCGGTTATACGGGTAGTTTTCAGTTACGCCCCTTTTTTCCTAGTTCCCTTACTATTTCCCTCCAGTCGAGAGTGGGAACTAGGTTATTTGCGTTAGTCTTTATATTTCCTAATATACGGGGTCTCTCCGTCTCAGTGGCTAATAAAAGCTTAAAGAAACCCCTTGCTGCGTTTGGTCCCTTGAACCTCACACGTCGCGCCCCATTACAGAATGTAAATATCAGCCATTTTGTTTTTGTCATATTAATTATGAGCTAAAAATAAATCAGTGGGGGGACAGGACTCCAGGCTGGTCTGAGTTATGCCAAGCAGGCATTACAATGTGTGCTTACAATCTGGATTTGAAATGAATGCATGT
Organism: Synaphobranchus kaupii; assembly: GCA_029718625.1. NCBI lineage: Eukaryota > Metazoa > Chordata > Actinopteri > Anguilliformes > Synaphobranchidae > Synaphobranchus > Synaphobranchus kaupii. The sequence goes on from CM056393.1 coordinate 24,667,510, forward strand.
GTGCATATTGATCAATGAGTTATTTGGTTTATCAGGTGAGGGCTGATGTTTGTAAATTGTAAATGGCCAGGAGGGCAAAGGCCAGGATTGGATATCTAGGTTATCGGGCATGACTAATGGTGTGTGTTGTTGATGAACAAAAGCATATGTCATTATGGAACAAAGAGATATGCCCTCACAGATACTATGGACATGTACATCAAGTCAAGGCCTCCAAGGGTATTTAAGCCTGATTTAAGGTATTTAGGCGACCAGTGTGTTGAAGGTGGCTGTACCCCAAACTTGTGCTGGGTTTCAGTGATCTTCCCGCTGGCCGGCGTGACATATGATAAACTTTTACCTTTTCTAGTGAAGTGTTTGTTGTGTTGGTGAGTTCCTGCATTGTCTTGGATTACAAGGAAATAAACTGGGTCCTAAAAATACCTGGCAGAATACAACAACACACGTATATGTGGGAAAATAAGATGTATTCTAAAGTGTTCACAGAAAATCTCTGTATTATTTAATTTACAAGAAAACTGCGTAAACTCCAAATTTTTCATTATTTAATAGGGTAGAGACTTCTTTATATCTCCTGAAGCTGTCATGTTGTGCCTACTATCGGTTGATCAACAGCAGATGTCTGATTATATGACGGGTAGGTCAGTCTAACACATGAATCCTCAATGTTGCCTGTGATTTTCTTTTCACCGCAAATATTACGTCAGTTTTCCCATTTGTTTATCATCATATGACTAAAAATCTGAAAATTTCAATAATAAAAACATAATAAGGAAGCAAAAACGTGCGTAGTACCAAGCCATGTGAAGGTGTCTTTTACTTTTTTATTTTGAAGCCACTGGTCAAGGGCTGAATATGCTCATCTCATTTGGACTTGTTGCTGTGGATGGCTCCACTGATGTGAGCACAGGGCCCAAATCGACCACGAGTTGCTCAGGATGCCTAGGGAAAGAAAATGATCTGGAAGGTCCCTCTGGGTGCAAGTTAATGTCGGGTGCAAAATCACAAGTTAAAAGAACATAAAACAAAGATGTGTTCGGAGCAAGGAAGAAGGACATTTTCATGGTTTAATTGCTATGAACTTAGGAACGTAAAGTAGGGGGGCATGGGATCATGTGAGATGAGAGTGACTACTTTGTTACCCAAACAGTTTCTGAGGTACGTGAGCCCATTATCAATCGAGAGGCGAGCATTATCAGTCCTTGCAGCGAGAGGGGAATTTGATTAAGACCTCACAATAAGGAGTAATTCAATTTATTTGGCTGTATATTACATAGATTCGGAAAAGCTTGATTGATGGAGTCATGGCTGCAGGAAGATTTTCTCCTTTCCTCCAAAATGATTAACCATTGTCTTCAAACACCTTTGAGGACACCACGCGCATCCTTCATTGCCGCAGATTATAGCAAACTTTTGAAATGTTGAGCACTGTTTTTCGTAGCGTATTATACATTTTGATTTGTTTCCAGCGTGCTTAGCTTTTGTGCCTAAGAGAAATGGCTGCGAGGAAGCTTCGTGTTTCAAAGTGATTATGGTGACAGGCAGGTGTACTAAGTCTCTGACATTTCAGCTTTGACACTTGCCTCTCTCGCCTGCCTCTTCTGCTGTCACGTGCTTTTAAATGCTTTCCTACAGCAATGGGGCTGGCTCGGGCTGATTTGAAGGAAATCATTCCTGTTGTTTGCTTCTCCGTAGGTCTTAGGATTTGAAGTTCAAAGCAGCATGGGCATGACATTTCCCTTTATTTCTTTCTTTTTTTTTTTGTCCTCAAAACATCTTTTGTTTTATTTATTTATTCATTCATATATTTATTTATTACTTGTGACTTGCAATGGGTCTGCTTTGGTTGGGGTATGTGCTTAAAGAAGACAATTTGTACATTGTGTTATTTATTTTTGCTGTCAAAGATTCCTTATATTCTCTGTTCCTTTCTCTCTCAAACTGCAGGTATTCTCTGATTTTAATAATGTGTACAATTTCACAACTACTAGTACTGATATTATTGCTAATAATAATAATAATAATAATAAATTGCAAAGAAAAAACATTTAATCAATGTTCTGTTTGTTACTTATATACGTACATACAGTATCACTATAATGGTAAAGTTCTAATGCTCTTTTTCAATGTCACTAAATCATTGAGACTTCAATAACAATTTCAAAGAAATATATTCAAACAGGGCCTTTATGGATTTGAGAGATATTCCCATATCCTGTACTAATTAATACATGTGAAGTGTATGGAGTTTATAATCCTCACACATTGTTTCATTCAGTGCTCCCTAATCTATTATTATTTTTGGCTATGATTCAATGCACACTGCAGCTCCACTCTTGAATACTAGTGACACTATCTACAATGCTAACATATTACCAGTTTCAGTCTTATGTCCTATTTCTAAACCACTGCAAATTGGAAAATGTTCCCATAAGCAATTATGAATTTATTTTTAGGTAAAGGAGAATAATGATATCATAATTTTAGGGGTAAGGAGAATATATATAAATATATAAATACAGTGCCCTCCACAATTATTGGCACCCCTGGTAAAGATGTGTGAATTAGCTTAATCTCACACTGAAAAAATGAGAAAAATCCAACCTTTAATTGAAGTACATTTATTCTAAGAAAAAAAAATCCCTCATCAAGAAATAATTATTTTTAACAAAACCATGTGTGCCACAATTATTGGCACCCCTGCATAAATACTTTGTACAACCTCCCTTTGCCAATCAAACAGCACTAATTATTAAATGCAGGGGTGCCAATAATTGTGGCACACGTGGTTTTGTTAAAAATAATTATTTCTTGATGAGGGATTTTTTTTTTTCTCAGAATAAATTTACTTCAATTAAAGGTTGGATGTTTCTCATTTTTTCAGTGTGAGATTAAGCTAATTCACCAAACAGCTAATTTTTTATAACCCTTTTTACTCATCTTTACCAGGGGTGCCAATAAGTGTGGAGGGCACTGTATATACAAGCGATACTATAACTCTATACTCTATATTATAACTCTTACAAGCGATATTATAACTGCATATCTAGCAGCAGAGTGATGGTTTGAGGCTCGTTTGATACCTCAGACCCTTGATGACTTACAGCCATTTCATCAACCGTGTATTCCATACTGTTTCAGCATAATTTACAGCTAAATCTTGTCCCACCCCCCAAATTCCCATAGAGATCCATTTAAATGCAGATAAGTTATAGTACCGCATGTAAGAGTACCAGAAAATAAGTTATCAAGAGTTTTTTGATATTGTTGGGTCACAGACATCACACCAAATATTAAACAGCGGCAAATCTATATATGGCCCATTGGCAGTCAGTCCTAATGGTGAGAGATGGTGGGCTGCAGGTCTTTGCTATAAATTCCCCTCACAACTCCGAGAAGCTGTCACATTGAGAAGTAAGAATAGGCTGGAGTAGTTGCCTTTGTGAAAAGACACAGGTAGGTCCCAGTAACAGGGAATACAATATTTTGAAAGTTTCAATATTGTTTAGTTTAAGTTTTGCCCTGCTGCACCTTGAGTTGCAGGAATTAGCCATAAAGCATGTTAGGCTAGGAATGACAACCAGCCTAACTTGGACATTAAGCAAACTATTATAAGATTATAATGACATCAATAGCAAAGATGCATAATTGGTGTTTATTTCTTATTGTCAGTTTTCCCAGGACAAAAGAATGTGCCTTGGTCATGAAAGTGAAAGTTCCAAATTATTTTCAAAAGTTACATATTTGTGAATGCTTTGAAGTGTGTGGGAGAATTAACAAGAAAGAGTGCATCTCGGTTTTCAGTTTACAGTACTTGTAAAATTGAATGAATTCAGTATCAGTGACCACATATTTGATGTCTTTATCATGTCACTATTCAGACTCTTGGATTGCCTATGTTCATTTGGCACAAAAATGTATATTATGAATAAATCCAAACTGAAATGAAAAACAAGAGAAAGATATCTAACAGTTCAGGACTAGGGTTACCCACTCCTGCTCTAATTATGTTCCTGGTAAGCACTCGATAAAATAACATTTAAGCTTTACAGTTTCAATAATTGCAACAAAAATAAAGTGCTTGCTTTAAATAAAAATCCAATCTTTCAACTCCCTGAAATGTGATCTGTGGTGAGTTGCTCGTTGGATACACAACGCTTACTCTAAGCAATTTCACCACCCACAATTGCTGACACATGAATTGATAGACTCTATTAAAAGAGATGGAGAGACCTTAGGCCTTGGTGTAACTAGTGCCATTAATCCACAGAGTTCCAATGCCCAGTCCTTTTGAGGTGGAAAAACTGTGTTTTTCCTCATAAATCCTATAAAAACTGGACAGGAAATGATCAGGAATCTTTTTCACTGATGGTTAGACCACACCATCAAGATTAATTTTAGGACTGAAGTCATGTATTTATTAAAGACCATTGGGGAGGATGATGAAACATCCGTGGTTTGAGGTTTGAAAGGGTTTGAATATGTTTTCAAAACATTTTACCTGGTTTCTAGAAATTTAACACCCCAGTGGTGTTTATATGAGACCAAGGTCACATATAAACACCCTAAGCTGTACTATGTACACAATTTTGCTGTGTATGTTACATTTTCTATTGATAATAGATATATAATTACCTATTTCATTGTAGCACAAATCAACATAATCAACACAAATTAATCTACTCATGAATAAAACAAAATTCCCCAACTAAGACCATGACAAGTTATGCTTTCTCTCATATATCTCTTCTTCTGCGTTTGGGTAGGATCTTCATTGTTCCACATCCCCAGGCTCGGGGCCGAGGGGCTATCCTTTTACCACCCCGAGCCCGGGGGGGGTTCACCCGGACTATATTTCGGGGCACACCTCCAGTAGCCACGTCACCGTGTCATCATCCAGAACCGACAGACCATGCATCCCATTGGGTGCCCGATAAATCGGGCAGTCCAGGATGACATGGTCTGCGGTTTGTTCCTCCGCGCCACACTCGCAGGCTGCGCAAGAAGCCAAGCCCCATCTGTGCATCGATGAGCGGAAGCGCACAACACCGGTCCGGAGGCGGTTAAGCCTCACCCATGCCAGTCTAGGCAGGTCCACCCCAATAGGGGGAAAACCGACGTCTGGGATGAAGTCACGGAGTCTAGAGGTGTTCTCCTCCCACTCCGTGCTCCAGATGTAATCCGCCCACCGTGCCGCACTGATGTTAAGATCACTGCATTGCTGCAGGAATTCCTGTGCGGCAGGCACAAATGGGTGTCTCGACTTAAGGCGCCGGGGAGGCTCAGCAATTACAGCAAGCCTTTCGTGGAGCAGATGGTTTGGCTCCACGGCCCGGCACGCGAGACGTGCTGTGGCTCCCGCACGGCGAAGCCCAGCGGGCTGGATGCCTGCAAGAATGGAAAGATTGTCCACGGGAGTGGGACGCAGGCATCCTGTCACGATGCGCAAGGCTTCGTTAATGGGCGTGTCGATGAGGCGGGTGTGGGCACTGCGACACCATACCGGTGCGCAGTACTCACTAGTCGAGTAAACAAGGGCCAGGGCTGCCGTACGCAATGTTCTTGCATCGGCGCCCCAGCCTGACCCGACAAGTCGCCTCATCAATGCCACACGAGATGTTAACTTCTTGCGCAGTGACTCAAGGTGTCGGCGAAACGTGAGCGACCTGTCCAATGTCACGCCGAGGTAAATTGGCTCAGCGCAGCATGGCAGGGGTGTTCCGCCAATATATATTCGGAGCTCACGTTTAGCCTCCCTGTTGTTAAGATGGAAGGCCGCCGACACCGTCTTTGCCTCGCTGAGCTTCAACCTCCATTTCCGGAGGTATGCCACTAGTGTCTGCATGTCCTGGCTCAAAGTCCCCTCCAATGACTGCCAGTCTCCAGCGGAGTACACCAACGTGAGGTCATCCGCATAGGCATACTTCCGCGAGACTGTATCAGGCAAGTCATAGGTGTAGATATTATAGAGAAGGGGGGCCAGGACAGATCCCTGGGGGACGCCATTCTTGAGGCGTCGTAACCTGCTTTGCTGTCCGCTACCGGTGGTGAGGTTAAAGCTGCGATTACGGACAAGCTCCAGGATCATACTGACCATGTGCCTGTCCGGCAGCAAGCGGAGCAGCTTGCAGGTGAGGCCGCGGTGCCATACGGTATCATAGGCAGCCGTCAGATCGACAAAAACGGCTCCGGCCTTCTTCTTGAACGAAAAGCTGTCCTCGATGTCTTGAGTCAACAAAGTGACTTGGTCTACGGTCGATCTCCCGCGTCGGAACCCGGCCTGCTCCCGAGGGAGCAGCGGGTCGACGATCGGTTCGACGCGGGCGTAGATAAGACGCTCGAGGATCTTGAAGGGGATGCAGAGCAAGGAGATGGGACGGTAGCTCTTAGGATCCCCTTCAGGCTTATTCGGTTTAGGGATCGCGACAACTAGGGCTCTTCTCCAGATTTTGGGGATCTGCGATTGGCAGTCATAAGTTACTGACGGGGGACACCACGAGAAGGTGTTTGCCATGTCCCCCAACATCTCATATATCTGAACAATAACATTTCAATACAAATAACTGCATATACACCTTTCAATAAACATTTGGTAAAATGAGCTTGCACACCAAATTTATGTAAAAATGAAAGTTACGTTTACATAAAATGGCCATGTTATTAGTGCTTTGTCAAATCTGCCATAATGTTGGTTCAAACCACCTTACCAGCTAATGCTCCTTGCCAAACAACACATAGATGTGACTTCCCTCGAACCAACATAGAGACTTCAAAATGAAACAGGGGAAAACTAAAATCAAGAATTTGATTAGTCAACTCAAGCCTCTCAGACTACCAGGTGGCAATTAGATATTTTTTGTGATTATATGTGGCACAATACCGATCATTTTCCCAAAGCCATCTCTGAACACATACCACCTTATGGTGATTCTGGCTTCTGTCATATTTCATATGATTTGTGTCTTCAAGACTTCCAGGGGCACACTCTGCCTGCAGAACGCGAACATTAGCAACTTAGATGCAACACAAAGAATATCGTTTGGGAATTTACATCTCAAAGGCATGATTTTAACTTTTAAACATTCTTTTTTCAAGTAGAAATGGGCTTGATTTTATTCTCTTTTTTGTGTTTGGAAAGCCAAGGCATTCCAATCACATTGTAACTATATATATAGTAATGTCACAATTATGGAAACACAGCTGATTTCCATTGGGGACTGTGGTACACATAAGTTTTCAGGCTCAGACAGAACATACCAAAAACATCAATACCAAACACGTCTTTATGTGTTTAATCACATTATATTGATTTGATGTTATTACAATGAAAAGTGGCCATGGGTCTGGGGGATGGGTTGTCTTGGGTCATGACTCTACTACCTGTCATGTATTGGCATAATGATTGGAACATTTGATTTTTATTCTCCCAGGCATAGTGTCTACTCTTTGAATTGTCAATTCGTAAATCCTGCCATATTCATTCATCCAGTGCTGCTTAGTATTTAGGCATGTCTCAAACTGTTATCCCAAAGGGTGAAAAGAAATGTTCCATATAAAATGCACATCCATAAGCTATATTGATTACTTCAAATGTTAATGTCTTTAGAACAGAGACATCTGATATTTCACAGTTAAACCAGCAATAAACTGTGTAATATCATAATGATATTTACCAACAGCTGTTTTATTGCTTATCAGATTTACAAAACAGCTCTGCGTGCTCCCTTGGGTGGTAGACAGCATGCTTTATGTCGTCTGAGTTGGGTTTTTTTATTGATTCTAAAAAGCTTAACAAAGAAAAAGACTACCGATATGTTCCACAAAGACTTGCCCGCCTTATGAAAGCACTAGCAGGTCAACATTGCCCCCTTCAGTACACATTTTCTCTACAAAGAACCACGGTTCCTGGTTATCCAGACTTCATTTGGGAAAGTGACACTGTGCTGCTGGTGTTTTCAAAATACTGCACAGTAGTGCACAACCTGCATCTGAAATCAAAGCATTATAAAAAACAGTGAGATATCCGCACACTTCTCTTTGACTACCACATCCTCTTTTTTGCTTGTAAATACATTATATTCAATGGAATATGAACACCCAAAATTTTATGAAATTATCAAGACGACAGTTCATTAAGCCATTTATGAGACGTTCACAAGTGCAAACACCAGAGAGTAGCATAAGTGCTAGCACAGATCAGAACATATGCAGAACATGGGCGGGTTTTAATTTACTTTTTTAACAAGAAGGTGAGGCTAAGGTTTACCTGAGGATTGCATCACTGAGTGATTGTTCACAACCCATTCAACTACCGATCCACACCAAAGAAGCCAGCCCTGCCCCCATTCCACCCACCAAGTGCAGGCCTTAAAAAAAGAAAAAGACAACATCTTGACATAATTCTATGTGTTTGAACTGCTCTTTGCTGGTCTAGAACACCAAAAAACACCTGCATTTACCCTAATGCCAGCTTTTTGCACAGTCAAAATAGGGCCCATAAGGTTGCATCATACTGTATTTCTTGGTGATAGTGTGCAGTGTAAGCATTCTTACGGAGGAGTGCTGAGCTGGCCCTCATGATGAGTATACCAAACCTTTCTTTTTTCACAGCACTGTCCTCCACAGAATACAGCTATCTTTGGATCTGCCATAACTAGTTATTCAATCTAATAAAAAAACACTTTCTCTTAACTGTAAATAAATTAGGTGACATTTCTTAATACACACACACACACATAGGAAAAATAATATTATTGACCTTAAACCACTGCCAATTTTATCTGCCCGTGGCAAAATTATCATAAGCAACATTATTATCATAGGAAAATAGATAGGCATGCAATAGTGTTTTAGATATATTTACAGTCATGCCCCAATTAATGCACTGTTTTTTTCTGTGAAAGACTGACACAAATCATATCTATGAGCTATACACAACAACAAGATGGTGGCAGTGTTTCCAGCAACACCCTACTCGACTGTGATGAATCAGTGATACGAGTTGTCAGCTCACATTATACAAGCCTGAAATCAAGATAAAATCTTAATTAAAACCTTGACACGATCCTCTCAGATATTCTATAAACAATAAGATGGAAAAGATCACTTTCCTTTTTTGTTTCCAAAGAAGGTCAAACAACTGGTGTTCAGCCATGATATTATTGAGTCTTATATCATTCTGTGTGTATCCTTCCCACTTTCATTTAAATCATAAGCCCTTTCACGTGCGTCCTATTAAAGAGCTACATCTCAACTCCCGTATTTTTATTTTTACCTTATAGACATTAGAAAGTAAATTTGAATATCCCTTCCAGAGCAATAAAGATGTCCATACCAATTTCCACTTAACATTTCAGAATGAGAAAGGTACATTTTCATTATACATCAATTTGATTTATGTTAGCCATGCAAAGGGATAGCAAATTGTGTAAACATATTCCAGAATATTATGAGCAGGGTTGCCAGACTGGGGGATTCTCCCCTAAATGTAGGGCGTTTAAAAAAAAAATTAATCGGGAAAGTTTTACAGTAAATATGTATGGGAGTCAATGGCAGATGGGGGATTTTCAGGATTTTTAGCAGAAATTAATTAATGCATCTGGCAACATTGATTGATGAGACCGCTATAGATGAATATGTCAAAAATAATTGTAAAAGTGTCAAAATAATGGTAAAATATTTTGCTTCACCAAATTATTCTTAAACTTCTACACGTTATATGCTCACCTAGTTAGCCTTACAACCATATTCCTACTGTTGTATTATTGTTATTATTCAGAAATTGATGGACATGCAACATATTGAGAATGATGGTTCCAGGTATTATTGCTCTTTGTGTGTCCTTAAAACACAAAAAAAGTGAATTCATTACACTAAATGCAAAGAATGCGTTCATCAAGAAGGCAATATTTACGATAGCTGAGGAGCTAGGTGCAAGCCGTTTCCCATAATTGCTAGTTTAAGCCAGTTGCTTTGTGTATCCTGGAGTAATTAAGCAGTTGGAATTTTACATTACACAAGTGAAAATGAACAAAGAGCACATCTGGGTGTCCTCTAGGTTTAGTCATTAAAAAGCCCATTATTTTTTAAATTACTTTTTCAATCTTTCAGACCCTCTAATCCGGATGTATTCCCCAGGAGGTTGTTGCTGTTCTTGTGTTTTGAATGCCTCCCGAAGGAAAGTTGAACGTTGGGCGATCGGAGCCTGTAGCCAACGCCCCATGCTTTTGAACCTTCAGTCCCCAGACGTGCACGTTACTGACAAGGAGGGAAGTGGCAGTTGCCACAGAGGCAGTGAAATCATAAATGTAATCGCCACTGCAGGCAAATCCAGGTGGAGGTTGTCCGTCCTCAGAGTCTTTCAAAGTGTTAAGCATTTTAGAAATGGATGTAAAGGGACAATTCAACGTTAAGACTTTGGAAACTGGACGCAAGGGAAGATAATTCCCATCCATGTCCCCACACCCACCAAGTTCAGTAGCCGCACCCCCCATGTCTCATATCTCCCACCCTCAATGAGAAATCTTTGAAAACACAGGTGACAAGTTCTAAAGTGACCTCATCGCAGTCTAAGCTTTGAAACGGGTTGGTGCTCAGACTCTCTTTCTTTCCCTGTGAGAGCATGTGTCAGATCTAATATGAAGTCTGAGAGGGGTTGTTGAGCGAAAGCCTCTTGTCTTGCTTTTGTGTTTCAGAGTCAGAAACGCCTGTGGGTCTAACAGTATGCTGGAGGATTTACTTTAAAAAAAAACACAGTTTTATCATACTGTGGTTCAGCTACATGCTGAAATACAGCAATTCAGGTTTAATGGCTGCCATGTCAGTGAGGGATTTATAGTTCTCTCTTTTGCCTCATGGGGTGCCCTGTCATACCTATAATAAGGATCACTTAATATGGCCGAACACATACCTAAGTTGAAATGTTAAAGTTTATTGATATACAGTGGGTTCTGGAATGTCAGAAATACATTACCATTGCAAATGTGCCTCATATCTGGGCTTTAATGCGTTATTTTCTCTCTCCTGAGAGCTTGAAGGAGTGAGTTATTAATGCTGGTGGCTTCTGATTTGACAAGTAGTACGGGTATAAATGCAACCCTGGGATTCAAAATCCTGTTATCACCAGATAACAGGATCCAGTAAACTTCTGCCATAATTTAGTGATGTCATAAAAGCTTACTGAACATAACTGAAGTTTAGTGGCAAAGGGACCCGTGACAAACAGCGCTGTAAATTTGACATTTATTGTGACCGTATTGATTTATCTTTTCATCGGTCAATATTTTTTTTTAAAAAGAGAGAAAAAAAAGTGGTCATTCACACAAAAGCGTGTGAAATACTGTATAAGCTAACACGCAAAGAAACCTTATATCAAACATGTCCATGTAACACCATAAGTCTGAAAAATACCATTCATAATACAGGGCTTCCCATAAGTCTCTCACAACAGGGAATATCAATGTTATTTATAAAGTTTTCAGTAGGTTTGTCTGTGGATTTCATGCCTTTATCATTGCCTGTAGTAAGCTAATACTATCTGTCAGACACCCATTATGTTGTAATTTTTTTACTAAGCCTGCCATCATATTTGTTGCGATAGTACAATTTATAAAAATGTTTTTTTTCCTACTTTCATCATGATCAACTGAGGAGGCTTATCATGTAATATTTAGATGTAAGGTGTAAACCATATCAAATGTCAATAAAATAAATGTATGACTTTGAGAGCCAGGGATTGATTTTGCGATAAAAGTTATTTTTATCTAGTTTTCCAGTTTTACAGCCATGCCAGTTAGTATGGTATATCTGTATAAGCCTATTTGATATCACAAAAGTGTTCAAAAGTGTACTATGGACTGTGGATATATTAAAGGCAAGCAGTAGCAGCGTACATTTTTTTTTAAACATCTTTAATGCCTGCATAATAACTAAATAAGTCCAAAACCATTATATAAGCACAAATAAACACCAACATACCATTGGTACCACCAATATCATAAATTACACTACATAACATTAGTCAAAATCTTATAATAGAGCCGGCAACTTTTAGTATCACTCCGCGCAAGAACAGTGGCCAGCGTCACATTGCGATACGGAAGTAGACTGGAAAATAGCTTGCTAGCATTTAGTCTGCCCGTAAACAAAGGAGAAGCACAGAGAGTATACTGCTGCACAAAGGTCTACCGTTGACGAAAAATGTTAAAAAAAAAAAACTGCCAACTTTTCCATATGCTATTTCAGCATGTAAAATTTATACTACATACCATTAAACTAAAACTTTGTTTATTTAAGAATTTCAGTGGATTTAAGTGGTTATTTAAAGAAAGTTAGCCGGGGGGATATTCTGCCCAATGGTAAGATGCTAATTGTTAGCACCCTTTTTTTTTGTTAGTACCCTTTTCGTGGAATGGCCTTAGTTGAAATGTGTCTTGGGTGCATTTACACCTGCATTTTTACTTGGATAATCTCTATCCAGATATAATCTGTATGCTCAAAATGCATGAAGTGCCCAGGTGTAAATCATCACTGTCACCATTTATTATGTGATGGCACGTAGGCTTACCAGCTAGCTGGCAAAGTCATGAGAAGCTAGACATTGATGCTATGAAAGTAAAAAATCAGAAATGAGACACACAGCTAAAGGCTAATATAATATTGAGAGATTAAGTCATATATTTACTTTTCAAACAAAGTAGTGCAGTGAACATATTATAATGGTGAACAGCAATATAATGGTTATTGTGTACATGCTAAGAGTCTGTGTCTAGCCTATTCCTAGAAATGACTGTGCTTTAGGTCTGTTTGGCATCAGGCCTCATAGTCCTTAGAGGAAAATCTATTGAGACCAACCTGATCTATTGAGACCAACCTGATTTCAAGCACGACTTGAGACAAAGTTCAAGTCTGACGTTCAGATAAGCCCAATATAACCTCTCATTGCAACTGGCCTCAGAAAAGCAAGCAGGAAGCATCAATAATGCAACGTTCAGAAGGTGGTTTATATTATCTGACGGTTTTTCTGTCTCGTTTTTAATATATGCTGTGCACTTCTGAGTAGATCTTCAAAGTGTGGCGTAATGTTCTCTCTTCTTCTAAAAAAGGCCCAAAGAGTACAAAATATATTGCATGAAATATTTACAAGCAGGGGGGATGTCTATCTTCTATTCTGAGGTTAGCAGACATGTTGGAGCTGCTTTCATCTGCTGCGGGTCTTGGCAGTGGTCGTTTTTGGTGAAAAGAAAGGGAAGGGAAAGTGCAAGATAAGAGAGAAGCTTTGACCAGCTTGACTCACTGTGATAAATCTTTATCATTTAGATGATTTGGATAGGCCACTGAGGGAGTGTTGGCGTAGCGCTCATTAATACAACTTCAGAACGTCCCAGTTCTTTCTTCACATTTTCTCAATGCGTGCGACCTTTCAAAAACTACAATTTCAAAGGCAGCTGTTGTGCTCCAGAGAATAAAAAGTATAATCACATATTCTGTTGGGCTCGGAACGCTGTACATTTTGGGTGAGTACATTATAGGTGTATTTACAGTAACAGCATGAGATGCAGAAGCTGTTTTTGATTTAACAGGGCAAAAGAAAAATGTTGGCCTTTGCTATTTCCCCCAAAAGACAGCTGCACCAGTTCTTCACGAGAAGGTCGACGAGTGTTCATTTCCCACCATCTAACAGAATGAGGCTTTGTGGAGGCAAGGGCCACTGTAGCTTAGAGGAAATGGATCACGAGTCAACTTTCAGCTCTAAAACCCACCACCCACAGTTAGCTGTCAGCACGTTGAGTCTATAAATGAAGAACGCCCCCATATGGTGCCATATCCTACTTGTACTGACATACTGGGTGTTGTAGCTTCAGGTTTAAGACATGGTGCATACAGCATGCATTATTTTCTCTGGCCTGTTTGCTATATCATGCTGAGATGCAAGCTTGACAGAAAAAAGGGGCAAATATTACAGGAACGTTAACTGAAATCTTTCACTTTTGACATTGATGTCTGGAGTTATGTTTTGTGAATGATCCAAACATTTTTTATTCAAAAGTCAGACCTTTCAACTTAAAATCTTAAATGACAATGGAAATGAAATAATGTTTTGGCTTTCAAATGTTAATGCTTTAAGCAAGCAAAGACTGATCGAGTAGCCATGGTTTCCACCTCAAAACGTTTCAGAAATGAAAATGAAAAGGTGAAACTCCTCATTTTTAAATGTCACATGTGTGAATTCTAATGTTAATGTTCATATGGTTGTGTCTTTGACAAGCAACTAGCCTTAACAGAAGGCCTATTTGGTTTTATTATTCTATTTTTAATTTTTTATATAAACGGAATTCAATCCATATATTTTGGTATATATTACAAACCATTGCATAGAATCTTACAATGCAGTATACAGTGAGCACCATAATTCATTGGACAGTGACACATTTTTTGTTATTTTGGTTATGTAGTCGAGCAATTTGAGTTTGAAAGGATACAATAACATTGAGGTTGAAGTGCAGACTGTCAGCTTTAATCCATATTGGATGAACTGTTTAGAAATTATAGAACCTTTTGTACATAGTCCCCCCATTTTTGGGCATCAAAAAATATTGGACAGTTTAACATAATGTAGAATAAAGTAATAGTTTTTTATATTTGGTCGCATATCCTTTGCACTTCCTAATGTCTGTGACCCAACAATATCAAAAGACTCTTGATATCTTATGTTCTGGTACTCTTACAAGCAATACTATAATTTCTCTGCATTTGAATGGTACTCTTACAAGCAATACTATAATTTCTCTGCATTTGAATGGATCTCTACGGGAATTGCGGGGTGGGACTAGATTTAGCTGTAAATTATGCTGTAACAGTATGGAATACATGGTTGGCGAAATGGCTGTAAATCGTCAAGTGTCTGACGTATCAAACTAGCCTCAAACCATCACTCTGCTGCCAGATATGCAGTAGATATTGGATGGATCACATTAAATCAACTTATATCCATCACTCTGCTGCCAGATATGCAGTAGATATTGGATAGATCACATTGACGCAACTTATATCAGAGCCTACGCGACCAAATTTTAAAGATTTAACGCGGTCGACTTTGATTGATTTCATTTTAACAAATAGACCACACAAGTACGCTCTGAGTGGTGTCTTTCCTTTGGATTTTAGTGATCACTGCCCAGTAGCATGTATTAGAGACATGAAAGCTTCAAAAACACCACCATGTTTTAGTACTAAAATAAATTTTAAAAAAATTCTGTGAACAGGGCTTCCTGCACAATATATTTTGGAGTGATTTAAGCTTTGCTGGTTTTATTCCAGACCCTGACCTAGCATTGTCTCACTTTACTACTGTATTTAATTGTGCTGTGGATAAGCATGCTCCAGTTAAGAGACTAAGGGTAAAAAATAGAAGCAATCCTTGGTTTTCGAGTGCTTTATCCACTGAACTACGCGTCAGGGATGAAGCATGGGTGAAAGCAAGGGAAACCCAGGCGCAATCTGACTGGCAGGTTTTTAAAAAACTAAGAAATAAATGCTGCTCACTAATAAAAAAGGCAAAATCCGAATATTTAATCTCGTCGTTGGCGAGTAATCCAGCAAAATTTTGGAAAATTGTCAAGTCCCTGAATTCTAGTCCTTTGTCATCAATACCACACTCTATCCACACTGATTCTGGACCTATTACTGATAGACACAAGATCTGTGATTTTTTTAATCAACATTTTATAGAGGCTGGAAATCTTTTTGAAAATTTGAAAAATCAGTCCTCTACAGGAGACACGTCTCACCTCAGCTCTAGGTCATTCACAAATTCTCCAAAACCTAGAGTATTGTTTACATTTAGGGAATTTACAGTGAAAGAGGTCCTATTAGAATTAAAATGCATAGATGTGAATAAATCCTCTGGAGAGGATCATTTAGTCCCAAATCTTTTACGTCTCGCAGCCCCACTGATTGCACAATCGGTAACTAATATTTTTTATTTGTCATTATCGACCGGGACTATTCCCAGGGTATGGAAAGCTGCTCATGTTCTTCCTTTATTCAAGGATGGTGATGCCAGTTCGGTAAACAGCTATCGGCCCATCTCAAAATTGTCTTGCCTGGCTAAGATCTTGGAATCACTTGTTAAGCAACAACTATGCAGCTTTTTAACTTTCAACAATATTTAAAATTCACAGAAATCTGGCTCCAGGCCTGGTCATAGCACCATTACCGCAGCTTCATTGCTTATAAATGATATAGTAACAGCGTTGGATAATAAACAAAAATGTGCAGCCCTTTTTATCGATCTAGCAAAAGCTTTTGATACAGTAGACCATACAATCTTAATAAAAAAGTTGTCCTCCATCGGACTTGATAGCATAGTCTGTTCATGGTTCCAGGATTACCTTTCAAATAGAACTCAAGCTATTATGGTTGGGGATGTGAAGTCTAAATTTTTAAAAGTAAAGAAAGGAGTACCCCAAGGATCCATACTTGGACCAATTTTATTTACAGTCTATATAAATGATATTGCTAGCAATATAGCAAATTGTAAGGCTCATTTTTATGCTGATGACAGAGTGCTTTACTCCTCAGCACCAACGGGCACCCAGGCCCTTACTTACTTACAATCAGCATTTCATGTTATACAGCAAGCTCTAGCTGGTCTTAAACTTGTTTTGAATACTGAAAAAACTAAGTACATGATCTTTTCTACACGGAATACAACTATGCCAAATGCTTCCATATCCTCATTGACTGGTGCTCAAATTGAGCAAGTTCAGTACTACAAATATTTAGGTATTTGGCTGGATCATGATTTCTCTTTTAAAACTCATGTGGCCAACTTGTCCAAAAAAATTAAAACTAAAATCGGGTTTCTTTACAGAAATAGATCCTGTTTTTCATTGGACAACAGGAAGAGGATTGTGCAGGTGACAATCTTACCTATATTTGACTACGGGGATGTCCTGTACAGGCATGCCTCTAACAGTACTTTAAGGCCCTTGGATGCAATTTATCATAGCGCAATGCACTTCATTACAGGAGATGGTTTCTGAACACATCACTGTGCTTTATATAGTTCAGTAGGATGGTATTCTCTTCATTATAGAAGGAAGCAACATAGCATTCTATTTATTTATAAAGCCTTGCTAGACAAACTTCCTCTCTACCTGACTAGGCTTCTGTCCATCAAAATCGCAAGTCATCATATCAGATCTCAAGATTGGATTACGTTAGAGCCACCCAGAACTAGAACAAATCTGGGCAAAACCGCTTTTAGCGCATTTTCACCATATATGTGGAATAAATGTCAGGATATACTGAAGTTAGATTGCCTTACCCCGATCGAGTCCTTCAAGAAATTAGTGATGGATATGATACTAAAAGTGGCCGAATGTACCTGCCTTTAGTGATAAATTAGGACAATCAGACCACTATTCCCTGTCTTATGTCCTTTTTATTTTTTTATTTTTTTAATGTTTTTTTTCCCTATATTTGCGCTTGGTGTATGTGAATTCCTTGGATCTAACCTGTAATTTGTGTTTTGTAAAACTGTCACTGTAAATGTTTTATTGTAATCAGGGGGGCTCCCCTGAAAAAGAGACCTTGGTCTCAGTGGGACTTCCCTGCAATAAAGGTTTCAAATCAAATCAAGGGTTGTTTCTCCTGACAAATTTTTCTATGGAAGAATAAGTCAGGAGAAGTTATCCATCCATATCTACGGCATATCTGGCAGCAGAGTGATGGTTTAAGGCTTGTTTGATACGGCAGACCCTTGATTACTTAGAGCCATTTAGCCAACCATGTGTTCCATACTGTTCCAGCGTCATTTACAGCTAAATCTAGTCCCTATAGCTTGTAGGAGTACCATAAAATAAGATATCAAGAGTCTTTTGATATTTTTGGGTCACATACATCAGAAAGTCATGGTTTGCAAAATATATGCAACCAAATATTAAAGATGATTACTTTATTTAAGTTCATGGTAATTTGTCCAATTACTTTTCGTACCATAAAATTGGGGGAGACTGTGTATAATAAAGGCTACAATTGCTACAGGGTTCACCCAATATGGATTTAAAAACCCTCAAATTAAAGCTGAAAGTCTGCACTTCATAGTCACTGTTCCATTTCAAATTTAGTGTTCTGGAGTACAGAGCCAAAACAACAACAATTCTGTCACTGCCCGAATACTTTCCATCCCCACTGTATACTACGGTATAGTATGTATTGTGTACTACATACTAAGGGCCAGATTCAGAGTTGAGAAATGGCACTGAAATTCAGCTTAGCATACAGGGGAATTCCACTGATTTCAGAGTTTCATTTGTAGAAAAGATGCTCTCCTCCCGATTAAAATGAGCACTCAGCCAACTTTCTACCTGTAGTGAGAGCAGAGATATAGCCCCAAACTACAGTGTATGTACCAATGTACCAGGTACCTGCTATACTGTGAACTACAACAGCCAAGAGCACTTACAGTTAATGGGCAATGTCAGACAACGGAAGTCACAGGTTACCATGCCCACTGAATAATGCTCCAACCGGAGCGGAAGGGCTGGGCATTTTACTGCTAGTCCTGCAGCGTCTCTTCGAGAGAGGCCACGTTACTCTCTAGCAAGTTAACCACTAATGTAACAGTTCTACTGAAAAAATACCACCACCATTAGCTGGAGTTTTCAGAAAAATGGGGGAAATACGGCCATTCATTTTGGAAAACACAGCCCTTCATTTATCTACGGATTGGCAGCGCGTTCAGCTCCAGATCCAGCCGTGTATTCGGGCTCAAAACAGAAAGGCTTCCACCTACGACAAACTCCTGCAGCCAAACTATTAGTGGAAATCACAGACTCCGTGTTTTAACTTTATTGGTAGACAGTTTGTGGCAACTCTGCAGAATACTAAGTTTCTAAGTGTCACTATTTTCCCGTAGCAAGTCCATTTAACAAGCAACCCCCCACCCAGTCTAAACCTACCCATGCGTGACATAGTGGACAATAGCGTCTATGTGTCAGTTCATAAAAATATTTTTTCACCACCAAAAATTAGTATTCATCATAGCAACAAGATAAACCAAAAAATAGCCTGATCATATGCCAAAAAAGCAGTGAAAAGTCCTGCTCACTCAAATGCAAAATAAACATGTGAAATTATTGTATCTGTTACACTCTCCGTTCCCTCTCAGCCCCCATACCTGTCTGTGCTCCATGTTTTCCCTTTTTCCTCACATCTGTTGTTTTGTTTTTATGTTTCCCTATCTGTCTTCCGTGTCATGCAAGCTAGGCGTGGTTTCCCTTCTTGTTTCGCCCATTTCACCCTCGCTATTGCTCTGCCTATCACATTCCTTTCCCCATTTGCATTCCTCATGCCTTTGTCTCTGCTCAATCACTCTCGCATACATTCTCATGCTGCAATCACTCATTAGCTCATTCACTTCACTATATATTCTCCCGTTGTTCTTTGTCTGGTGCCAGTTCGTTAAGTCTTGTTCGTTGTTACTCTGATCTCGTCTAGTTTTGAACTAAGTCACAGTCTTGTTTTGTCTTGCTGAACTAATGCTTCTTAGTCTCATTTTGTCTTGCTGTAATTAACGCCTTGTCTGATATTCTGCTTATACCCGCCAGCCTGCAGCTTCCTGCCTGCTCCACGCTATGCCTCCCTGTCTCCCGCATCCCGCTCTCCCTCTGCTACGCCAACCCAGGATTCAGCCACTGTCCAGCCCCTTGCCTGCTCCCCACTCCCGCTCTGCCCTCCGTTCTCGCCCAACCCAGGATTCAGTCCCCTTCCCTCTCTCTCTATACTTCCAGAGTTTTTGGCGAAGTAATAAACGCTCAAAGTGAGCTTATTGTATTTCTGTCTCTGAGTCATGCATTTGAGTCCAGTCCCAATCCGGAACCTTAACAGTATCATTATACCACATCATTCTACTATCAATATCTGCTACTAAATATGAAATAAATATACAACCCTACCATTGGTTTTACACATAAAGATGTTCCTTTCAAAATGCAATGGTAATTTATTGTCTGGTACAATCCATTTGAGAAATATACACTTTATACCGCTATTACACTATCTGAAATGTCGACTCGTAATACCCCCATGCTCTGCAAGCCTGTCTCATTCATTACAGTTCATTCTGGTTTAATTGTCAGCTCTTTTATCCAACAGAGTACATTTTAACCTTAACAATGGTAAGAAAGGCGGCCGGTCCTCAGACATCCCACGCGCCCCACGGAAGGCGCTTTTTCCCTGGTACAGCCAGAGACGCAAATCATCCTGCCAACTTGTGCCAAGGATTTGCTTCCAAAAAGGAAACCCCTTTTCCGACGATGGTCAGACCAAGTAACTCTTCTCCACCTTCTCGCATGAACTGCGGTGTTTAATATCCCCTGATATTAAACCTCAAGTAAGGCTGAACATCTGGGCTTTGAATTACGTTGTTTCTTAGTATTGTTTACTAACCTGATTGTAGCCAAGATTAAATATGTTGTGTTAGCTTATCATTGATTGTAATTGATTATTGAAGTTGTACTTTGCATGCTCTTACCATCTCCTTTATTTCACTAACTCTATGGGAATACGGCTTCCCTGCCACGTTATTGTAAATCGGTAATAGATTCCATTCTAATTGGCTAAGTCCCGAAACGGGACCATTAACACATTCGCTTAACCTCAAATACGCATGCTGCTGGGAGGTAGCCATTAGGAGCTGGCAGTGCTAGAATAACTAAGGTTATATCTGCTGAGCCTCGCCTGTTAACAGTGGCCTACTATGCATGTAGCTTACTCGCTAAGGTTGAAGCCATATTCCCCTTTTTCTATTTTTTCTTTCCATATTCTCCTCAGGTTCTGTGCAGCATCCACATACGTGCACGCGCATGTAGCTATTTCCTTTGTCCGCCCCACAACGCGTGGCTACGTGCACACGCCTGTAGCTATTTCCTTTGTCCACCCCACAATGCGTGGCTACGTGCACACGCCTGTAGCTATTTCCTTTGTCCGCCCCACAATGCGTGCTCGCGTACACGCACATTCCTTTACCCCTTTTCTCCCTTCTTCATTTCCCACTTATAATCCACATTACCCATCATTTAATAGTTTTAGTTATTTAGTTGTGTGATTTAAATACCTGCTTTACAATAAACGCTGTTTTATTGTACCGATGGTCTCGTCTTAATGTTATTTAAGTGTTGAATCAAGCCATTTCACTCCACTAACTCCTTGAGGTTGATCCTTTAAATTAAATTACTGGTGTTATTAGTCTTAACCATTAGGTAAAGACTATAGACCCTCGTTGGTTTAATAAAGAGTTTGCATGACATTTGGTTATAATAAATAAAATAAATTCTGGGATCTGGAATTAAAATGAAATGAGACAGATTAAAACAATTTGACTATTTTTCCCCTGCATCACTTAGGGCTCATTCCAAAAATGCTCATTCCAATTTACTGTGCGCTGATATGTGGCAGATTAATGTAAAATATTCCTTGGAGTCATTATGAATGGGAACATTAAATAAAACTACAGAAAAATGCAATCCCGGGGCAAAAGTATACATACTGTAGAGTATAGGTAAAAGTGATGTTTTATTGAGGTACAAGAGTGAATTATTAGGCTACATATTTAGGTGTATGTAACACTGTGATATCAATGTTGTTATCTTGAACCATCAGAAGGGGCAAATGTATATGCTTTATAATGGACAAAACTAATTTTACTCATTTTATGACATGTTTTGGATCCATATATATCTACCCCCACCCCCCCCCCCCCCATCCCCCATCCCCCACCCCCCATACTGATGAAAAGACATGAATTCCCACTATACAGTACAGTACAGTATGCAGTACAGTTACGACACCAATAATATTGGGCAGGTTGGCAATTTCATAAAAACCCGAAAATGACTAACCGGTCATACATCACTCTCAGTCAACAAATAGCCTATGCATGGTCCTAAATATGCTTTCTCTCCTAAGGAGCCAACTCCTCCAACAGCACAAGATCAGCCATTGCAACGCTGGCGATACAGACCTGTAAATCATTTTATAGCAAATTTCGTTCAATGGTTAAATGTGTGTTTTACTACTAGCATATTAAACTCATATAACATTTTCATTTAATCAATTCAGAAAAATAGCAGCCTACTGGGAGCATTAATTAAGTTATGGGTCTAATTAAATAAAATCATAGCATTCATAACAACTGATTAATATGCTTGCTTTTTACAGTCAGAATTATTACGTTTGCATTGTGCACTTCAAAGGCTACATTTAGGCTTGTGAATTTAACTGAAAATAAAAATAAATTCATAGGCCTATTCTAATTGACATTCAGAAATTTACGGATGCAGCATGTGTGGTCCTGAGCAGGTTTAAATTTTGGTTGTACGTACAAACAAATCTGAGATACGAAAACTTTGATGAATGCCAAAATACGAACAAAATTGCTAATACGAACAATTTACGTGCAATTTTGCTCTGCTCACGTTTCATGAATGAGACCCACTGTGTGCAACCACCTTACTTAATTTAATTTCATTTACAAATTGTAAAAAAAATAAATTATTAAATTACATTTTATTAAGTAAATCCAACCATTTATTTGTTTACTTAATAATATTGTGTGCAACCCAAGTAGCAACAATCTATGGAGCCCCTAAGGTGATATGGGAGAAATCGTTTTTTTTCTGGTTTTGCGTCCCCTAAGGTGACATGGGAGAAGAAAATATCTGGCATGGGGAGAATTTTTTATTTTTTTTGTAACCATTTCTCCATTCAGGACCCCTTCTTTCAAATATGAAAGCAAAGGGGGCGTGTCGAAAGCATGTTTCTATTGGTCGATAATTCTGTAAATTACACACATGCGCATTCTCCACAATTCCGTCACACGTTAAGCTCGCATCGTCCGTGTTTATGTCTTTTAGGCTACTTTATTTACCATGGCGAATGTCTCAGAACAGCAGCAATCACAGAGAACCGCTACATTTATACCAAACTAATGCTACCTTCAGTTACCAATAGCTTTTGTTCATTGTTAGATGAACATTTTGTGATGTGAGTGTTATGACAATGTTCGATAATAAAATGCTTATTGTTGTTTCATAACTGAATCCTCCTGTTCGCGTTTTAACGTAAAATAAAATTAATAACGATTGACTAAATTTTCCATCTCAATTTGCAATGTTTTACATTATTTGGCCTAAATTATTATCGTTACAGTTTCCGTAAAGCCTAGACATAGCGTCAAATGATGATTGCGTATCAATCAACCCCGTTATCTTTTGAGAAATTGTACAGCGTATTTTCTTTCAATAGCAATTGCTTTTGATTTTATAACCCATTCATATCACGACATAGTTAAGGTCCCATATAGACCATGACCAATAATATAATCCGACTTTTTAATAATCTCATTCATATTACCAGTATAGTACATTACATTACCAGATAGAGCCATGACTACTTTCATGATATTTACGGACTTGACTTTCATGTTACATTCACTAGGATTTTCTTGGTTTGATGACGGTGATAAAATCTAATTGAGGTTTGAAACCTAAGTATCAATCAAATAATAGGATGCTCAAAATAAAGTGTGCATTGAAGGCTGCACCTATTGATCACAGCCTCACACCGGTGTCTACTACATGTAATCTACTAGTTGTATGAATTACAACTAAAAAAAAAGTATAGGCCTACATGGGATGGGCCATCTATTCATGGCAGGATGTAAAAAAAAAAAACATTCATTCATTTATTAATCTGAAAACTCAGGTCCTCATGACTTAATCCTTTTAAATATGTACTTCATTCATTTCAAGATTTAATAACCTTTGTTTCATTCTTGATCTATCTAGCATTCTGAACATATTCATTTGGAATTACATACCTCAGCACCCTAGTGTAGTTACAGCAAGTGTTACATGTGTTGTGTGAGTCCACTGGCCACAATGATACTGTTGAGGAACCAACAGGTTACTTGTTCCAGGGCCCAAGGCTGTCTCGTGGATAGGGGCATACCTTACAGATCTTATCATTTTGGCATCATGATACAATGAATGACTGTGATTGACCCATTCTCTCTATCTATCCACCTCCTTCTATCCTTTCCTAGTATTCCAACATGCCCCAATGTATGGTTGCCATGTTGAACAAGTGGATTATGTGGCATGAGGAGTAAATGGAATTAAGCTGTGTCAATAAAATAATATTGCAATGTTTTCTTTTTTCTATGAAATCAGGGTGTTAGTAAGCTTACACATGAAAAACAAGATGCCTAACCGGTACAAGTATAGTAATCAGGCAATCACTGCTCTTGTTTCAGCATCAATGTTGAGGGGGAAAATAAGAAAGATTCACTTGTGCATTTTAATGAAAATATGAACTTGAACATAAATTTGTACAAAAAAAAAGGTAAAACAAATAACAAACCTTAAACCTCTTCCCATACTAGGAGGGTAATACTGCTACCATGAGTTTTGTAAGAAAGCAACTCAATGACAGCCACTTTCATAAAAACAGTAATTGGAACAGAAGCCCTGAAAGTCCATTAGTTGAATAAAAAGCATAGAACACTCCCTTCTTCCCATTTCCAGAGAACCCTTTGGGAATGTCTTTATAGGGTGTGCCACATTCCAAATATTCGAGACCTGGTACTCAGTGCGGTATTCATTTCAGAATTCTTCTGAATAACATTCCCCATTGACACAGCCTGAAATCACATTTAAAAATACATAAATGTCTGATTTAAGAGTGTTAGACAACATCTCAATTCATGGAATGCATCAAAAGTGCACACCATACAGGAAATGTTAATGTACACTTAAGTACTATACTAACCATAGTTTAACACATGAACATGCCAAAAAACAAATTCTACGTGCATAATAAATAAATAAACTCAACATCATATAAGGTAACAGGTGAGCCTTTCTTCTGAACACTGATCTGCTGATAATGTCCCGGAACTTACTTCCATGCTGCACAGAGCGCTGTCTGTGTGACTCCTGGTGTGTCATCAATTTGTGCTTCTGGCTAGGCTGGTAGCTATACACTTTAGAACAAAAAAGGGCAACCACCAACACAGATGTCTTCAGTCAACGGGAACTGAGCTTGAACTGTTATGTGTCTCTATTAAGCAAAATAACGAGAGTAACGTTTAATCAACAAGAACAACCTTTAATCATCTAAGTTAAATTAAGTAGCCTGTTCCAATTTCCTCACACTGATGTAGCCTACCAGTAATTGTTAACTAGCTCATAGGCTATTAATCAACGAACATTAACGTTAAGTTCTTAGCCTCACTTTTAATACAGTTTTGACTTTGCTACAGCGGGCGATAAAACACACAATGTACAATTTCCTGAAGATAATTTCAAAACACCATTTTCAAATTATATATGCAACACTTTACGTAGGCTAAATAATACAACTTTTGTTTTCAGGCATTATTTACTCACCGACATGCTTGCGTGCCTACCGATAGAAACATAGGAGCCGCACTTCCTGAAGGTTTTGGATAGGCTACACCTACTTCTTTGGAGGATGCTTTTGATTGGATAATGTGTTTGACTAACTTCGAAACAACCAAAAGCTTTTAAAACATTTTTTTTCAAAGAAGGGGTCCCGAATGGAGAAAAGGTTACAGTAAAAAAAAAATTCTCCCCATGTCACCGTACTACGGAAGCCCTGAAGCGCAAGGTGAAAAACATTTTTTTGAAAAGCTTAAATATCTGTAACACTTAAAATATAGGCTAATGTTACTGAAAAACACATTTGTTAACTCTAGCTATGTTGTGTATTGAACGAATGATGCATTTATCAGGTTTAGAGATAATTAGCTGCCAACAGGTGCTGCTTATTAGGCTATATTTTATTAGAGATTAAATATTTATTGTATTTTAGCTACAGTCTGGTGTTTACAGTGCAATTGTATCGGTAATAGTAATTGTATCGTCTCTCCTGACGAGAATGAGCACATCTTTCCTATTACCGATACAATTGCACTGTAAAAAAGAGGCGGCAGTGTAGTATAATGGTTAAGGAACTGGACTTGTAACCGAAAGGTTGCAGGTTCGATTCCCAGGAAGGACACTGCCGTTGTACCCTTGAGCAAGGTACTTAACCTGAATTGCTTCAGTATATATCCAGTTGTATAAATGGATAAATAATACAATAAAATGTAATAAGAAGTTGTGTAAGTCGCTCTGGATAAGAGCGTCTGCTAAATGCCTGTAATGTAATGTAATGTAAAACACCAGACTGTAGCTTAATCCATAATAAAATACAATAAACACCATAACTTGTTGCCAACTAATATTATCTCTAGATGCATCATTCATCCAATACACAACGCAGAGTTAAAAACGCAGCCGACAAACTTTTATATTTTAAAGTGTTTTGTCACGCTCCCCATGTTGAAATGAAGCACCAAGTAGCCGACACACGCAATAACCCAAAAATAGCTTTAATTGCACTTAGGCTACAGTGCACGTTGAAATCAGAGTTGAGAGCGAAGCATAAGAACAGTTATGTGGTTCGGACTCCAGTCTTGAAAATGTTGAGGAATGTATGGCAAACTCAGAATCCAGAATGAAGCTGATCTAATCTCCTACTTCAGACATTTGTGTAACAATAACGCCCTCTCCTCACGAGAATGAGAACATCTCTCCTATTACCGATACAACTGCACTGTAAAATATCAGTTTATGCATTTAATCTCTAATAAAATATAGCCTAATAAGCAGCACCTGTTGGCAGCTAATTATCTCTAAACCTGATAGATGCATCATTCGTTCAATACACAACATAGCTAGAGTTAACAAATGTGTTTTTCAGTAACATTAGCCTATATTAGCCTATATAAGTGTTACAAATATTAAAAAAATATATAGCCCCCCCGTCCCCCCATGTTAAAATGAAGCACGCAAGGACTCAAAAACAGCTTTAATTGCACTCAAAATACACACTGAAATCAGAGTTCATGCTGAGTTATATCTCGTAAAAACGTGCCCTACAAACGAGTTAATAACTTGTATAAAGGAGCCACATAAACGCGATAATATCTCGAATAAACGAGATAACTCGTATAAACGACAACGAGATAGCTTTTCAAAAAAAATGTTTTTTTCTCGATTTAACGAGATAGTATCTCGTTATAACGAGATAGCTTTTCAAAAATTATTTTTTCACCTTGCGCTTCAGGGCTTCCATACTTCCATACCTTAGGGAACGCCAAATAATAATTATTATTTTTTTACCAGAAAAAAAAAAATCTCCCCATGTCACCTTAGTGGCTCCGTAACAATCCGCCAACATCTTTGAAGCTTTTTTCCCCCAGTTACTAAAGAGTGAACTGCAAAACCTGGTTGCAAAAAGAACTTGAAACCTCGCCCACCCCATTGTAAGTCAACGGAGAAAGCTAAAAAAGAGCCCAGTGTTCTCTGTGGAAATATAAAGTTGAAACATTTTTTATACAAAAAAGGAAAACTTTTTTTTACACAAGAAATGACGGTTTAGCTAGTTAATCCAATCCCTTCTAATGTCTCCCCTGGGTCTGATTTTTAAAAATAATTGTGCCAATATTCATAAATTTGGGTTCATTCCAATGGATGCAATTTGGCTTTGCCTATTACAATAAAATTACTATCTGATGTATTCAGAAACTACCCTGCTGGCTGCCTGGCACTAAAACAAGAGTCATGGTCATGTTTTATTCATAGACTGTGCTCAATTCAGCTGTAGCTACGAGCATTGGAAACATGGACTGAATGCCGCTAGCAATCTATCTATCAGTGCTATAGGCTACTATACTGCACTGCTAGCAAAAGCGTAAAGTAATGTAAATGAAACATTGCTTCGCTGATGGTAACTCAATTTAACATTGTGTTCATTCACATAAACTTGAAATTATGACCCAGGATAGTTTATTTGCCGTAGCTATGTCATATCGATTGCATTTAGATTATCTAATAATAGTCTGATAACTTGTTCAGTTTTACACTAGCATGAAGTTGGTCTATAAAGAAAATCTTGGATAACACTTTTGTTGAACTATATGCCATAAGGCAGCATGTCTTAAGCATGGCACAACACCTGTCATAACTGGTCATGACAGTGTATTACAGCTTGTGACGGACGTCATTACACTGGCATAATGTATACCGTAATCACTTGGCAACAGTTTGAAATCTTTGGAATATTTGCTGCATACATTATAACAGTGATATGATGATTGTCAGGAGCAGTAATGTCTTGGTTGGAAATGACAGGTGTTATGTCAGGATTATGGCAGTGTTATGCAGGCTTTATGGCATATAGTTAAAGTGAATTGTGACCAACACGTGTCTTAAATAAACAGCAATTGTGAGCTCTGCTCTTTGGAAGAGTCCCAGAGATGGTGCTTAATGGATGTATGTAGCTATACCGTACATCAGAGACTTGAACATAAACGATGAGCCTTGTCCTTGACCTGCCCAAGCACCCCCCCCCCCCCCGTGTGGAGATAAATTTCAAGAGTAATAATCAAGTCTGCACTCATACAAAGGCTTCATGTTCAGATCAATAAAACATCATAAAAGTATTTCACACAAGAGGGTAATATACACTGTGAAACAAATCAGAAATACTTTTCAAAGTGACCACTCAGTCCTACGTAATGGTTAGTGTGTGACAATACTTGTATGCCATGCTGACTCAAAAAAGGAATACGAAACAACATGAAAGGAATGAGTCATTCACCCCTAACCTCTGCACCCCCTGTCCATAAATATCTGTGTGTGTGTGTGTGTGTGTGTGTGTGTGTGTGTGTGTGTGTGTGTGTGTGTGTGTGAGAGAGAGAGCATCCCTTTTGTTTGCCTGTAATTATTTGTGTGTCATGTACTTCTGAATATGTAATCCGCTCACAGATGATCAGCAACCAAACTTGCAGAGCTGCACAAAGGTGAATGCATAGTGTTTAGCACAATCTGAAGTCTCACAGTTCTTCCAATAATTCATAATTTTTACATCCCATGAGCTCAGCTATTGCTTTATAAATTTTAGGATGTGTGTGCTCATTGTGTGACATACTCTTTTCCTCCTCTCGTCGGTCACAGCCTTTTTAGTGTTACCAACGAAGCCACCAGAGAGGTGCTGTAATAGCCCACGGAAGGCCTGTCTTTAAAACACTCCACCTCCAGTGCACCCTCTGATAATTAGATCTATTATTAGGAAGTTTGCGCATTTGCTATTAACTTAAAATGAATAATGATTTCCTTTTTTTATAAGCTCCCTCAGAATATTGAAGCATGATGTCACAATTAAGTCACAGAGCCTAATTATGAAGTGATTCATGAAATGATAATTGCTAGCCTTTATTCAAATTTATTAACTTGGTCAGGATTAATCATTTTTGAAGAAGTGATTTTAAGTGTAAATCATAAAATATACATATTAAAGAAAGGAAGAAAGGAGAGGGACACAAATAAAAAAAATAAAAAAATGAAAAACAGATTTCCACATAGATGGTAATACTGTAATACTGTCCTAAAAGTGAGGTTGATTTTTAAAGCTTTGTGTTTTTCATCAAACGGCCCAGTCAGAACAACCAAGCACCAGAAGCTAAATATTCTATTTTAAATGTGAAGGCTCAATTCTAAACCCCACTGGTGAAAGATATCGACTCGGAACTGATAGCTCCACAAATCAAGGCCAGGCTTTTGGACCTCAGATACACCAAGAAGCATTTAATCCACTGTAATCTTAGATAAAGGCCAGGCTTCTGTTTGCCTAACAGAAAGCACTGTTCAGAGCTGTCAAATAAGGTATTCTGTTTTGGGGTTAAAAGAATGTAAGGTATTTCATGCATATCAATAATTTTAAAGGGAGGAAAAAATGTGAATGTAAATGGTTTCTTGTTGCCATGGAAATGTTTTCCATATGTTCATTAAAGGCATTAAACTAAGCGATTACATTAGTCTTATTTTATTTATTTTATTTTATTTGCTTGCCCTTTGTATTTATCATGTTACATAAATTTCACGACATCATCCTGCTCAAGTATATATCCCCCAATTGGGACAAATCATGTCCTACCAAGAAATCTTACAATTATTACATAAAACAACTAATTTACAACAATGTTATAATGTATGCAGCAAATATTCCAAAGATTTCAAACTGTTAGATATGTACAAAAATGTAATGTAATCAGTCATAAAAAGGGTTAGCCATATCATAAGTCTCAGTCTCACTCCATGGTTTCACAGAAGGCAGGAAGGCTAATTGGCCTCTGTTAAGTTTCCTATTTTTTTTTAAATTAAAGAAATAATATTGATCAGGATTGTCTCAATTATAACAGGTCAACTCCATCTCCCTTCAGAATCTAAACACAATAAGAATTATGGTTGAAAATGGTGAATTTGCACTTTCATTAAGGGACCTCTTAGCAACAGATAAAAATAAAATGGCTACTTACTACAGCTATGACAAAATATAACATTGTGTGAACTCTGCAAGCTACTTTTCTGAGTTGACGTCTATGCTGTCGGACGTGGCCCACTCTCAATTATCTTTAGTAATTGAATCTAGCCTAAATTGAATTTAGGAATTGAAATTAGCCATTTATTTTCAATTAAGTTATTTACATACTATGGAAATATTCATAAATTGTTTTCTATAGCCTAAACATCTGCTTTATTGAGCAAAACTAGGTTTTTGTAATGGGCGTCCTGTGTGAATGTGTGAAGTGAGGGTATTATCTGGTAGAGGAGGTAATCTAATTAAATATTGGAATCATACATCTCTAGAGGCATATTTTTCTTGATTTGGCTCTGTACTCCATAATTTTAGATTTGTCATCAAACAATTCACATTTAATTGAAGTGCAGATTCTCAGTTTTTATTAAAGGGTACTTTTCCATATTTTGTTTTCACCATGGAGAAATTAGATCACTTTTTATACATATATGTAATATGCTTTGGTCTTGCCATCACACTGATACAAGTGAATCTTGGTTTAATCTGTCCACAAGATCTTTTTCCAGAACTCTGCAGGCTCCTTTAGGTACTTCTTAGCAAATCAAGAAAAAATGTCTTTGTCCCAAATAATATGGAGGGCATATATACTTTTGCCTCCTGTCTGCGTGTGCATATTCATTGTGACGTTGCAAGAAGAATCATCTATTCACTTTATTTCAGTGGCCTTGGACAAAACAACATTAAGCTGAATTGACTGGATTGACAGACATGAATCACTGCTCGCTACAACTATATAAGGTGCTATCGTAATTACACATAGTTCAACCTTTTCAAAATGATCTTTGTAGGCTATCCATCAGCTAGTTATCCTCACGTGTTCAATACCACCAACCTGAGTCTAGTGTTGACTCTCCGATGAGTAAAACAACACAACTACCTTTCTTATCGAATCAGGTGAAGTACAATCATGCATTGATTCTTATTCTCATATGTATGCACTTAATTCACGTGAGACGACATATTGGAATGATAAGAAACGAAAATGAGGCTAAGGTGGGAAAATACAGGAAGTGTTTGAGCGTAGTAGTATTACAGGCTTTTTTGTTATTGAGACACATGCTGTGTACTTTAAGCAGCCAAACCAGAGCAAGACTGTAAACGTAATGCAAATCAATTTATTTGGTCATATAAATTTACCTTTTCAAAATGGTTTTGGTTATGGGGGAGTATAGCGCTACTTAGTTTTTAACCAGCTACCTAAATCATAAGGGGTCTCATTTTTTTTTGCATTTCGCACAACACTGACTGTAAAATCATTGCATTGGATGATCTAGCATTAGCACACAAATTATCAAGCAATACGAACACAACACAATCACAAGCCAGGTATAGACAGAGCAAACTGTTTGCCCCATCTTGCACTGTTTTTGTTTCTAATTAGTTCTCTTTTAAATCTTTTTATTCAGTTATGGAATAATAGGTGAAATCAGCGGGGTTTAATAAGCTGAGACTATGGAAACTTGGTCACAGTAATTAAAAAAATATGAAGGATTAAGAATAAGGTTAAAATTCAGTTAACATGGTGAAATTTAAATTCATCTCAGTTTTTTAACCGTAGGCTATCGAAAAAACCGTATGCACAGCGAATCCCGGGGACTGTAGCCTAGGCTATTTGAAAAACAATAAATGCAATTTTCACTGGACAGGGTTTTTTTTACTTTTTTCAGTCAAAACCATTCTATTTACTTACAGGCTGTAGGCCTAGATGAAGACAGCTGTATTGTAATGACATCGAAAGTGCATTTTCAGAACTCATATGTCCGTCTATTGCAGTGTGCGAGTTTTCCGTTGAATGACAATTCACGCATTAGGTGTAAATGACAATTCACGCATTAGGCTTGATATAGGTGTTATCAGCAAAGTTTTTAGTGGATAGCCATTGTCCCCCCATAAGATTACAGGAATTTTTGGCAAATATAGGCTAAGTCATAGCTTGATCCAAGATAATTGTGAATAGTCTATACATGTAACCTTACACATACCATCGCACACCTGGATGTTGAAGGAGTGGGCTGAAAGCAATTTAATGCAGCATTCCCCTTCGCTGAGGGACAGGTATGTGGTCTTTGATGTGCAGTGGAGCTAATCATAAGGGTGAGGAGACGGGGAAAAAAGCCAAGGTTTTTACTAGCTTTTTGTTCTGCCATGGCTGCTACTTCTGTGCAGAGGGACTCGCGAATGCGAGATCGGAGCCAGGAATGGGCGGTAGCTACTTTGTTAGCTAGCAAGATCGAGAGCCGGCGATGTATGACCGGGGATTCTGGGTAGTTTAGTTATGTTTCTCAAACTCCATTAATTATACGATTCAATTTGATTTAAACACAGTGAGTATTTAATGGTTAATGTATCACATATATGTCAAAGTTTGGTCCATACAATGCCATATATCAACATAAGGGTGACTGAAAGATCCCAAAGTGGGAAAGGTAACGTCTTCCGGGACCAGCCAGGGACAGGAGGGGGCGGGACTACTAAGCTCTATAGCACTTACGTACCTTGCATTCTAAAACATGCTGAGCCTTTAGACAGTGCGAACAGTGTTGACAGATAATTCTCGTACATTGCCGTAGATGCACCAAATGTCGATGCATGTTACAGGTACAAGCAGTATTCCTAAGGGTCAGATGCAAAGAAAGACCTCTTTTGGGAAAGTGATTCACTCAGGGTATGATTTGGGTATGCCAGGTCTGATTTACTGGAAGAAAATAAATACATTTGAAGCACTTACAACATAACTACATTTTTCAATAGAAAAAAAGTCTGACCGCATTATGTGTAATGCCTCATATAGGTCATCTTGTTAAATATACAGACCTTGAATTAACCAAATTAACAAAGGGCAGTCCAGTGACCAGTGGCGGTCCTATATTGGGGCAGGGGGGCACCACTTATTACTGGTCTAAGATATATTTCTTGATGAGAAATTTCTGTTCTTGCTGTAAATATGCGCAGAGGTATTTCTTTCTGTTGTTTCAATACGGGAAACTAAACTGAGTGGTCACTGGTGTCTTTTTGTAATTCACGTTTACGTTTAAAACATGTTTTATATTTTTAAATAACCGTTTAAAGATTTATATAACTATTTTCAGTCGCCGTACAGCCATGGATTGAATAAAATGATAAATAAAACCCGATACGGAGCATACTTTGCGACGATTTTTGTGTCAGAACATCAACGGACACCAGTGACCACTCGGTGAGTTTCCCATCTTTGAAAAAGAATGTTT
Source organism: Synaphobranchus kaupii (assembly GCA_029718625.1). Taxonomy (NCBI): domain Eukaryota; kingdom Metazoa; phylum Chordata; class Actinopteri; order Anguilliformes; family Synaphobranchidae; genus Synaphobranchus; species Synaphobranchus kaupii. The sequence goes on from CM056393.1 coordinate 24,701,250, forward strand.
ATGGTGTTTTTTTTAAGGGTTTTCTATATGCCAATCCAGATCCATTGTGTAAGTTAGCTGTGACATGAGCAATAAGCAATATATCTCAAGACTGCACAGTTCGTCAAAAATCGTAAATAACCTTTTAACAGGGGTTAACATGGTAAATACCAAACTTCTCCTTTAATTAAATAAATTGGTGAATTAGAAATACAATCACATATCACATATTTCAACAAGTGTTCACTTTATAGGATGCAATACTGTCACACATTCAACAATGGAGGAAACGACTGCACAAACTATTCCAGACAGGATGTGTATTACGATGTATTACTATGTGCTATGTATTACTACCTATAATGGACTCTCAACGCAGCACAGAATGCCCAAAGCAGATCATCAACGCTGATCATTGATAGATTTCTCTGTGGAAAAATTAATAGTCACAATAATGAGTAAAAAAAAATACAACAAGGTTTATGAAGAATTGCACTTACCAGATGCAAACACATTTATATTCCCCCTCAGCATTGTTTATTTTAAGCTTTTTTTCATCTTCATTCCACCTGTTATTCCTCCCATATGGTGTATAACTGATATGGATTAAACAATTAAGCCAATTTTCTCCCTATGACTTCTGGCAGTTGGTTCAAACATGAAAGCTTGCATTTCAATTAACAGCAGAATTGCCCCAAAAGATGAATTATTTTTACTTCCCTGTACAATTAAAACAAGACATAGCTTACAAGATTATCTATAATTAAAAAGAGTGCTGGGGTGCCCGGCATGTATGTGTTCTGTTATTTAGCAGTGATTTGTTGTAATAAGGTGAGCATGTATATTATTGGGACAATAGTTTCCTTGTTTGCTTGAACATCTAATATCCTCCAGGCATGTGCTTCAGTACAGAAAAGTTATTATGTTGCAAATTAAATTGCAACAATATTAGCAATGAGTGATTTTGAAAGGAGAATGGTTCAATGATATTGCTCTGAAAGTTTTATAATATTGTATAATTAATCAATATTAGTCTGGCTTTCCAAAAAGTACAGAGCAAGAGGTTTGATTGCTGACACAAGGATCAAATTATGACACATTTTATGTTGTTTTGGCCTTGTACTTCAGCCCATTGGATTTGAAATGGAACAGTGACTATGAGGTTAAAGCAGACTATGCAGACTTTCATCTTTAATTTGAGGGTATTTATATGGGAAATAGGGGTATATGGGGGGTACTAGATCAAGCTGTAAATTATGCTGGAACAGTATGGAAGACATGGTTGGCTAAATGGCTATAATTCATCAAGTGGTTGTGGTATCAAACAAGCCTAAAACCATCACTCCGCTGCCAGATTGCATAAACTAGATTTACAGAGCCTACTCTAACTTACTCTATAACTAATTTACAATCCGCCTCCCTTTAAATCGAGATCGGTGCATGTCATCTTTCTACTAATACCTAACCCATCAGATATAGGATAGGAGCCTGGGATTTAGCTAGACGTAGCTAAATCTCTATAGCCTCAACACACGCAATGTTTCTGGCCACGTTAGCTTCATGCTAAAGCTAGATTCGTATTCCCCTCCTCGAGATTGTCTTGTGATCTGAACACCACGTGTCTGGCGCACATACAGAAATAGAACTGTGAATTCTATATGCCTCATTCTTTGTCTACACTTCATTTCACTTTCCATATCATTCACTGTTTTTAGAATGTTACTTTAGATGTGTTTGTTGTTTAATAAATTGTATTTACTTAAACCTGGTCATCGGTCTGATTGTTGTTTGGATAAACATTTGAGCCTATCCTCCAAAATAACTTATGCCTTCAGATTAAGTTATTGATTATTATTTTAATAATTAACATTGAAATTCATAATCATGATTTAATAATTAATTTTATGAGACTGATTAATTATACTTTTGCACCTAGTGTGAAGCAATATATAAATTTATATATATTCTGCACATTCATTGGTGCTTGGTCCATGTGATGACTTAAGACGTTTTAACTGTCTGTCTTCACTGCCAAATTATTAATGTACCTAACGACACTACACCTACATCCTGGAGAGTGTTCATGATCTGTTCGACTGTTGAAATGGGGTTTCTTTGGTCATCCACTATAGTGGTCTTCCGTGGTCTACCAGGTTGTTTGCTACTGCTGAGCTAACCAGTGAGTCCTTGCTTCTTAACAATGAACCAAACAGTTGATTTTGACACACCCAATATTTTGGCTATCAATTTATTCATATTTTCCACCCCATGATGGACTGCTTTACTGGCATTGTCACTTCTTTGGGCCTCAGATGTTCAGAGACAACAGCAACAGACTCCAAATACAGGTTCCTCACCTAGAATCAACTTTCAACCTTTTGTTAGTTGTCTTGTGCATAAACTAATGATGCAAGAACACACAACTGGCCAAGAAACAGCTGAGCAGACATTGTCCAATTAATTTCCGTCCCCAAAATGGGGGGACTATGTATAAAAAGGGCTGCGATACTGACATGGTTCACTCGATATGGATGTAAATACGTGTAAATTAAAGGGGACGGTCTCCACTTTAACCTCATGTCCATTTTTTTATTTCAAATCCAATGTGATGGAGTACAGAGACAAAACAACAAAAATTGTGTCACTGTCTAAATACTTACGGACTGCACTGTGTGTCTATACTGTATATATTCCATGGATAATAAAATATTGGGTAATTAATTCTATATTTCTCCTGTACTGGAACATGGTGTTTGGTTCTATGACTTGATTGTTTATGTTTGCATACTAGAGAGGTAAATTAATTACTTTTGATGTTTATATGGGTTTATCAGCAGGTGAGCCAAAGGGCCATTCTGTGCTTTAATATGACAAGGAATTACTGGCACATACGGACAGATTAAAGATGCTGCTGCCACTCTATATGTATCCTGTTCAATAGGAATATCATTCAGAGGAGAAAAATGTAAGGTGATGCCCCCATAATCCCCTCTTCTGTATCTCTAATCTCTGATATTTAAGACAAGCACGTCTGGTGCACTTCCACTGTGACCTGCAGAGAGAAAAAGGAGGAGTAAGATCAGTCTGTGCTGTGTTTGAAGAAAAGCCCAGCTCAATTAAGGCTCTAAATAGGAAGAAAAATATGTTTTGCAGATATTGAGAGACGTGAAGATTCGAGACAATACCCGAAAGCAAGGAGCAGACAAAGATTAGAGACCTCACCAGGGACGCATACTGGGGTTAATTGGATGACCCTATCCATCTCAATTAAACTTTTTTTTTTTTAAAGAAATAGATCTCCCAAGTTACACGTGAAAATAGATACATGTTATCATGTGGCCTGTCCTTTGGGTTTGTCCCAAAAAGATGGAAGGAAAGTAACTTTCCTACATCATGTAAGGCAATTTTTAATTAGGAGAACAGGGTCATGAGACTCAATTCAATTGCCTTGGCATTCTGTTGATTTACAGTTGTTCCATTGGCAGGGGCACTTCAGAGTCCTTTACATTTACCTTAATGTGGCATGGATTTATTTATTTAGTTAATAATAACTGAAAGTTATTTAAAAGTCCAAAGATCTTATTTTAAAAGAGTTGTGTTTACTCAGCTTCAATATATTTCCACAACCAGTTTGATTAAACAATTTGATTAAACAGACATGACTTCTTAAACCGCATTAATTGTCAACGTAATTGTCAGCCTAATTGTGTTACAGCAATTGAATTCAAATAGCGAATTGAACCATATTTTAAACTTAAATGAAAATTTAATTTAAATATCAATTTCATGAAATTGTGGTTCAGCAACTTTAACTGAAGTATAAAAAGCACATTTTAAATATTAAATTTTAAAAATATAAAAAGCAAAAAAAGCGTAAAGCAAATAGTAGGATTGTATACTGCACCGCCACCCAATCCAGAGGTCACCACTCTGCCACCCCATCCAGAGGTCCTGCCGGAGGACACCCCGTCAAAATGGGGGTCTTGAAACAGAATGATTCATGGCTAGAGGTTGTATAAAAATGTATGGATAAATGAGCCCTTTTACTTGGCACAATTTGTTTTCACCAACCACCTATCCCACATGGTGATATGAACCTTCAAATAAAGTACCAAAATTAATTTTTGTAAGATTTCCATGACAATTTCTCAGACACTTAAGTGCTCGAGGGGTCCGGGGGCATGCCACGCCCCCCCCCCCCCCCCCCCGGAAGAAAATTTTTGAAAAACAGCACTTAAATGCTCATTTCTAGTGCCCTTTCCGAACAGTATTTATTAATTTGCTGTTAAAAAAAATGACAAACAAAAGCACTCCAAACAAGTTAACAATACTGCAAAACAAACCAAATCTTTAAAAAAAAATAATAATAATCTAACGTTATGTACGTGCTCTTGCAAAATTTCCCTTCCTCCCTTTCTTTTACGTAGCTAGATCCATGTATTAGATATTAGATATTTGTCATGGGCTACGCAGCCTTTCTTTATTTCTGCGGTTGTTCTTTTTCTTTGTGACGATAGAGCAGTCTATCGGATTTTCTTTCCTCCGTTCCGTCTTTTCGGTTGCTCTGTTACTCAACGGGCGCACCTGTTCTCAATTACCCTGCAGGTATTTAAGTCCCGTGACTTCCTTTATTCGGTGCTTCTGTATTGTTTTGCTGACATTCAGAGCCGGTACGGTATAGGAAGTGTGCTTACGGGAGACCACTTTGCCCAAACCTTTGTGTTGGGGTAACGTGGAAGTGCCTACGGTGCATTTAGTGTTAGTTAGGACTTTACTGGCTCTGTCCTTTCTTTTCTCCACGTTGTGGCTCCCTGCTGCCTTTCACTCTGAGACAAGTCTTATCTTCACCATCCTGTTTACCTCTCTTTTCCCCTGCTTTCAGTTATTGAAAGTGAGAGGTTTTCTTTCTTTTATACTCAAGCCTTAGAGTATTTCTCACCCGTTTATGCGGGTTGTCATTATTTCTCGCCCGTTTCCGTTCGCCTTTTCTCTGATCTCGGAGCTAGGCAAACTAATATCTACCTGTTCTCGCTTCGCCCGATTTCTGCGGGTTGTTTTCAGTTCTCCTGTCTCCCTTTTAATTCTCTAGTCGAGAGTGGGAGCTTATTTTCATTTTCACAGAGTTTTCTCCGTTTCTGTGGTTCCCGTTCACGGGAGCTTTTAGATTTCCTTTTCTACCGCGTTTGGTCCTCCGAACCACACTTCCCCCCTCACAGATATTATTCTGTTTCTAACTGAGAAAAAAACATCATATAGCTATTTGCATGTACTGTATATAATGGTTAAGATGTAGCCTACTTTTACTGCCTCTCTCTCTATTGTCATCATTACTGCTACCTGCTGTGTAGTTGAGCTGCTGCAGCCTGCCTCACTCCTCTCTCCCCCATCATCCTGAGTGTACTGTTAATAACATGAGGTTAAATATAAGTCTTATTCACTTTATTTCATCAGTTGGGAAATAGCTCATCATTATCATATCACAATGATCTAAATAATGAAAATGTCTAAAACCGTGTCAAATGCAAGTTTGAGTGGACTGGCTAAAGTTAAAATTAGCTAGCCGATGTACTAGCTAGCCCAACCTTGGTCCTTGTGTATGCTTGTTTTCATTCCACAGTTGCAATTCCAGAATTTGGGCTACCTTTTAACCGCCGCTTCTCAGTGGGTTTCAACGCACTGGAGGGCAATTAGTTTGGCTTCAAAAACCAATATAAATCTCCTTTTCGAAAACGGGAAACTCAGAGTATGTTTATGGTCTCTTTGTGAATTTTTGGTTTGTCTTTGTTTATTCAGAACATGTTTTAAACAACAGTAGCCTAATGTCATATCTTGCGGATGTAAGCAAGAGAACAGACTTACGGAAATGCAGAATTAATTCAATAAAACCTGATAGCCTATAAAGCATGGTTTGGGTAGAGTTTTCATTTCACTATATTTTTCAGTAGAACATATAGCCTAGTCTACAGACATGTCTGAGTAGCCTATAGTGTGAGTTTCTCGTTTTCGAAAGGTTTTTGAAGGCAAAACTACATGCCCCAATTGGAACGTGTTTAAACTCACTGAGAAGCTGCAGTTAAAATGTTAAAAAAAGCTATTAGTGAGGTTGTGCTATGCACGATTATACATTATGGGAAACAATCGTTCAATAAGGTCTGGGTTGAAAAGTGAAAAGAGAACCTATCATTTAAACCAGTTTACCTCAGAGTAGGCTACGCAGCTCACCACTGTCACCAAAACACTCAGATGACAGATACCACCGGAGTTCTAGCCAGACCACTTTTTCTCTGGGCAGAACACTCTCCTCTAAAATATATAGCTATGGGCAGAGGACAACGTAGCATTCCAAGTGTTGTGATTGGTTGATCTGCCCTCGACCCTCATATACTAGTTGACTGCGCTCTCGCAGTAGTGATGGGAATTACGGCTCTTTTAAGGGAACGGGATCGCATGGCTCCGTTCGGGGGGGGTGGGGCACTTTACGACTATGAATGGCAGGATTACACTAGCCTACTAAATATAATAATGCACATACTAGTCGCCAAATGTCTGGCAGAGGACTGTAACATCTGCCCATTGGCAGATGACATAAATGACACGTGAACATATATGATACTCTATGTAGTACCTACAGTACTTTTTTTATTTACTTTGTTCATATTTATGTTCCCTTCATTATGGTTTTCTACCGACCCTGACCCACACACACACTTAAATAAGAATATAATCATAATTAGAAATGGATTAGAAATTTATAAATATAATATAGGCTTTAAACTAATGTATAATATTTTCCCACTCACTTTACAAGACGTAGCCTACGACGTCCTGTCGATATATTATGCAAGGTTGTGGAAGTTGAGCGATAGAGAGACGACACATCATTTGCAAGTTGAAGAGCTAATGCAAACTCTCCGTTTATTTTGCAAGCAACACAAGTATCAAAACAACGCATTCGACAATGTCATCACCCCTTAGGGGTGCATGGGAAATGTATTTAAACCTACCAACGGAGTTTGTGAACTTCGCTATGTATTTAACATAACAGCGACAGTTAACGTTACTAAAATCTATAGGCTATGAAAATGTAATCTAATATAAAATATAATATACAAAAAGCATTATGGTCACACGGTTTATGAAATATTTTTGATGGGAAACACTCGAGGGAAAACTTGGCAAAAAAGAACGGCTCAGATACCTACGAGACTCGGTTCCCTTCGTTCCTACCAAAGAGCTATTCAAAAGAATTGGATCTTTTGTGAACGACACATCACTATCTCGCAGCATGCCTTTCAAAGTAAAAGTAGCCTACATGGTGAACATTTTTTTTTCTCTGTACAATTTCAATTTTGGACAAGTTAAACAGGACTAACGTTAACTGTAACAACGTGTATTGTCACAAAATTGGCCTTGGATTGGGGTATAATGTACGGGGGATGTGTCCCATGATGTTGGTGGCCAAAGTTGTAAAAAATTGAAAAAATTTAGCTGAACGAAATTGAGATTTTGGCTTCAGATTGTGAGAAGAGTTATGCATGTAAAATAGATCGGATTGCAATTTTGAACACAATTGCAAGGTATCTTTGAGCCCTGAACATTTAATGTGGCAAGCACCTTCAGTTATGAAGCTATGAGGGCTCAAAAATGACAGAACATTTTATGCTAAATAAAAAGAGCCAGAAACTGAGCTACCCGAAGATACTTTAAGGGGCCATAACTCACAAGATATTCATGGTATAAAGTTAGAATTTTGCATTGCTTCATTGGATAGATTATGGTTCATGTATAAACAAAATCTGGTGATTCTGAGAGGGACAGGTGGGAAGCATTGATTGATATAATATGGAATGACCCATATACAGTTAACAGAGTTGATTTGAAGATAATATTTTCTAACAGTAATGCTTTTAATGAGTTATGATAACAAAGACCATAGTTTGGTTAATTTTAACTTTAAAATGACTACTTCATCAAGTCAAATTAAGTTGCTTTACTCAGATGATTTAAGACAATCATTATTTTCCAAAAAATATTTCTGGTATCTTAACAGGGAATTCCACCAATAAATTAAATTTGTAGTCCTCCTGATTAAAATGAGCTCTCAGCCAACTCTCTACCTGTAGTGAGAGCAGAGATATAGCTACTACACATGTAATAGGTTTAATGTGAACTACGACGGCCGGGCACTTACTCTTTATGGGCAGCGTCAGACAACGCCAGTCACAGATTGCCACTCCCACTGAATACAACTGGAGGGGCTGGGCATTACTACTAGTCCTGGAAGCAGTTCTTCAAGATAGGCTGACGTTACTTGCTACATACTGACATTACTTGTTAGTCACTACAGTTCTACTGAAAAAAATGTCACCACCATTAGCTGGATTCTCCAGAGAGAAACATGGGAAATACCGCCATTCATTTAGGAAAACACATCCCTTCATTTATCTACTTTTGGTATAGTGAAAATATATTAGCTAGCCTAGCCAGAAGTCACTTACTCATTTCTCCTCCGGGTCCTCTAACTTAGGTGTGGGTCTCTTACACCAGTTGATTTTTGGGGATCCAGAAGAATATCTCTGAAACACCCTGTGGTGTTCAAAATCAGGGTGTGTAGTCAGACAGACTATTCCCTCTTCATCTTTTTCTTTCTCTACAGATGACAAATTAAACTGCGCCCGGTCCCACTCATTGCAGCAAACATTTCTATTTAATTTGGCATTGCAGCACAGTTACCACACATACACCACCAGTCATCGCTTCCCTGAGGCAGTCCCGGATCAGCAGCGCCTTCGGCTCCGGCTACAGCATGAGAAGGTGCCGGCTCACGCCTTCGGCAAATCTCCTCGGCTGTGTATTCGGGCTCAAGATGGGGCCCTCCACCTCCGCTTCAATTAAAATTTATCTGAAGGTGTTGTCATCCAGTATATAGTCCACAAAATTGTTGGAAGCTATTGTACTGGAATAATTGATAACCTCGCTAAGAAATAATTGGTAACTTAGCTGAGAACTCTAACTTGTTAGAGTTAGAGTTAGAGTTAATCTGTTATTCGCTAATTCTGTTGACATTTGTAAACAGCAGGTTCAACGCCTGATGGGAGGTGTGGGAGGTATCTCCAAATTCAAATTACCCACCCATTGACACCACTGTTTTTTTTTTCAAAAATGAGGAATACATCTAAATTATGTATACCTCTACCAAATTTGCACCTTTTCATTTCCAATATTTCTGTGTGGAAATTGTTTTGGCCAGCCACAAGGAGAGAGACTTAATCACTTGCGCCTTGATCTGTTAAATAAGGTTAATGTTGTTTTTCGGTGGAATTCCCCTTTAACTTATTAGGTGTGGCAAATGGTAATTTAATTGACTTGGAATGCAAATGCTTATGAATGAGGCCTTAATCACAAGGGTTTAAAATAATTGTTAATATATCATTATATAATATAAAATGCAGACAGATATGGTAAGTTTTGGGTTCAACTATAGACCACACTACATTAACTACACTTTAAAAATATCACACTGTATTATAATACAGGCAATGGAAACTATTTGAAAAAGCTTGAAGAGATACTTCCTCTTCCTCTATCAATAGCTTGGGAGGGAAAAACTGGATATTTTTCTTTTGAAGAAGAAATGACTACCTGCACCTGACATCTCTTGAGATTACACTGGGTTGAATGAATATGCATTTCCTTTATACATTTGCATACCTGCAATTCACCATTAAAACATTAATTTATAAACTCAAATGAAAGAAGGATATCACGGTTGCCGTTCAAAAAAAAAAAAAAGTTTGATTCTATGAAAATGTTAATCAAGCTTTGGTTTTATCCAAAGAAAATTAAGTTTTGACACACTTCTAAGAATAATTTTTGAGCATACTCTAATAAAGAATGATTACCCTTCGGTCTGAATAAAGGTATTTGAAATGTGAATACAGCCATGCGAACATCTGGCAATGATGAAATATTCCTTTATGATGCATGATGCATTTTTTCATTCAGTGCTTTATAAAGAAGCATATTGTAAATATGTTGCTTAATTTTGCAGATTCAGAAAAGCTGTCATCCTTAATTATTCCAGGTGGAACAGTTGGTTATATCATGAAGTTACAGCATGGCATCACAGATTGCAGAACCCCCTCCTACAAAGAAAAATTATTGAGTTTGAGTGATTTGTCAGATCTGTCAATAGTACATTAAAGTGAATAAAGCTATAATTATCTGCTATTGTGACTCCAAACACTTCCTGTAAATGTAGACGAATTCATGCCAATTTTCTTTCCTTTTTCACAAAAAATATGGACGAAGTCACTGTGATGTCACCCATTGCCTTCCCACAGCCTCGTAAAAACCGAATTGAGTCTCCGGATGCATTTTTCATCTGCTCCGTGGAGCCGAAGTGACGTTGTCAGGAGCAGGGTCAACCGGATACGGCCCGGGCACAGTATGATTGACAGTTCGGGGTGGAGAAGCCACAGAACTATCAAGCCCATGACCTGACCAAACCCACCATTTTGCAAAACGAACTCGCAGTAAACTTCCTTAAGTTGCTAATGTTTTATAATATAACATTTAATTTTCATCCTCGATTTTACTGTGTCATTTATTCGCATTGAATGTGTGGTATTTGTCACATAATTAACGTTCATTCAGTTATCTGAATTTATATTCAGCTAACATCAGCTAATTTTGCCAGCCAGCTGAGCTCGGTAGCCAAGCTAGATGCACTGCATCACCACCACACATGGACGAACATAGGGTAACGCTATTGCCATCAACTATATTGACGGTCAATTAATCACATGTATTTTGACAAGACTACTTTTATTATAAATGTCCCTAGCGCCACTAGAAAGGTAGCAAGCTGACCCCATAGTCTTAAATGAGCAAACCACCACCGTCTTTTTGGTTAACTGCTAATTAACTTGACTGTGGCAGAGCAGTCTGTCACGGTTTGCCGCAGCATGAAACCTCGTTCTGAAAACTGTTCCAGATAAAGTGGGCATTGTAGGTTAGTGGGTTCACACGCTAGCTAAAGCACAGTAGCTACATTAGCTACATCGTAGCTGGCATTAACTTTCATCTGCATCCTGTAACCTAAATCACAAACATTGCAAACATTTACAAACATCCCCGCATTGAGTCAGTACAAACATACCGCTAACACTTTGGCTCTTTTCCCCACACATTTTCTTAACATTTCAAATTTTGAAGTCTCATTCAAATTTAATAAAGTTTACAGCCATGAAAGTATGTACAATTGTCTTAGATGCAGTTACACCAAGTACTTTCTGACTTATCTTTTCACCTAGCTACCCTGTCAAGCGAGTTCAGGACTCAACTTCAGTGAAATTGAAATAAACCGATTTTGCGAGGAGCTTGTACAGTAACGTAGTTATTCTTCAGTCGCCACCGGAAAGGTACTACCTATTACTACAGGCATTAGTTATTGTGAGTTCAAGATGCTCCATCACCAAGAAGAGGTATTCATTTCAGTGGATCTGCATAACCGGATCGCATAACATTCACAGAGCTGTAGGTATCTTTTGGTGATGTTGATGTTTTAGTATCGGAAAGATTGTATCGTGGTATACAAAATATAATGTTAGGTAAGGAGTATTTAATTTGATTACAACCGTTTTATTATATGTTGTTTGCTATCTCGTTCAAAAACCCACAGTCTACGACACATTGTGAATGACATTTCAAACAATACACTACCCTCAAAATTTATATGTATAGATGAGCTTCCTGTTTACAAATAATGGAGAGTGTGTGTGTAGCTCGGAGGCAGAACGGTGCTGTAATTTCTACATGGTGAAAACTAAATATATAGTAATTCACTTTAATAAAATCTGAGAAACTTTAACCACATGTGAATTGTTTTAATTACAAATCTAAAATTGCAGTAGAGCCAAATCAAGAAAAAAATATGTCTTTGTCCCAAACGTTATGTAGGGCTCTATATGTGCATGTGTGTGTGTGTGTGTGTGTGTGTGTGTGTGTGTGTGTGTGTGTGTGTGTGTGTGTGTGTGTGTGTGTGTGTGTGTGTGTGTGTGTGTGTGTGTGTGTGTGTGTGTGTGTTAAAACAGTCTCTGGTGATACTTGTGATCTTTTGCCTCCTGTCTGCATGCATGTTGTTTTCCCCTGACTTATTTTTCCATAGAGTTCAGTAGGAAAATGAGTCAGGAGAAACAACCCGTAAAGTGATCCATCCATATCTACTGCATATCTGGCAGCAGAGTGATGGTTTGAGGCTTGTTTGATACCTCAGACCCTTGATGACTTACTGCCATTTAGCCAACCATGGGTTCCATACTATTCATGCGTAATTTACAGCTTAATCTAGACCCACCCCCCAATTCCCACAGAGATCCATTCAAATGCAGAGAGGTTATAGTATCGCTTGTTAGAGTACCTGAAAATAAGATATAAAGAGACTTCCAAATTATTATCTAATAATTGGACAATAATTTACACTTGTTTTGTGCACCAGACATCAATTTTAATCAATATATTTAACAGTAGGGCGGCACGGTGGTGCAGTGGTTAGCACTGTCGCCTCACAGCAAGAAGGTACCGAGTTTGAATCCCGGCTGGGGGCCTTTCTGTGTGGAGTTTGCATGTTCTACCCGTGTCTGCGTGGGTTTCCTCCGGGTACTCCGGTTTCCTCCCACAGTCCAAAGACATGCAGGTTAGGCTAGTTTGAGACTCTAAATTGCCCATTGGTATGAGTGTGTGAGTGAATGGTGTGTGTGCCCTGTGATGGATTGGTGGCCTGTCCAGGGTGTATTCCTGCCTCTCACCCAATGCATGCTGGGGTAGGCTCCAGCGACCCTGATCAGGAATAAGCGGGGTAGATAATGGATAATGGATGGATATTTAACAGTAAAGGTAGGGGTGTACTTACTTTTTCCTCATGAGGAATTTGCATTTATGTTCATTTCAATTGCTTACCTGATTCCAAAGTCTACTTTTTTAGCATTATTTGTTGAATTAGTTTACCTTAATCAATCAAAATGGTTGAAATTAAAATAAAATAAACTTGTGTCCAGATGTGTCAAAAAAACTGACTACTGTTTGAGGGTGTACTTACTTTTTCATATGACTGTATATTGGTTTGATATATGCAAGTATTAGTTACCATTTCCGTGTATATTGGTTTATCATTTATGTTTGTATTGATTTGTCATTGATGCTTATATATTGGTTTGTTATTTACAAATATATAAACACACCATACTAAACCTTTAAGCTTGCCATCCTTGAGACAAACTTAATATAAACTTCATAGACTGGGTAAAAGCAACCCAAATGTAATTTTTTGTGCACGTGGAAGAAAAACAACCGTGATACACAATTTATAGGGAAAAAAAAAAGGTTAATACAGAAATACAGATTTCTGTTTTTCGACAGAAAGGCAACACGGCTCTATGCTGCCAGGCAACTGTACAATGCATTTTAAAGGTCCCAGCATCAAGTAAAAACAACCGCATTACCCTGACAGAGGCTGGCCCACCCCAGGCTCCTAGCACTAGTAGAGCTGTGAAAACACAGCATGCTCATTTAATGTAGGATCCTCTCTCTGCACCTGAGCTGTGGAGAAAATGTTGACAGTCGGGTGGGGGGGCACTAGGGGGGTGCAGCATATTATTTCCAAATTGGACATGTTGTCGTTAATCACAGACATTCTTCCCCGAAAAAAACAAGGGATCCAAAGATTATTCAATGATCGTAGGGTTTTTTTCTCTGCTCATCTCGTCTCTCTGACGTCTCTCAGCAAACAAAAACTGGAGCAGATCTTTTAGAGTTAGCCGTCTTAAGTCTTTAGTTGCACTTAATGCCGGTCTAGAAACCGACCGTGTTTATGAGTCGGACGTGTATGCCATCTGTTTTATTTAAATCTCTTTTAATTTTATTTCAAATGTCTTTGCTCTCAAATGGAGTAAGGTTGAAATCAGGTGTATATTTACACTCAGCCAAGGCTTTAGATGAAGCAGAGGAAAAAGATGCAGTAGCACAAAATTAATTAAGTCAGCTGCCAGGTAAGAAATTAATTTCAGGAATTGTCTTAATGATCCCTGCAATTCCAATTGCTTTATTGAAATGCAAATATCAAAATGGCAAACATGCGTTGTGTTATTCCACGTCTCCAGAACACCCTCTTTCTGGTGGTAATGAGAAAAAATAATTAGATTTTAATCGGGCTGCTCCCGGGCTTTCACATCTGGTGCTCTGTGGTTCTGTCACCAGGAGGGGAAGGGAAATGCATTTTGTGCATTTTTAAACTGCTGATTATGTTAACGAGAAGTCGTCTGTATTTTACTCTTAGGCTGAGAACCTGCCGTCCATTCTGTTGCATCGAGAGAAAAAAATGAAACGAATATGTGTTTAATATCTTTTAAGTCTCAGCTATCAATTGGTTTGGATTAACAGATAGTTAACAAATATCAGTAGGACTCTGTACAGTAGAACATTTGACCATAAACCTAACAGTCCTAACTAATGACAAAATATGAACGTGTGTAGTTTCCTTCATGGTACTTTCCAAGTGCCTTTCATCTTCAAAACCGAAGGAGAAAGTTTTTGATTGTGTTGGGTACTGTAAAAATTATTCAGGGGGGTTTAGCTATTGGCTGTAGCAGATTCAGTCAGACTAAGCTCTTGCACAATGTTCAGACATCTATCAGAAGGCCAGGTGTACTTTTTCAACATTCATTCCTGCCTGAGCTTGATGGCAGGCTTTGCTCAATGCTCAGCTAATGGGCAAACGTCGATAACTGTCACATTTAACAATCTGCACTTTGCACTCTGTTCTGTTGACAGCATAACACTAAACACTGTGTTGGGCAGGTGAACTCTGTGGAGCAACGCATACCTGAAGAAATGATCAATAAATGCAATCAGATGGATTTTCCTTTAAGAATAAACGTGACGGAATGGAATTTAAGCACCATCAAGCAATCCCGAGCTACACAGGGAAAGTATTGGAGTTTCATTAATTTCAGATATCAGCATTTGTTTGTTCCTACAAGTGTGGGAAGGAATGGGAATTAAGATTTAAGTCACAGGTAATTAGTCTACTAATTAGCGTGGCAGCATCCTCGCCTGGGAAAGTGATTTATTATTGAGCTGTCTTGGTTGACCAACAGCAATTACTTCTTTGGACACAAGTGCATTATAGTGGAAAGTTAAGTGTGGGTGCAATCAGTGGACGCATCTCACCAAACACCCGTGTCTGTGAGGTTCTTTCGCCTTTTAAAAAAAATAAATAAAAGGCCAGAATCCACTCAAATCCATTGTGCTACTTATTGCGAGGTACTCAGTAAAATGTATGTACTCTGCTAGAGTTGAATTAACACTGGACATTTTACTGTGAATTTACTGTGTACAGGGAAAGCCACAGCCGTTTCTGACTCTGTAAGGAAACGTAATGAGCAGCCAACACCCTCTTAACAATCTGTTAAAAGATTGGTTACATCTGGTTACATTTCAGAATTAAGCCCTGGGAAATACATTTGTTTGCATATGCCAGTCCTTTGTAACTCAGGATTGGAATGCACCACTGGGTCCATATAGAAGTTCATGCTGATGTCTACGAGCCCTTTTAAAGGATTCTCACTTAAAGACATGGAGTATCACCTGACAACCCATCCAGGGCCTGAGGGAATTGGGGCCAAAGAAGTTGTAAAAAGTAATGCTTTGGAACATGCATTAAAATCTTCATCAGTCAGACACCACTACCTTTACCTTCAGCAATAGTAAATGACATGGCACCACTGGAGTCCCACACAAAGTTTTGAGAAGTTTGAAGGCTTCAGGGCTTGTAATCGAGGCACATATGAATTCCAAGAAATGCAGGGCACCTACTGACATTTACCCTTTATAGACAGCTTATCTTTGATGACTGCAAATTACTACAGCCCTTAAAGCTGGTGGAGCTTTTCTGACTCCAGAAATTAACATACGTGAGCTTAAGGCGTGACTGTGGAATGGAGCCATTAACTCGATCGGTGCATGATTCATAATTTTGAAATAATCATTAAAATACTTTTTCAGTTGTGTTTTTAGTTTTTCTATTTTCTTTTATTTTTCTAAGTACTTTCATCATGTCATCATTATTGATTCTACATGTCCAGATGTTTGTTTTCATTGTCCATCTAGATTAGTTTTCTGAAGCTCTTTTGAGTGTTTTTTTGTTTTTTTTTCTGGTTGCCATTTTCCGGTTACACTGTTCAACAGAAATGTATGGCTCTCTGTAAACATAAGAGGGACAAACAAGCTTTTCATATAGTATAATCACTTCACAAAACACACAAGACAGGCTCCATAACTGCCGGTTATCATGTTTTTTGTGCTGCTTGCTTAAATTCTCAATGATCGCCATCACTCAATTTCGCTAAACAGGGCTGAAGACATAACGAAACGAATCTGCATAATTACAGCTGCAATAGTAATTAGCACAGACTCAAGCTGACAGGATGTATCTTGGATTGTCTTTTAAATCATGTCAAATTTACTGCCAGAAGTTTGAAGCCACGGTTGATGTGGCATGTTGTTCTCATTATTTTGCAAGTTGTGCTGTGATCAATACAAATGTATGTTTTAACCGTCCTTCTTTTAACATTGTTTTGCAAGAATAAATCAGGGGAGGGTGTCATTGCTGCAGTGAGGGGTGTCTGTTGTTTATTTAAATATATACATTTGTTTTCTTTCATTCTCACCCTGTAGAACTTTTTCTTCTTGTTAGAAATAGAAATGCAAATGTAACATTTGAGGATAATTGCAGGACTTTACCAGAGCTGATTCCCAGGGAGTCTAAATAATAAAGTGCATAGTAAGGAAAGAGCAGTGGCCAGCTTAAAGGGTAAGCATCTTCGAGCAAAGTCAAAGCCCGCTCACCCTTTACTGCTGAATACATTTGATCATTGCATGACTACCTAATCCGCAAAACTTGTAGGACAGAGCAATAGTTCACATGATACAAGTGTCCATACACGTTTACCATGTATCCAAGGTCACCAAAATGAATTCTAGCACTGTGGCTGACTTTCTTCCTTTTTTTTTAGAAATGTAGTATTCCTGGACATGTAACCTCACTTTTATTAAAAATTGCATTGGGCACGTAAAGTATTACATGAAACATTGCTGTCCTTTACCTCCAGCTGCAGCAAATTGCTCATTAAACCGCCTCCCATTTTGGTCAGAATAGAGGCCCATCATCGTCTGAAATGGTTCCAGCTCGAGGATGGGAATGACACAGCTGGAAGCCGGGGACAGAGGGGGGCAGGTAAGCTGCCGCGCTTCCTGCGGCACATCACAGAGTCGAGCCGGGGTCGGGATTTACTGCCGTCCGTCACACGCGTTCCCTCTGGCGCTGGCCGATCAGGCAGCCTGAGAGCACGCTCTAAGGCTTGACTGCAGATCAGCAGCTCTTAACATGGTCAACAGAGAAAATATTGATTTATGTTATTGATTGCAGAAAAGGTTCAAAGCTACGCCGTTCCAGTTGCCTCAATATTTAATGGCCCAATGAATTTATGCGTTTAAAATGTATAGTGTGATTTGGCATGGAAGATGTGGACTCTGACGGATTTAAGGGTAGAATTTACAGAGGGAGAAAATGTATGGCCAGCAGTGTTTCTTATTATGGCTGGAAGTATTGCACTATGTAATGATCTTTCCTGAATCAATAAATAAAAAAATACAAAATTTGATATTTTAAAGCTAAAACATACACATGCATCTCATGTATGTAATGGCCCAGCTAATAGATCAGCAAGAAAGAAGCCACTACAAAGCCATTTCAGGGTTTGTCTTAAATATCAAACACACACTCACACACACACACAATACACAAAATAAATCACTTGAAAAACTGGGTGGAAGGAACCTAAGAAGAACGAGAAAAAAAAAAAACCCAAAAGGAAAAAAGAAAGAAAAGTTGCACTTCCCCAAATGGATCAGAGCTGCTGTGTGCTCAGCTCCCTTGCCCCTCTGGTAGGTGAGCACCGCCAGCCAGTGCACCCAAAGGAAAACAGGAACAAAAAGTCTACTACTAATGCAAGGGGCTACCAGCCTTAAATAAATAAATTAAATTTCCCTGTTGACTAGAGCAACCAGCACAGACAGCAAGAGAGTTGGAAACAGGTCAGGAGAAAGCGAGGAGATGTTGCCGCCTTCTCATAGTGTGGACGGGGGACTGTTGCAAACTTCTGAAATGCTTTCAAAACCCCATGCACACCTTTCTCGTTTACGTCAGCTTCGGAGCAAGTTCATATTGTTGCTCTCATTTGTGCATAGCGGTGCTTGTTTTGTGACGTTCTTGATCACATCTGTGTCGTCTGATATGACATTGATCAGGGGTTATTTGCCGCTATTAAACAGAATGTTTATTGGCTAATTGTGGGGAAATGTGATACTTAGGCTTAGTTGCACCTAGTTGTACCTGGAGCTTGATTTGTCTTCGAGTCAGGAAGCCTGATGGCTCATTATGATGAGGTTCATTGACCCAGTTTTTTTTTTTTGTAAATAAAACTACATAAACAATTCCATAAACAATATTAATAAACAGTGTTGACATGACTCAGTACAGTATGTGTCAGAAAATTAATAAGTATACTGTAAGTACGAATGCAAGTACTGATAAGTGAATGCATTGTTAGGTAAGTGATCCAAGCATTTGTAGGAAGTGAGCCATTATAGGATAAGAACTTGTAGGTACGTGAGCCGTAAGAGTGTGACTATAGGTGATTCATTAGATTGTAAGTCGGTAAGTGAGATTTGAGGGCCTGTTCAGCTTGCACATGTACACAGAATATAAGATGTGACATTCTGAACCTGAATGGAAATATGCAATGTAAAGACTACCTGACAGGCTCCAGGTCACTTTCATCTAGCAGTTCACTTGTTTATGCTCACTTGTTGTGATAAATGAAGATTCTTGGCAGGTAGTTTAGTAACCTCATGCACTTACCCGCCAGGCCTTCCTCACCCGTCTTTTGTCTGATATGTGCAGTGACACCCGTGCACTGTGCAAATTAAATAAATACGCATGAATCACGGAATTAAGAGTGGCTTGTTCCTAGTATGTTACCATCGCCACACACGCGCGTACGCATGCACACACACACCCGCACGCACGCATTTTTCTTTCTGTGTCCGCAGTCCAATTAAGCGATGACCTTGAAGCCTGGGATCAGGAGAGGAGCGTGCTCAGCTTCTTTCAAGGCAGTCAGTTACATTAGTACATTCTCAAGGCAATGAATTAAAGTGAAGTGTTAGCACATATTGTCCTGGCACCTTCATGTTTAAAACCCTCTGATGCAGCAGCTTGATTTTGTATATCATCTTCAGGTGTCTAGCATGATAACCTGCTGCCTTCATGTACAGTGGTCTGTTTCCAAAAAATCCTTAGCAGGCCTCTGTTTAGTTTTACCTCACAATCACCCTAAATCAGTCTACCCTATGTGCATACATCTTTAGACTGTCTGTACTTTACTCAGAACCCATCCTAGAATTTTGCCAGCTCATCAAATAGTTCTTACGGGTAAAGAGAGCATGATAATTACTGCACTTCATAAGCAGCGAGCCAAAATCTACATTCTGCAGGAGGCTGGCTTTGAGCAGGAAAACATATCTTCGCAAAAAAAGTATTCCCTTGAGGATGGCCAAATGTTAATAACGATGGTTTTGATAATGACGACGATGATTATTGTGATGAATCAGTGTGAATTAAAATGGATTAGGGTTGTTAGCCAACTAAAGGGACCAGAATTCATACTTTACAGGCAGCTGGTGATCTGGCCCTGTCCATAGAGGGAGAAAGCTAAGGACATCCAGCCCTCTACAATATACAGAGCCTGGCTACCTGAGGTAGAGGAGCTGGAATTGTTCCTTATCTAATTGTTGGCACATGGGAGTAACAGTTTTGGGGCCCACTCTGTTGGGTCTGAAACTCCAGTTTGGTGATTGAATAAGGTCCCTGCTATTGTAAGCGTAATCCTGAAATCTCCTCTGACTTCTGTTCGTTCAGCCACTTTTAATCATCTATTTCCATGAATGGTCTTGACTGAACCAGCTCCTTTTCCTTCAGTACTGATAATGGTTTAAATAGAGCTGGAAAACCTACTGGATCACTGCACTCTGAAACTGGAGAGGAGTCGTCCTGATTTGAGCAAGAGGGACTAAAAGACCCCATCTGACCACCTGACAAGATGTTATATTTATCTAATCTGAATGCATGTCTCAGTCTACTTGCTTTGTCATTGTTCCCTGTGGTACATTTCTGTCAATATCATCAAGAATAAAAACATACCAGCTTGATGGAAAACATCAGTTACTGTACACTTATTGGACGAGTCCCGGGCATGCGTTTTTGCATTGCGCTAAAATGAGGGACTACTAAGGTATATTTAACTTATTGGTTTTATCCTGTGCTATACAGGTACCTGTTTTGCTGCTTGTCAGTGGCCTTTGACTGAACAGGTAAATTATAAGAGTGCATTATCAGGTGGCTTTTTTTATTTTTTTATTTCAGCTGTGATTGCAAGATGGAGGCACGTTTGCATGTTCACCATTGTGAGCACCGGGCCGTAATCGGCAGCTCTTTGAAACTTCACAGGAACTCATTAGCATTCAAGACTATTGTGCCTGCGCTTCAGTTTTCAAAGGTGCTCCACAACAGCCTGTGCGGCGCAGGCTGATTGAACCGGAGCACTTGAAAGGGGAAAGAGAGACGTCAGGTTCGCCATATCCTGTCGCGGCCCATCTGCCTCCTTCCCTGCTCCTACGGTCTTCCTTCTTTGTGAGCACGAGGGTTTGGGAGGGAGGGTTGAACATCAAAGCCGCTGTGCACTAGCTCGGAGACAGAAACAATTAGTTGGGGATTTGGTGAGAGGAGGAAGATGGAGTTTGGTGCTGTTTAAAACTCCATGTGGTCTTTGGAAGGGCAGCGCTGGGGTTTGCAGTGGGGTGCAGCAGGCCATGGGTCCCACATAATCAGCATGTCGGCTTCAACGAGGGAAAGGGGCAAGAAGAAAGGGGCTTACTGGCATTAGCCTCTGTCACTAGATTGAGAAAGGAGGCCTGTGTGAAGGTGTCCACAGTAATGATGTGATAGTGCTTCTTTCCTTGCTCATTTCATCTGTAGATCCTGTATTTTTCTGTTTGTGGTGCTTGAGAGGGAGGCTATTGTTTGTGGTATTAGGCAGAGCAGTAACCAGACTGTCTCAGTAACTTTCACATGTTTTGGTTCTAACTCTGAGCGTGTAAACAAAACAAGCACGTTCACAAAGGCTGAAAATTAGCACCACGGGGAACATAATTTGGTGATCTGATGCAGACAACACCTGTGTGCGTTAGCTAACTACCTCATTAGTGCATGCTTGGAAATGTAATGTAATGAATAGAGGATGTCACATTACTGCCATCTTATACTGTTACATACACTGCCTGGCCAAAAAAAAAGTTGCCGTTGCACCCGTCATGCATAGTGCCCACTGTACAAGCCTCTGGAGGCAGTTTTATGATCTGGGGTTGCTTGAATTGGGCAGGCTCAGCAACGTTATGCTGCAATAAAATTAAGTCAGCTGAGTACCTGAATGTACTGAATGACCAGGTTATCCCATCAATGGGAAAATTCCAGGACGACAATGCCAAAATTCATCGGGCTCAAATTGTGAAAGAGTGGTTCAGGGAGCATGAGGAATCATTTTCACACATGAATTGGCCACCAGAGTCCTGACCTTAACCCCATTGAAAGTCTTTGGGATGTGCTGGAGAAGACTTTACGGAGTGGTTCGACTCTCCCATCGTCAATACAAGATCTCGGCCAAAACTTAATGCAACTCAGGACGGAAATAAATGTTGTGACGTTGCATAAGGTTGTCGAAACAATGCCACGACAAATGCGCACCGTAATCAAAGCTAAAGGCGGTTCAACTACATATTAGAGTGTGTGACTTTTTTTTGGTCAGGCAGTGTATTACTAATGCACAAACGAAGGAGATGGGTGTGGCTTTCATGCATTCTGTAAAAGTTTTCTCGCTAACACTAGAAAGCTATGACAGCCCACTAAAGTGGCTTGCCAGTTCATATACTTGCATTTAAAGCTAGCAAACTAGCCAGTTTAGCTAATGTTTAGTGTAATAGCAGCATGTTGAGTAAAGAATAGTAAGAATGCACGCTAGAACTAGCATTTAAAAGATGGAGTATACGCTACTGGTCGTTAGCATCTACAGCAGGGACAGCACTTACTAGTGGGCTACCTCTAATGTTAGGGCAACATTAGCGCCATGTTTAGCACATCAGTTTGTCATGGTTTGTTTGATTAATGACTCTTTGATGCTTCAAAAAGGTTTTGGTGAAGATATTTGTTTTTAATTGAGCAAATACATGGCCAAGTAAAGTAATTTTTTGTGTATTGGTGTTACTGAAAGTGCTTAATAAACTTGAACTGTATCCTGTGTATGATTTATTAATCAATAACTATTTGGCTAAAATGTCAGTGTGTGTTATAAATGTAGGTATATTATGTGTATACATTATATGTATCTACCATTTAACATCAACTTTTCCTTTACAGGTTAAATAGTAAATATATTAAGTGGAAATCTCCTATAATATGAAGTAGATCAAGATGACTTGCATAATTAAGTTGTTACAGAATGTGTCATCATACAACAGCCTCTCGAAAAAACAAGGCATAGAGATGGAGGGCATGCACCACAGAACAGAATAATATTTTTACGTCATGCAAGTTATTTCCTAGCTTATATGACTATATGTGTCAGTGTGCTGAAAACTTTAGAAAATAAATTCTTAACAGTTTTTAGTAAGTTTTGTTTCCTTCTCCAAAGACAGACAAAACTGAATATCAAGCCAATTTGTTATTTCATTAATTATGCAAATATGTTTGCATTTATGAAACATAAGATTGTTGTTACTGTTGTGTCCCATAAGTGACAGCTGGCTCTTATAGTGTACAGCCTTGCTACATTTATTATTATTATTATTATTATTATTATGTATTTCATGGACTGATAGTTTGTGTTCACCAGCTTGATTCAAATGGAACATGTAGCGCTGCTTGGGAGAATTTGCGATGGATGCAACTCATAGCATGTCTCCATTCCCATTTCATTTCTCTGTCAGAGGAAGTTACTCTCCTATGCTCCTAGGGGATTGGAAATTACTGTCTGAAACACTCTGCCTCCTTGGAATTAAGCTGTGACATGTAAAATTGGACCGCAATGGAGGGGACTGGTGACTGTTCGCCGCCGGTTTGATAAGTAATTTCTCATTATCTTTCGGATATTAGGATATCCCCAGAGCCACCTAGCTGGAAGCCATAGTAACCTTCAAGAGACATCGCTTGTTCTGGAACACCCTGGAGCTGTTAATGGCTCTATTAAACATTTTAAAGACAAAGGTCTGACAGCTGTCAGGTTTATTTTATTTTATTATATATTTCTTTCTAATAATTGCTGGCCTTTTACGCTATTTTGTTGCATTCATGCATTTATTTGCTTTATTTTCTCCACCCCAGCACATTCTTCTGTTGATGTTATGTATGTTTTAAGCCGTCATGGTTATGAGAATGTGATTTGTCTGTGCTGATTTTATAATTAGGGTTTTATTGTAAATGCATCGTGGGATCAACATATTCATGTACTTGGCATAATCAAAGAGAACCAATCAAGTGTGGGATGTGCCCAATATTATACAGATTTTTATAAAAGAATACATTATATGCACGCACACTAGAAACATTTTTGAGAACATAAGAAAGCAGATTAGGGGGCAGAAGCTGAATAATTAAATTCAATTATCAGGCTAAATGAAATAATAGACCACAGAGCAATAGTAGCTGTGATCTCCCTTTTAAATCATTGTGCATTTACTTCATGCAATGTAATTTATTATCTCATATTCCTTAAAGCTTTTTTAAGGATATTAAACACGGTGGGATATCGTGTCTTGGCTGGCGGATTGAACTCTGAAAGTATCCACAAGTGCATTAGATGGGATTGGAAAGCTCAATCACTCATCAGTCCGCAATTTAATCTCAAGAATGTCAGCACCAGCCTACCCACCACCCCCACCACACAAACCCCACCCCCCCCCCCCCCCCCCCCCGCCCCCAATGTACGCGCCCCTCTCATTTCCAATTAGTTTCGCAAAGATTGGCACTCACTTTCTTTCCCTGACAATACTGTGTTTATTCCAAACAACAGCCAGTTGGCTTGTCCATCATCCATAACTTTATGAAGTCTAATTGCTAATTGTCCATGGATTTCATTAACTTGCAGACACATAACAAAACCAACAAGACAGTTCAGAATGCATGTTACAAGTTTGAAGTAACATTAAATTTTAATTTCAGACAATCTTCATGCTGTTTCCATGTTTTTAGAGCTACACTGCTACTCATCATGGAATACTTGCTTTTTCACATTTATGGAGACAAGTACACATTTACATTATTAATGCCAATGGCAATGTCAAAGTACATGATAACTATGAGGCCTTCTATAGAAAATTAGAAAACGCCGTCTCTGTGCCCCCCCCCCCCACTACGGAACCCCTGATTAGGAACATACTCTTGGTCTCTGAAAATACTGCACATTTAAAATATTCCACTAAAACAAATTAAAGTCACTCAAGGAAAATGGTTTGGTTGGGTTCATGCTTCAGCCTGTTCAGTCATTCTTTTGCAGTGGACTTACAAAAGCTACACATCCAAGCCGGGTTTTATTTTGTCAGTGAACCACACCAGGTTCCTTTAAAGACCACAGGTCTCTGTGTGTCAATGGATTATGTATTCATGCCGAGTGTCTCTCGCTTCCTTTGGGTGTACTTTGGCAGGGAACTCAAGGCCCTGAGGACACAATCTCCCGCATTTGTGTGTGTACATAAACATTTCATTTGGGGATCGATTTATGCATGCTGTGATTTTACATCCCCCACCGGGATCTGTCATCTTTATGACCAGTCACAGTTCTCTATATATGTTATCAATAAATGCTTGTCAAATAGTCTGAGGACATGCTGAATGCCTGTGTTAGGCTACAAATCAGCTGGCCTCTAAGTAAGACCTAGTACTGGGTGCTTTAACCATAATGGACCAAACTGATCTTTATCCTGTGGTGAACTGGACAGAGTACAATTGCTGGAAACAATAAATAAATAATTATACTGACTATGTGCGTTTGTATTACACAAAAACACAAGCAGACCTGAAATATGAGTTGTGCGTCACGATTTAGTTTTTAGTTTCTTAGGTAACGAGGAGCCGTTGTCTCGTTGCTTCTGTCAGCATGCTACGCGGTGCTAAATAAAACAGACACCCGCGCAGTGCCGAGGACAAAGCAAAGAAGTTACTTAGGAACACATCTCGGTAAGCGGGCTCACAATGTCAGCTTAACCTGTTTTCCGCATTCATACCCCTAATGTGTCGTGACTGATAAATTGCTAATTTCATCACAACGCCGAGCGGAGCCATCTTTTAGTCTACGTTCAACCCTGTGACCCGCTCTGACAGGAGCTCTCGCGGCGCACTGCTGCCCCCTGGTGTCCGTGAGCGGCGGCGTCGGCCCCGCACTGCTGCCGGCTCGGCGCTGAGATCCGAGCTCTGCGTCTCAGCTCAGGCTGTCAGTGTCAAGGCTGGTTGGTGTCAGCATTGCTCCTGCAGCCCCTGCTTGTGGAATTACACACACCTAAGCATTCTGACTGCGCATATAAAGAGAGATCTGTCCACACTGAGTGAGAGTGTCATCGTCTGGCCCGGGTGTCTGGCGACTACCTTTTTTTTTTTTGTACCCACCCCACCCCCCGCCGTGCTGCTGGCAGTCGCCCAGTGGAAACGTCAACCTTTCTGTTCTTCAAACTGCATTTAAATCACCAGGGCACTTGGCAGGAACGCATCTCTCTTGTCCTGCCCTTAGTCTCAGCGGGTCTAGGACAGCCGATGATTATGATTGCAATGAAAAGAAATTCGGTTGTCAGCTTGTGTTTGCCAATAGCGATTGCTTAGAAAGTAGCCCACAACGGCCCGCCATCGCCTAAATCAGCACATACAAGGTATATGTCAGTGCCCTGTAAATCAAGCCTCTTTCAATCACCTAGCGAAGGATGATTTTTTTTTTTTTTTTGTTGATTGCTATCGGAACGCAGAATCTCCCTGGAAACCTCGAGTTGACCTCCTAGTCCGACAGCAACATGGGAGAAAATCCTAAATAACTCACTCATCTCCTTCCAGATTGCTGTGGTGCTGAGCTGAATCAGCAGAGTCCCTGTGGCCAGTGGCCATTTTACCATCTACCCAGCTAAAGATCCAGAACCTTGTGTTTCCCTGCTTGGACTTCTGCAACTACACACTCCCCCTCCACCTTGTTTAGAGCTCTTCTGCCACACCAACCCCTGTACCGGTCCAGTCATTATCTCACTCTACACCTTTATTTCAAAGCACACTGAGCCCTCAGACATGCTATCAATACACGGCTATGCCAAAATAATTCTCGTCTCTTCCCTCCTCTTTTGTTTCTTAATTCCCTACAGACTACAATTACACTGTGCCCTCAAGCACGATATCCTGCACTTTTCATGCAAATGGTCATCTACCCATTCCTGTCCAGCATCTCTCCACCTCTGATCATCAGTGCTTCTTTCCTTTCCGCAGTCTGACAAGACAGGCGCATTGATTCTGATTCCGGGAATATCTCTGGTTCAGTGAGTTACCATTCACTGTCAGAATGGCTGGTTCATTCACAGCCCTTTTTCACCGACTGAAGGCTTACCTATTTAAGCCATACATCGCCTCACATACAGCAAAACATAAAACATTCAGTCTTAAACTCTGATAGAGCACATTTCACCTTGATAGGAAGCACTAATCCTGTTTAGACTCAATAATATAACCTTTTGTAGTTGCATTAACAATAAACACTTGGCAATATACTGCTCGGATGTGTACTGAAATGGTATATTGGATTGAGACTGATACCTTGGCACTGATTTATCTCTTGAAGGAACACAGAGCAGTGAAGAGATCAAACGGATTTATTTTTTCTGTAAGACGCAAGTAGCCCTCGTACGGTTTAGTAATTGTCCATTAGTGTAATGCTATTACCGGTAGAGTACTCGCCTCTGGTATTGTTTATTTGCTACGTGTCTGTTGTACAATAATGCCACAGCGAATTGGACTATTAATACTCTGCAGGTCAGCCTGAAGTAAGCCGTGAGTAAACGCTAGGTGTTAATTTCCTGAGGAGAAGGTCTGTATCACACACATTTAATTTTATTGTCAGTTTTGCATAGCAAGTCATTGAGGAAGAACAAATTTCCAAGGACCTCTGGGCTGTCTGCAGCTCACCATCATTGCTACGTATAACCAGTTATGTGTTTGGGAATGTTTAATGTAAGGATTTTACATTAAATAACTGAATGCCTAGTCTCACTCAGTTTAGCCCATTGTCGCGTAGTTTCAGACGTGGGACGGGGGGAAAAAATTAAATAAAGTGCTTGAATGCATTTTCACTTGTCTTGTCTCATTGCTCGGTTCCCTCCTTGCTCTTTTACGAGCTCGCACTGTGTTTCTCACCCCTGGCAGAAGTTTAATGCAAGGTGGCGTCTGCCTCTGTCTTGGGTTGTAAACGACGGCGTCGATACACCCCCCGCGTTCCCCGGGCCCGGGAGAACGGGCGCCGTAAAGCGGGCTCTGATTGATGGGACAATATCGGGTCCCTCTCTCCGCCGTAGAGGGCACGCTGCTCAGAGTCTTTGAGCCCCAGCCTCAAGGTTGCCTTTCCCAGCCGGTTCGGCGTTAAAAATAAGCCCCTCCGGAAAACACCGTCCCGTCAGAGGCGGCGGCGGCGACGGCTGCTTTTATCACCCGGCGATCCGGCCAAGAACAATTAATGGCCGACTGCGGGGGCTCGGCGTGGCGCTGAACCGTCCCCGGTCTGTGTAAAACGGCGGCCTGCGGGCCCCCGGAAATGCATCTCCCATCGCGCTCCCTCCCATAAATTACCCGCAGTGTGGGGAGGCAGATACAAATAAAGGTGATTTAGCCTGAAGAGATGCTGAGGGATGGCGCTCATTAGCCCCGAGTGGAGACCAAAGTCCAAATTGAACAGAGAGGAATTCCTGACTATTAGTGCCACGGCTGCGTGAGTATTGATAGGATTTTAATAAGGCGCTGCATTACCGGTTCATCATAAGTGGGATTATGATAATGGGAGTGTGCGCGTGTGTGTGTGTGTGTGTGTGTGTGTGTGTGTGTGTGTGTGTGTGTGTGTGTGTGCGCTTGCGGAGTAGGGGAGGGCAGCACTGGGGATATCAGAATGTTTTTTCTCACTGCAGCAGAGTTCTCAAGCAGAATTCCTGTATGAAGAAATCTGGACATGCAACCAATGGTGAGTGGCTGAGACTGTATGGCGCTACTGTAACAGATGCCACTGGGCATGAGGCCTGCTTTGTGCTGATGCGAGTGACATGAACAAGGGTGAAATTGACAGTGATGAACCATGTGAAAGAATTGTCTCCCATGTGCCAGGAAGGAAGTCCTCATTTCCTCCTATTAATCAGAGAGACTAATTCTCCCCAGCTCCAATTTTAACCCTACCACTGCCTCAAGATGCTCTAATTGAAATATTAACACTGAGTTAAGTAAATGAAGACAATTTAATCAGCCTGATTTTTTTTTTCTCCCTTTTCCCCAGCGCCCTTAAGATTTGTCTATTAACGGGAGAGTTAAAGGATCAATTTAGATTTTTTAAAATAGGCTGACAGCTCTATTTGTCATGGTGACAAAAGATCTGGAAGATTAACCTTGTTTGAACAGGAACTTAGCTGTCGGAAGACTGCATCCTCCAAAATTACGAGAGGCTTATTTTATCCTTTTCATGGCATTGAGTAAATGCTGTGTTAAAGGAAGCCTACTATTGAGGCTAGAATTTCTATAGTTTGTCTCACTATTCACAGTAAAACTTTGTAATTATAATATTAATTATTGTTCTTATTGTTATTTAAATATTATTGTTATTAAATGTATTATTGTTATTTCATAGGAAGAGATTATGGGCTTGATTTACTAAGACTGTTAGCGTGTGCAAAAGCTTTTACCCCACACACAACTAATAACACAACCAATGATTGGTGCAAAACAAATACCCCAAGGTTTTGCAAACGCTAAAGGTCTAAAAGTTTATTTCATTGACTCAGATTTAGAAATAGAAGACATGAAAGACCAATTTATGCAATAATTTGAAAATAATTACATTTGGACTTTTAAATATAGTTTCTATTTTTATTTAACTTTTTAAAATTTGAGCAGAACAATTACATTTGAAAAAATAAAAAATGCAATGCCATGAACTGGGCAATGATTTCTGGGATATGCATTGGTATTATAAAGAACAAGAAACAAAACAAAAATGTGTAATCCATTAAAGTCCAGCAGACCTTTTTAAATTCACAGCATGTATCATATGCAAAGAAAGAGTGAGCATTGTCTTGCATTAGCATTCAGCTCTCATCCTATTTAAATACATTTCTAAAGCACATTCCTGACAGATGTAGGACCCGCACTATGGAATAACACCAGCGGAACTTGGTAAATACACTATCAGATTAGGTTTAGAGACAACCACAATGCTTGAAGTTCGATTTTGTTTATAATTATATTCATAGCATTTTTTTTTTTTCCTATTCTGACACATTATTTTTTCTGCAGGAAATTACAGCATAGATTTTCTGATTTCCTTTTTTCATTGCTCAGGTTTTCCTATCTCTCCTCTAGCAAACATTATGTTTTACAGTATCAGTTATGCACACATGGTCATCGTAATGATTTTAATGGAAAAGCCACCTCCTGTCAATTAACCGCAGAATGCATTGACAGAGTTTTTATGTTTCCAAATTATTATACTTTATTTTTTTTGGCATGTCAGAGCTTCAACGCACCTCTGGACAAGCGAGGTGAAGAAAGAAGAGCCTGTTGTATATTCTGCCAATGCTGAGACATAAAACCGCCCACGTGATTTTGAACCCAAGCTTGAAGGAGGGGAAATTTCATTAATGGCGCCGCGTTTCCTAGTGGGCTATGAACCTCCGTTTGCTATCAAACAAATGGGAGGTAAAAATGAACATGAAGAGAAGAGGAAGCAGAACAGGGAAAGGACTCGGTAATGAGTTCCCATCGCCTGCCTGTCGCGCTTCAAAGCTATTAAACTCCAACCCGCATGATAAACTGAACCAAATTGCTGAAAAACTGAACCGAACCTGCAGATTACTTAGTACGGGCGTTGCTTTGCCCAGTAACGCAACACCTGGCTTGTCTTCCTCTTTGGGTTCCCAGTACCATCATCCATGGCAAAATAGTCTCAAAGTCTCAGCGCTAAGCTTTGATATTGTGCATTGCGCCATCAGAGAGAAATCCATGCAAATATCCAGTTCAGTCACAGTATTCCTGCCTTTAAGGCTCTGGTTATGTATGCCTGTATGTGTGCATGCACGCGTGATTGCTTGTGCGTTTCTTATGTGCGTGTGTGTTATGTGTCAGCGTGTGAGTGTATGTGTGTACTCGTGCATGCATGTACTTCCAAAAGGGGGCAAGCAGACCATAAAATTTGGGGGAATTTGAAAATAATAACTGCCAATAAGGTGACAATGAAATGTACAACACCAAACCAACAGTTAAAAGTTGTAGCACTTGCTCTGTAAAACCTTGCCTTCAGCCTGTCCAAAACTAAAATATAAATAGAATTAAGACTAGACTAACTTATTTTAAATAAATGACAGGCTTCACCAGGCCCTCTGAGACTGATTTATAGAAGTAAAGCTTGCCAAATAAAAGTATCACAGTGACAGTAAAAACATTTCTGCAAAGAATAATAACAATAATAAATTCTGAGTATATGTGCGATAATGTATCCAGGTCTCTCAGAGATTGCCTACCCCAAGTTTTTGCATCATTTTATTTATTACACATTAAAATGAGAAGACATTTTGTAATGACATGCAGGTTAGGTACAGGTAGCAACAGCTTCACATATAAAAGACCAAGTATGTACCCAGATTATTTGTTAGAGTGGATTTGTTAGAGTGGATTAGAGTGGAACGGAAAGCACAGAGACTGTGGGTTGGCATACTGAAGTGCACATAGGACAACAGTTGTTTCAATTTAAGTTAGAAGCAGAAGTAAATATACTGCCCAAAGCAATACCTGAAGACACTGAAGATAGTCAGTGGGAAAAAGCTGGACCTTTCTCACTCACCTATGCTAGTGCAAATATCAAGCCAGAGGGTATAGTAAAGTCCAAGATGCAGACGCAGCAGAAGCAAGCTGACCTACAGTTTTTCTTCACAAACCTTTACTTAGCAGACAGGCCTGCATACTTCTTGATGCACTTCGCAAAGTTGATTGGCTCTAGAGGCCAGCCCCAAGCATGAAAGTATTGCTGCGGTTTTTTAAGGGGTTTGGTGCATTCCCAGGCCAGAATCACATTTCCACAGATCCGAATGATTCTCCTGTCATCCACGGTTGTAGGAAAAATCCCACGCGCATGACAAGGCGAAAGAGATGTTCGAGGTCCTAGGGTTTTTATTAGCATCACGTTTCAAAACCAACACCATGGGTGAACAGTTTGGCCATAACTGAAAAGAAAAATGGCACACTCAGGGTTTGCCTGGACTAGAGAGACCTTAATAAGACCTTAATTAAGAGACAGCCCTTTTCCCTTCTGACTCCTGAGGATGTGTAGTGCAAACTGGAGGGTAGGGCGACCTTTACCGTATTCGACGAGAAGTTATGGTTATTGGCAAATCAAGCTGGATAATGAATCAGCTGACCTGTGCACATTCAGTACACCACTGGGGCAGATACCGGATTCACAGGGTCCCGCTCGGCATTAGGTCAGCCAGTGAAGTGTTCCAACACATGAAATAAGGGAGGTTCTGATGTAAAATTGTGGTTTTATTTGTTTGTGTTTTGCCATTTCAGAGGATAGTTGATCGTATCTGCAAGCACACGGGATGGACAGAGCTATGCACCGTGGTATCAGGTGTCAAAGTGAAGTACACAGATGCTCATCATCAGTGTAGATGCCGCCAAACCTGACGGCTCCAAGGTAGCCGCTGCCATGCACGAGACTGCACACACAGAGAGTAAAGGTCCGCAGAAGCTTTCGGACATGACTTGTTGCCCAGTGCATACGAAATGAGACAACACTCACTGCCGCACTCACATCTCACCCCGGGAAAGACATCATGTGGCAGTGGGGTTTTGAACAGCACTGGAGAGACCCGCTTGAATCATCTCTGGCGCTTTCATAAGTCTGAAGTGCATGCCTAACATATCCATAATGTAGCCATCTAAATTTATTCCAGATGTCTGAGAATTGACTTTAAATTGCCATCAGAAAAAAATAACAATCAAAGTTATTTTAGCTTTAGCTTTGTTCCTTATGATCTCCCCAAAGGTGCAGTTTCAATTTTAAAAGGGTGACCAAAACAATTTACATTGTGCCCTTTGCATACCATTCGCTCTGGTCAAAGAACTGAGAGTTAGACATACTATAAACTCAAGGGGAAGCTAAGACTGGCTCTGGAGAGCCACAGGGACTGTTTTGGTTGCTACTTTGTAAAAGCAGTTAATTACGAAGTTATCTCACCTCACCTGTTTTTGGGGTCTAAATTGGTTGCTGTTTTTAAGGTGAAAACAAAAACCAAGAGATCCTTTGGCTTTCCGGGTCCAGGTTGGGCCGCCGCTGATATACTATATCTATACCAGCAGGCATTCCCTGACATTGAGTTAGATGAACTGTACCTGATGAATGTTGTACTTTTGCTAAGATATGGCCATTTACAATTCATATCTCGCTCGGAATCACATATATTTGAATGCTTCAGCTAGCTGCTTTGACTGATTTGTACATTTCAGGACACACATTATACCGTGAGAATGATGTTCAACATGGTAATTCCTCTTTAGTTTAAAATATGGACAAATCCAATGTTCTTTTTCTTCTGTACTACAATGAAATGTATTTGTCTATATAGTGGAATGACCCCATTATTATTAACATTCCTGGGTAGAAAATATATACAGTATAAAATAAAATAAAAATGGAAATGTAATTACAGTGAACGTGAGGAACCTTGTGTTATTAATCACAAGGCGACTGTAAAATAAAAAATCGAAGAGAGCCAATCAGTTGAAAAATCGTTTTTCTTCTTCTCCCTATTATACATGGATAACAAAACGTCTTTTACCCTAGTGCTCCTCACCTCGCCATCCCCGCCAAATCCCCCGCTCCCCGCCTCCCTCGGCTTCTGTGCATCTGCAAAGCCACGATAAGCAAATCGATATGCTGTCACTTTTTATTTTCACTACCTCAATGCAACTCTCCCTGCACCCCATGCAAGGTGACAAGCTCAAACTCCTGGCCAGAGCAAGCAGTCTATGCATGCTTAGTGCAGTGTTCTCATTCCCTCACCACCCCACACACTGTTGAAGTGATGAAGTTCCAGAGGTGTGTATGCGCGTGTGGTTTTTCGGGTGATGATTAAAGTGAGGGATTGTTGTGTCATCACAAGGTAAAGGACACCATTGCAAGCCTTAGCCAATCATTTGTCAGGTTATTCCCCTCTTCTTTCTTTTCTACGCATTTATCGCTACAAGTATGCACAATGACAATTAAGATGTGTCATATACAGTGCCCTCCACAATTATTGCCACCCCTGGTAAAGATGAGTAAAAAGGGTTAGAAAAAATTCACCGTTCGGTGAATTAGCTTAATCTCACTCTGAAAAAATTAGAAAAATCCTTAAATTGAATTAAATTTATTCTGAGAAAAGAAATCCCTCATCAAGAAATAATTATTTTTAACAAAACTATGTGTGCCACAATTATTGGCACCCCTGCATTTAAGACTTTGTACAATCTCCCTTTGCCAATAAAACAGCACTGAGTCTTCTCCTGTAACATCTAATAAGGTTGGAGAATACAGAGCAAGGAATCTGAGACCATTCCTCTTTACAGAATCTCTCCAGATAATCCAGAGTCCTAGGTCCTCTCTTGTGCACTCTCCTCTTCAGCTCAGCCACAGGTTTTCAATGGGGTTTAGGTCAGGGGACTGAGATGGCCATGGCAGAAGCTTGATTTTGTGTTCAGTTAACCATTTTCGTGTTGATTTGGACATATGTTTTGGATCACTGTCCTGCTGGAACATCTAACGATAACCCAGTTTTAGTTTCCTGGCAGAGCCAGCCAGATTCAGATTTAAAATTTCCTGGTATTTCTTGGAGTTCATGATGCCATGTACCCTAACAAGGTTCCCAGGGCCTTTGGAGGAAAAACAGCCCCACAACATCACGGCACCTCCACCATACTTAACAGTGGGGATCAGGTTATTTTCGGTATAGCCATCCTTCTTTTTACACCAAACCCACCTTGAGTGTTGGTTCCAGAAAAGCTCAATTTTCATTTCATCTGACCATAGAACACGGTACCAGTCAAAGTTCCAGTAGCGTTTAGCAAACTCCAGCCGCTTATGTTTGTGGTGAAATGACAGGAAAGGCTTTTTCCTGGCATGCCTTCCAAATAATTTGTTGGCATGGTCTAATGGTAGTTTTGGAGACCCCAGGATGCTATTTTCCTCTGTAATTCTCCAACAGTGATCCTTGGGGATTTTTTTTGCCTCTCTTACCATCCTCCTCACTGTGCGTGGGGGCAAAATAAACTTGGGTCCTCTTCCAGGCAAGTTTGTAGCAGTTCCAGTTGCTTTTAACTTTTTAAGTATTGCCCTAATGGTAGATATGGGCATTTTCAGGTGAGTAGCTATGACTTATGAAGCTCAACACACTTTTCCCTCATTTGATTTGTGTGTTCTCTTATCTTTCCCATGTTGATGTATGAATAAGGGAATACGGCCTCTGTGTCACCTCATATTTATACCCCAGTGAAACAGGAAGTCATGGATTACTGCTTGAAAGTTCCTAAACACTCTGATCAACTTTATGAAGTAAAATATAAATGGAAAAAATGCTTCAGTTACATTTTGTTCATAAGAATTTCTAGGGATGCCAATAATTGTGGCACACGTGGTTTTGTTAAAAATAATAATTTCTTGATGAGGGATTTTTTTTTCAGAATAAATTTACTTCAATTAAAGGTTGGATTTTTCTGATTTTTTCATTGTGAGATAAAGCTAATTCACCAAAAGGTTTATTTTTTATAACCCTTTTTACTCATCTTGACCAGGGGTGCCAATAATTGTGGAGGGCACTGTACATGTTTGTAAAAATAACATGATGTCTAGAGACGTACGTGTGCATGCGTGTGTGTGTGTATGTGTGTGTGTGCATGCACACACAAATCATACATGCCCTAATAGATAAGTGTTCTTGGGTTCAGGGAGGTTCCTAATTCAGTGAAAGAGCTGTGATCTCCCCCTGCCAAGGCTGGGCCATTGCTGCTGTGGTGTGGCACTCCGCCTCCTTAGTTTTCACACTAGGTGCTCTTATCTCTGACTGTGTCATCCAGTGACAGAGCCCTCCACCTGCTGGGTCATTGTTGGCAAAAAGTCAGCCTCCAGTCTTTTCATGGGAGGATGCAGCAGGGAGGAGTGTATTAGGTGTTCTCTGTACAGCTTCTGATTTGAGCTTGGAAGGGGCAGGCTTTGTGTGGAAAGATTTATTCTCACTTTTAACCAACAATAAAATCTGTGCTTTTTTTACCGTGTGTGTGCGTGTGCGTGTGCGTGTGTTCTTGTGCGTGTGTGTGTGTGCATATTTGAGTTAAAGTTAAGGATAAATGTATCCACGCATACTGGAATGAATCCAGGCCACTGAGAGGGATAATTATGACAGTGTGTTTTTATTATTATTGTTTAAAACAAATACACTGCCCGGCCAAAAAAAAAGTCGCCATTGCACCCGTCATGCATAGTGCCCACTGTACAAGCCTCTGGAGGCAGTTTTATGATCTGGGGTTGCTTCAGTTGGTCAGGTCTGGGCTCAGCAACATTATGCAGCAATAAAATGAAGTCAGCGAAGTACCTGAATGTACTGAATGACCAGGTTATCCCATCAATGGGCATATGCCAGGATGACAATGCCAAGATTCATCGGGCTCAAATTGTGAAAGAGTGGTTCAGGGAGCATGAGGAATCATTTTCACACATGAATTGGCCACCAGAGTCCTGACCTTAACCCCATTGAAAGTCTTTGGGATGTGCTGGAGAACACTTTACGGAGTGGTTCGACTCTCCCGTCATCAATACAAGATCTCAGCCAAAAACGTATGCTACTCTGGATGGAAATAAATGTTGTGACATTGCATAAGGTTGTCGAAACAATGCCACAACAAATGCGCGCCGTAATAAAAGCAAAGGCGGTCCAACGAAATATTAGAGTGTGCGACTTTTTTTTTGGCCCGGGCAGTGTATAATCAAATATAAATATAGTTAACACGTGCATGTATACGTATTTCATTACAATATACAGGTTATTTTTCATGTCTTTATTTGATTGTTTATTTGACAGGAACGGAGTGTCTGTCAAAAGCCACTTGACTGTCTCAGATTTAGCTATAAAGCTAAATTCAATTTTTTGTCCCAGGGCAGGTAACATTTAAATGCAGAATATATGCAGACAACATAATTAATACAGTACGCATCTCAAGCAGACACAATCATTACACATAAAGGTAAACGATGTATAATCATGTCCCCATAATTAGTAAAATTACAAAGGAAAAGAAGGGAGAAACATTTGTGCCAAGTCTACAAGGACAAAGCTTTATTTTTTTATTGTCTTATGGCTTTTGTACAAATGAAAATGCTGTAAATGTGTACCAATATAAACGTTATCTCACTTATGTGGATAGAGAGTGAAACAATGACCTACATTAACCTAGAATTAGTCTTTGCAGAATTGATTTTATATAATTTTAAATTGTTAAATTGTGCATATAATATAATGGTTAAGGAACTGGATTTGTAACGGAAAGGTTGTAGGTTCGATTCCCATGGTAGGATGCTGCCATTGTACCCTTGAGCAAGGTACTTAACTTGAATTGCTTCAGTATACTGTATGCCCAGCTGTATCAATTGGATAAATGTAATAAGATGCTAAGAAGTTGTGTAAGTTGCTCTGGAAAAGAATGTCTGCTAAATGCCTGTTATGTAATGCAATGTTAAATGTTGTTTTCACATAACCGACTGCATGATGGAAAAAATACAATAGCATGAAGTTATATTCCTTTTTCCTGTTCCCACAAAACATTTACACATGGGACTTTCATCATTGTCTTGTTTTACACTTTTTGACACTCGTTCCACACTTGGACAGTGTTTTCTCCAGTATGTTCAACAATGTTCTGTAGAATTTTCTCTGTTGGTGTAGCAGTTGGTTTGAAATGTTGACAAAAATAAGAGTGTGAAGAGAGCTGACAAGCTAATTTTTCAACGTGCCATGCCAAGGTTCCAGATTATTTCTTCTTACTTCTAGTGTTGCGTACATTTCCAGCTTGATGCTTTGATGTATGCAATTTACAAATTTTATAGGCACTGGTACAACTGTTATTTTATTCATGTACATCATGAAGGTATAGATATACAATAATATATCTATTTATTGGGGCTGTACTTGATTGGACAGCACTGACTCTCAGACATGTTAAATTTTCCTTTCTGTGAGCAATTTTAATTGTCCATATATTAAATTGCGGAAAGGGTAGTTAGCTTCCTTTGGTGTTCATAGCTTTTTGCAATCTGTACTACTGTAAGTGTGTGATGTCATGCAAATAAATTACCATAAATGTGGAGCATTTGTAAAAATATGCTTGGCAGGATGTTTGGTTTTTAGTCTAAACTGAATATTGATAGTCATTTATCTTGTTTTTAAGCAAAAATGGGGTGGAAAATAACTTTCCAATTGAGTAATATATTCTAAGCCTCCCGCAACATCAACTAAGTCCTGGACATGTGTGTATTTAGTCAGTATCAGAAGATGGCAAGCCATTCGCTAGTTTTGATGGTCATGACTAGGCAAGTTATAGATGTGCAGTGCAGTTTGCATTATCAGATGAGATGAGGTGAAAAGAGTTTACACTGGGTTATAAGGTTTGGTGGCGGGCTGAAAGTGTGAGAGAGCTCTGCCCTTGGCTGCTTTCTTAGCTGAACTCTTCAATGTGAACAGCTATGCAAGTGAAGGGAGACAAGGACAGACAAGTTATCGGTGGACTTTGGAAGGCTGAAGATAAGCTTTTGTAGAAGCGTGTTGAATTACAAGTTGCCTGTGGTGACGCAGGTGGTAAGAATCAGAGAGCGGGCCTTTTTTTAGGCATGTGGTAATGCTCCTGGAAAGCTGTGAGTCAGAGGAAGGCGGGGATGAGAGTGCCTTCAGCTATACAGAAAACCATGGACAGAAATAAGAGATCAAATTATTTAGAGAAAGAGAGAACAAGAGTGGGGCAAACACTGATCCCTGGGGAACTCCTCTTGCGGGAGTGTGATAAATCCATGTGGAGTCTATATAAGGTGACTCAGAGGTTCTAGCTGGAATGCCAACTACAGTAGTTACATTCCTTTAAGCTAGAACAAGCACGTATGCTCATGAGATTTCATAATTGATAGTGTCAGTATGTACTACAATAGACAAGCGTGTGAATGTATCCTCTTTCCTTTTTTTATTTCCAGGACACCAATGTTTTTTTTCCCCAATTCAGCATTAACCCTGAAGCATTCGACTGAATGTACAATTCAGATTGATGAATTCCAAGAATTTTTATTTAATTTTTAATGATGTTCCTGGAATAAAACCCTCCCCTGTGGTCCTTCATGCACTGAATCTACAAGGCAATAGCATGATTTTCCTCTGAATGCTAGGTTTCTGATGTGAGTCAACTGACCTGTCAGTTCCTGAATGTAGTTCTCTATTGTGATAAATTGTTTGCGCATGAAACAATGTTCATTTACATCTTATTGAATTTTTGCAGTTGTTCTTTCATCTGTAATATATTTAGCAAGAGAGTGTGTGTGTGTCCTGTGAATGGTAATGATCTTTGGATCTTTGACAGGACAAAACTTTTATTCCCACCTCAATGAATTCTCAATTGAAGTAATAGAAATTGACTTGAAAGCATCCTTTGTATTTTTTTAAAGAAATTAAACATATTCCATGGTAAATATACTTAGGAAACAACTTCAGATGACAAAGATATTATCGTTAAAAATTATTTATTATCAGAATGTATTTACACAGAACAAACATAAAAAGATTGCTTACTTTTTAAGATAATTAGAAATAATGCATGTCTGACCTCACAGAAGATCGTTGGCAATGTCATAATAGGACCTAATTGGCATAGTGAAACTTTCATTGGAAGTCTCCAGGCTTGAATCTGCAGTAAGGACAGACATGCTCAAATTAGATACTTGAACTGCTTCAGTTAATATGCAGCTGTATAAATATATGATAATGATACGCATCCATTATGTATGCAAATTCAGCTTTGTTAAGAACTTATGCCACACAATTAATATCTTGTAATTACAAACCCAGAAAGATGTGTGTTCAGTATGAGATCTTTATACAATGGTCTGTTGCACTGCTCAAAGCAACCAGCAGGATATTTATTTATTGATTTTTACTACCATTGAGAGAGAAGAATTGAGAGGGATTGTTATCTGTGTTTCACAGAAGAATGAGACAGTCACACCAAATAACTTCAGCAACCTTTAATGGCCACACCTACCAAGCCCTTTAGGTACCAGCTTCCCATCATCATGTTATGTATATAAATAAACCCCAGCAAGGGAGAGACCAATAACGTAATTGGAAACTGTTCCAGCAATATTACAGAGGCATTGTCAGAAACCCATTCTTTCTCAAGCTCAATGTAAAAAAAAAACAGCATCTGTGTGCTTTGATGAGGCAATGTGCTAGAATCAAATTATAACAGTTAAGCATGTCCAAATCTGGTATTCGCAGAAGTGTGAAAACGTAATTAAAAAAAACAGTGATGAGGAGCCTTGTGAAGATCTCATTGCTATGTATCGATTTGTTCTCGTGGGTCGCAGTGAGGGTATTAAATGTCAGGCGGTGAGGGGAGGGAAAAAAAAGAAAAGAAAGTTTTTAAAAGAGCGAAAAACATATAAATGCTTTCAGAGACCCGCCCCCGCAGCAGCCCGGTTACGGCCCGAGCGTCGGCCTGATGTTCAGATCCGTGAGAGCGTAAACGCGAGTGATGAATGCGCATTTGTCC
The DNA here is from genome assembly GCA_029718625.1 of Synaphobranchus kaupii. Taxonomy (NCBI): domain Eukaryota; kingdom Metazoa; phylum Chordata; class Actinopteri; order Anguilliformes; family Synaphobranchidae; genus Synaphobranchus; species Synaphobranchus kaupii. The sequence continues at coordinate 24,741,502 of CM056393.1, forward strand.
GCCGGCTCTCAAAGGCCCTCCGCGCCACGCGTACCTGCCTTTCGCGGACGCAGACGAGCGCGGCTCTTCGGGATTCATTACTCCTTTAAGTGGAGTCGGCTGCAAAGCGCGAGGTTAGAAGTGAAACAATCCAATTAACAGGTGTTGGCAGCGCCTCACTATCGGTTCATCCACCGGGGGAAGGAAGCTTCACTGGAACTAATTGCGGAACATGTTTCTTTCCATGACCCAAGGTTGCCCAATTAGTCCTCTCAAAACATCACGTTCCGTTATACAAGTGTGTTGCCTCTGTAGATTCTTTATGTTCTCATCGCAGCCTTGGGGGGTGGGGGTGGGGTGGGGTTAAAGGGTGGGGTGGGGCGGGGGAGTGTTCCAGTTAGTATTTCACTCACCTTTTTGCAGTACCACCGAGAGACACAAAGGTTATTTACATGTGTTAAATCATCAGAAGACTTTCTGCTTGCGTTTTTTTTTTTCTCTTACATTACAGCGGAGGGCTGAAAGCCATTTGTTTTGATAACTACAGTATACCTTAAAAAGTAATATGTATAGGCCCGTAACAGTAGTAGTGAGGCTGATATCGATCAGAAGAGCCTTGAAATGCTCACGAGAAAAAGCTGAACAGGTTGACAAGGCGTTTTCTCGGAATTAGTGATCGTCCTGCATTGTTTTCCTGGCCAATTCGTTTCACTTTCACGTTTGTTAAATCTATCCAATTACAATTATCATCCGCCGGCATTTGCTGATAAGACCGATTTGGTTGATTGTGTTAAGCATTCCCATATCATTTCCTTTGCTTCAAAAGGGGGGAGGAATATTTGTTTAAATGCGTGATGCCTGAGGCATTGTCATGTATCAGTACTGCCTGATAAGATTCGGAAAGCCTGCCACAGAAATAAGAGCCTTAAACAATGATTTCGGGGAGGGTTTTGCGGGCTTTGGGATATTAAAAGCGCAGTAGAGCCAGGGATGAAATGTCACTCCTCATAATATTTCAAACCCGTACTCGGAGATGTCAGTCATCGGGAGCGCACAATAAAATATGAATGCGTTACCACCGTCTCGTATGCATTAGCGCATCCCGCCGAATGCGTACTCTGCCTTATCACTCCCAAGACACACAGCAAGGTGCTGCTTTTGGGTTAATAAACAATTGCTTCCATATGCTGGCAAACAGAAACTCGACAGAGGCTTAATCTAACTTTTGTGGGCGTCAAATTCCTGGCAAAATAAAATTGACAGGCGTGCATAATCACTGAGAGGTTACCCCTGGACGCCCGATCTGTCAGTACACTCGCCTTGTTAAATATAAAGTTTAATACTAAAGCCTCTAAAATTCATACAAAGCTACAACCCTGCCATGTCTCTGGGAAAAAAAAGAGAAAAAAACATGTTAATGCTAACAGCCCTCCCAACCGCATTACATGGACAGACAGAGTCATTTGATTTTGGAGGGAAAGAAAACAAACACTCTCACATACACACATACACACACACACACATACATTCAGGGACGGATGTATAAATTATATATGTGATTCAGGCTGGAAAAGCTTCACTGTAGTTGGCAGCCCTGCATGGGTTCATCACACGTGGCGTTGTGTGATGACGCTGACGCGAAAGGCGGCGGAGGGGTGTGAGACGCCGTGAAGGTGCGCTGACAGCCCCGTCTATTCATGAACGGGCTTGTCCAGACGCCTGCCTTCGGAGGGATCTAGGTTAAACAGCGCTGAACTATGTCGTGTCAAACCATTTATAAACGGGCGCACTTTAGAGTCATTTCTATGGCACGCTTGTGTTTTTCGTTCCACTCACGTTAATGTTACCCATGGGTGAAAAATAATACATTATATGAAAAGCTGAATCCACTTTAGCTCGTTGTACATGGAGCTTGCTTTCATGTAAGGTAACAGGAGACAACTAACAGGACGTTTGTGATCTGGCTTGCGTTGCAGTGTTATCGAGTGCGATTGACTTTGAGTTTGTATTGAGACATGTATTGTGTATGTGTGCACATGCGTGCGAGGGAGCATGTGTATGGGAGGAAAAGCACGAGTCTATATCAGTGTACATGTCAGTGTATGCGTGTGTGTGAGCGTATGCGCGCATGGGTCTGCCATATTATGTGCATGTTAATGCTTGTGTGTGTATTAGTGATTAATCCCGGTTCCCGGTATTTCCCATCACAATTCCTTCACGTTCCCACCCGGGAGTGATGTCGGGAAACCGGGAAATTTAACATGAGCATTATACACTGCCCGGCCAAAAAAAAAGTCGCCATTGCACCCGTCATGCATAATGCCCACTGTGCAAGCCTCTGGAAGCAGTGTTATGATCTGGGGTTGCTTCAGTTGGTCAGGTCTAGGCTCAGCAACATTATGCAGCAATAAAATGAAGTCAGCGAAGTACCTGAATGTACTGAATGACCAGGTTATCCCATCAATGGGCATATTCCAGGATGACAATGCCAAGATTCATCGGGCTCAAATTGTGAAAGAGTGGTTCAGGGAGCATGAGGAATCATTTTCACACATGAATTAGCCACCAGATTCCTGACCTTTACCCCATTGAAAGTCTTTGGGATGTGCTGGAGAACACTTTACGGAGTGGTTCGACTCTCCCGTCGTCAATACAAAGATCTCAGCCAAAAACGTATGCTACTCTGGATGGAAATAAATGTTGTGACATTGCATAAGGTTGTCGAAACAATGCCACAACAAATGCGCGCCGTAATCAAAGCTAAAGGCGGTCCAACTAAATATTAGAGTGTGCGACTTTTTTTTTGGCCGGGCAGTGTATTTGGCCTAATAAGTAGACTACAATACAATAATCAATATATTAAGTTTATTTCCAAAATGCAGTATCCACCATTTGAAAAAACCGACACCTACTCAGGACTGCTTATTGACAAGCGAAAACTGGGTAACTGATTGCACTTTAGAGCACGTGAACCTTGCTAGCACACGCACAGGAAATAGAAGTTCAATATACCTGCTCCAAACGTGGAGAGCAAAATCATGTCAAGCAACGTGTGGAAGAATTTTGAGATACTTAATACTAACGAGGAAAAATGTTGGGTTTTAAATTTAAAAGTTGTAAATTAATTTCAGAGAAAAGAATAGGCTACTACAATTGCGACGTCAATGACATAGTTTTGTTATTCCAGGACATCGGATTCTGCAGAAATATAGCCAAGCTATAATTACAAAACGAGCTGGAATTCTTAGAGCGAGTTGCAAGTATATTAGACACCTTCGCTTTTATTACCAACTCGTAAGAAAAGTATTAAGTTTCTACGGCTAAACGTCCCTCATTTCATAACGGTAGGCTTGCGTATATTTGCTGATGTGTCTTGATGGAGATATTGTATTTAAGCCATCACATTAAGTTATTGTATTTATGCCATAACATTTACTTAGGCTATATAATGTAGGCCTGTTTAGGCATTTCTTTTTTTTTTTGAGGGGGAGTATAGTCCTTTTCCTTAAACATTAGCCGTTCGCCTGTAGACCTCTAAAGCCTTTTTGTCATGAACAGTTATAACCAGCGTTAATACTTCTCACGGTTCAGGTAGGTCTAATAGCCCTATAGCCTTTGTTTAGTTCCAAAGCAGCCATAATTGTGTACAGAAAATATGTGGCTTTTATTAATGAAACGTCTTTGAAAAACAGTTTGTTGTTATTGATATTCAAGAATCTCAGCCAATAGTACACTAGTGGACAATACCATGGTGATGAAAGATAGTTTTATATGGCATATGGATGCAGGTAGCCTGTAAACCAATAGGTAGGGTCACTTAGGGTCATTTGATAATAGTCTACTAGAACGCCCCTGTTTTTTTAGACGAGATTTCCCGGGAAACCCGGGAGCGAGGTGTTATTTAAAAATAGCACATTTTCAGGAAAATATTAAACACGAGTGTGTATTTGTGAATTTGTGTGCGTACTTGTGTGTGTGTTTGAACAAGTGTGTTCATGCACATGTGAGGACCTGTGTGTGAAGGGCAGAACCAGCCCTAGGGTTTTGATGGCCCTAAGCAAGCATGTTGTTGTGGCCCCAAAGTGCTCCAACATAAATCACCCCCACCACTTAAACTTGAATTGTGTGGCCCAGGGATGGTTGTGGCTCTAAATGACTACATAGAGTGTTTATGCCCGCAGTCGGCTCTGGTTAAAAGGATAGTAAATGTGTATGTGTGCGTGCGCATGCGCGCGCGTGTGTGTGTGTGTGTGTGTGTGTGTGTAGTTGTGTAGCAGTGGTCTCAAATCAGATTAGAGTGTGAAATCACTTGATGAGTGAATAATGTGATGCTAAAGCACAATGTTAAGTGTCTGGTATATATCAAGCTAGTTTTGCCTACATTCTGTCTGCTGTTTGTGTTTTGTGAGAAGGTCCATAGCAGTGCTGGGAGAGTACAAGATATCAATTTGCATGCAATGTCAATGTGCTTTTTTGTATTCATGTGCAGTGATTTTGGCATTTGAGAACACAGCCATTGGTCAGTTAAAGATACATTTTAATTGTGATGCTTATAAAAGGAAGCCTGTTGATTCTGTCCTTCTGGAAAACCAATGGTTTAAACAATGGCCTCCCCATCACAGAGCCTTTGGCCACAGAATATGAAATGCTCTTAATATATTCCCTTATCTCTGGCTGCCTTGACAGTTGAGTAATGTGTGTTTGCGAAGTTAGCCCACATTTTATTTATCTTCAGCTCATATTTAATTTATGAACATGGCACAGAAATCTCTGCATTTTTATGAATCAAGAAAAATATCTTCATGCATTGAAAGTAGAACCGTTCCACTTGTGAAATTCCTAGAATTCCATTTATAGGCCACAGATCAATCTACATTTATAAAGTGAATTATTCATTTCTCTTAAACAGCTAAGCAACCCCAGTATATTTAGCATACACGTAAAATAGCATTGTTGCTTTTGTTTATGGGAGAGTAAGTGTATTTGTGCTTTTTTTAATACTTGTGTGTTTCCACCACAAAATAAAACATGTCATGAACTGGGATGAATATATTTGATAACTGGACATTTAATTTTGATTATCTGAAAGAACAAATGACTTAATGTGTATGGCTGCAGTGTTGTGAATTTGATCTGTGTAAAAGTTAATTTAATTGGAAGCTATTTAAGACGGATGGGGTACAGAGACTGTACTCTATCTATCTTAGCAGTTAAAGATTTGCTAGAGTAAAGTGTGAAGAATGTCGGACGTGTACCATGCTATTTTACAAATCAATGTTTCCTTCAGCAGCTCAATTTAATTAGCTGATTACTTAACAGAAGGCTGCGAGAAAGCTTTTAAGTTTTTTTTGTTTTTTTTTAAATATTGATCCTACCTTGTTGGCTGCCACTTGTCCAATAAACCACTTCAGGGAAGAAAATTTCATCACGTATTCAAAAGGCGTGAACTGGCCTTAAACAACGCGCACGTATGTACACACACCCACACACACACACACAGAGCTGTGTTACAAAGACTTATCATATCTATAAATAGGCTGTAGGGCACTGCACAGCCTCAATTTGCTTCCCCCACACACTTGTATTGCAATTATCCTTAGGTTTATTTCAGTTAAGCAGTCAAGCAGTGGGAATAAATGCCTGACTACATTCAGAGGTGGTTAATAGAACTGAGAACACTTAATAGAAGTCAGAAATCAATTAAATTAAAACGGGTATGTGAATAGGGGCTACTAAGGCAGTGAGTTTGTTCAACACTGAACAATAAAGACCTATAAAGAAGGAAGCCATCTATCACCTCTATATTTTTGTTTTCCCTATTCACATTTATTTCTTTTAACAATTTTTGCCAATTTTTCTGATCCTCACAAATTCAGAATCACTAATTATGCCTCTTGAGTCGCCACTGTACCACGTATGCATGAAGCATTGCAGATAAGTACCCTTGCGACACACTCAACTGCGAGCCAGTGACGAAATTACACCCTACAGGCGACATAATGCTACAGGAGAGCTAGCAACAGTTCAAGAGGTGCGTCTCTCATTGCTGAGAACCGGTAGCCTTCGGGCGCCTGATGGCTATTTGGGAGGAATTCATATGAGAGGTTCTGGCCAACTTAAACCCACGCCACATATCAGCCTCGGGCCATGTCTGAGGTTTCAGCCTGTGACTGTTGGGCCCAGCTTGTGCTCTCATTGAGTTATTTTAATAGCACACGTACTCAAGAGCCCACTGTCTACATTTGCATGCCTAAAACCTCCTTCTTTGTTTCTGCCTGTAGATGGCTCCACTGAAATGTGGCTTAAAATGGGTATTAAAAGTCAGTTTGTCACTGGTTTGCACAACCGCAGTTCCTGAAATACGACAGCCTTTGGCGCCATCTTCAGGTGGTTCTTGGGCGAGACTAGCATCATGCGTCATGTTTCAGCTAAACGCTTTCGCGACAAACTTATATTGTAGCTACCGATCTAAAAAATGCAATCTATAGACGACAACTTTGTTGAACAGGCTTGTTGATAAAGGACAATGGGTAGATGGTAACCGTGTCAAAAAGTTTGAATCTCATTAACTTTAACAAGACCCCAGGAATCTGAGACAAATGTGGTGACCGACCTTGCACGTCATAGCCTCTAACAGAGTATAAAAAGTAAGCAGTAATGTTGATAAAACTTGATGGTCATGAAATTGGACCAATAATTTCCTCTGAAATAAGTCCAGAATTGATGTGATTGGAGGATATGAAAATACTACTACCACTATTACTACTACTACTACTACTACTACTAATAATAATAATAATAATAATAACAGGACTCTTTTTCTGCCCCTCATACACAACAGTAACTATGATTGGTTGGAAAAGAGTAACTAACGTAAATGATCCCTCTTATTGATTAAAAACAGTGAGATAATGAGGTAAAATTAAAACAATGGCTATGCTATTGGAGTCTGTGAATGGTGACAGTTTAGTTGACAGCAGCAATCTTTGGCAGCACTTGCATTTTGAGTTGGGTTGGTACATCAGAATGTCATGGTTTGAAAGCAGTTTGGAATATGCTGTGAAATGCACAGATGTTGGGTAACTATATTATGCTTGTAAATAATAAAAACGTATCTCCTCCTTAGCATGCCTCTCTTTTTTCTCCCCAGCACTTCTTTTTTTTCCAGCAACCGTTGGCAACAGTGTTGTGCAGTGAATTCATACTACAGAACCAGCAATCGACAAAAAATGTTATGTTGTGAATATAGTTGTTTTCGTCTCTCAAAGGAAGCAGGTGTACCTCTGCAAGTCAATGAATGTTTGGAGGGTGAAATGCTCTTATTTATTTATTTTTTACAAACAGATGTGATATAGACAGGAGTAACTGCCCTCAATAAACTCTCAGGATGTTTCAAGGTCAGCAGGATTTGAGCAGTGGGTAGGAAGACTCAGCCACTTGAAATGCGCGCCATATCAGGTCATATTAGTGTGACGATAAGAATAGAGATCACCGGAAACATGGACCCCTGTCTCCATAGATTTATATCAGGGAAGCCCATTTGTTTGTGGGATTGAGTAAACCAATTGACCATTATATCTGCCAGTTTTACCTCCAAGCTGAGGGCTGTGGTGTGTTTGTGTATTGTCTAAAGCAAAGAGTTTTGTGTTTTGCAGGCTGCTAATGTAACAGACATCCGCGGGCAATATATTGACTGGACCGCAGAGACAAAAACAGAAAGAAAGAGAGAAGGAACGAAATAGAGAAATATACAGAGGCAGGCATTGATATTCTTTTACTAAAAGTTATCTCTACCTACTCATGTCAGAAGCTGTGAGATAATATGGACAAACAGTCTCCTACACTGTCCTTTTTCTCCCACTCTGATAACTGTAATAAAACAAACAATAAAATGCAAGGAGCTGCTCGACAGAACTCTGTTTGCACGTACACGCATGCATGCCTATATGCACCGCATAATGTACATGCACAGTTGCATTTATAAGCACTCACATGCGGAAACACATAAATGCATGCACGCACATGTACACGTGCATGTAGTCGCATGGAGGCATTCACACAAATACACATTCAAACGTGTGTGTGTGTGTATACAACACATTCATGTGCATGTAGACACGCGTAAGACACATGAAGACCGATAAACAAGTTCACAAGAACAATCGCGTTCACAAAAACAACATACAGAGCATGTGTGATTGCAAGTGCAGACATACACACACAGCAAAAATGGCGGTGTATATTTAACACCCCAGGGTGTTTATATGTGACCGTGGTCTCATATAAACACCCCGGGGTGTTAAATGTACACCAGCAGTGTTAGATTTACTCTGCCATTTTTGCCTTGTATATGCATGCATGCGTATTCAATACACACATACACGTACACAACAAACAAATGGACACACTCAAAACAAACAAATGTCTGGAGAAAGACCATCTTTTCCGCAACATCCATGAAAATGATTCAAACTTTCTTATGGCGGTCTGGGGTACAGTCCGATGTCCGACCAAGGAACTTGACCCTCAGATTCATTCACTTCTTGTTACAGAGACAACTATAGTTTCTATGGTCCAGTGGCGAACACTACGAGCAGGCTTCGTCTGATGTCGGACGCTGTTTCGCTGTCAGCCCGTTGCTGATCCACCAGATTTTTTTTTTTCATGAATAATCCAGATTTTACTCAGCAGGTCTTAGCCGTGAGCATCAGTGTATTCCTGTGCAGCATGGCAAAGATGAGCGGGAAAAAAGGCTTCATCCTACCCTCCAGTCACGCCCAAGCGGACTGCAGATAAGCCAGCCAGCAGGGGAGACGTCTGCGCTCTCTGAAATCAGCAATGTCGGAGGGAAAAGGAAATGCATGCAACATTGATCAGATATGCCACAGGAAATAAGCTGTAGAGGCAACGTTCACCCTGCACTTTCCCTACCGGGTCAGCCTCAGTCTGTCTAATTATCTGTGGCCTCAGGGTACCTGCTGTCCAGGGCAAAACAGCCCAACACGGGGCTTTCAGCCGGAGACCAGGGTCTGCACTGCGAGCCACTCCTCTCAAAAGAATGGGCGGATATTGTAACCAGTTCAAAGGTACTAGCCGCCGCCGACACCCAGTCAAACTACGTGAGTTTCCTGGATCATCTGATTCGATCATGTGACTCGCAGAGACAAGCAGGTGAACGGTACTTTCTGTCCAGTTCCTGCTCTGGCCTCACATTCGGCATTTAAATAAATATACACCTACACAGAATGTAGCGTAAACTTGGCCGGGCTGAACGTCTTAGCGCCACGCGCGAGAAATACTTCTGTACTTTTATTACGTGTAAGTAATAGGGTCTGACGTTTAATCAGGAGGCAGTGAATAAACTTTTAATGAGCAGAGGTCCATGAGGTTCGAGGTTAGCTCCAATTGGAGGACGTCACGTCGTAAATATAATAGGTGAGGGTGTGCATACTAAATGAAACCATCAGAGACGGGGGGGTAGGACCCAGCTGAGCCCTCTTTTTAACCGACACTGGGAAATTACCAGTTTGATGGCTTATTCCCCATGAAAGGAATACATTCACCAGAGGAATCTATGGTGGGGGTTTGCTTCGGCTAATTAAAGCTTTATAAAGGGAGGGAAAGATTTATTTTTCCCCCCATTCTTTATTTTCTCTGTAAGAGAGAGAGATTGCTTTGGACTGCTAGTCCCATGGAACAGCAAAGTGTTATAAACACCAAAAATCCTCGGATCTGTTTTCCTTTGTCGAGCGCGTTTATTTTCAGCTTTAATTTTCATTCGCATGGCTTTTTTCGACATTTCACTTGCTCGTCACATACCTTTACCGGCGCTAATTGAACAACATGTGATGCCTGACAACCATAATTACAATCCCAAGGATAGGTGCGCGCCTTCTAACACTTCCAGTAAACAACTCATTCAATAAACTTCTTGAACTTAACAGAGGGGAAATGCCTCTCAAGATCAGTCTCGGTCGAGCTTTGAGCCACGAGCAGGTCTTTGAGCCACGAGCAGGTCTTTAATCGATCGGAAGTGATTAAACGTGATGGGGGATAAATCCGATTTCTCGCTGGAGTGCATCAACTTTGTGCTTGACCTTTGAGTTCTCATTCTGCATCAAGTCACCGTCAACCTTTATTGTGCTAGCGTGTCACCATTGACCTTTATGCATTCTCACAGCTTTTCACTTGCTGCCTTTTTGCCTCTTAATTTTCTCCATATTACCTCTTCAATAATCTAAAACAATCATAATCACGAATGATTTTGAAGGAAGGCATTTTGTTATGTCTTATGTCATGTCATGTACCTCAATTTACAAAAGTCCAAGGCTCACAAAAAATATATGCTTTTTAGAAGTCATTTCAAAAGCAACGCCACACAGAGAAAATTGATTTTCTGTTGGACAATCCTCCTGTACTGTATGTGATCCTTGAATGATTGAAGAAGTCATGAAAAGAACTTCTGCCCTCCACCACATATGTAACAGATTTTGGATAAAAATGTTTTTTAAAAATCCCAGAATCCTCTATTTGGTTCTGTGATAATAATTTAAGGCATGCATGAAGGAAACGCTGTTTGCTATACTACTATATGTTATCCGCAGCAGGAACAACATATTTCATTATGCTGTGTAACAAAATATCTTCATATCCAGAAAACATTTTTCATCTGTAAAAAGAAATGGAAAATGCCTCAAATAGAGACATAGAGAACGATGTCATGCACCATTTCTTATCATCTCATTACAGAATATGACAGGACTTGAACTATAGTTATGTGTACGTTAACAATGGATGTCTTTTTAATGTTTTTTTTAATAACTCAGTCACCGCCACAAAAATGTTTGATTAATGCAACGTAATACATTAAATATAAATGCATGTAAAAGACAATAAAACCTTGTTGACAAAAAAATATATAAGTTGCCATTTGTCTTGCAAATTGCCTCAGTAACACTGGCTTTCTGCATCTGACCCATTTAAGATTTTAAAACCGTTTAAGATTGCTTATACTTTTTTGTGCAATTACAGCTAAATGTAATATGATAATCATTATTCATTCATACAATGAAAATTAAATTCTGTCAGAGAACATGCGTTACAAAAAAAAAACGCACAAAAAAAGTGTTACAAATGTTACTTGTTTCCTCTGGGTGTTTTAAAAGAGTCTGGGTTCTTGCCAACCAGGTTATACCAACACAGAAAAACTGTCAGTGTTAAATCAGCCCTGATAGAGTACATAGCATTTGTTTTCCATTATAGACACATAAACTCATGTTAGTGTTGAATTAGCACCTTTTTGGTGAAATTCTGAAACGGATACGTCACAGCAGTCGGAGTTGCAATCAACCCGCTCGAACATCAGCTCTAATAGGACCCCGGGATGCTACAGGGCGAGATTATTTTCCCAAAGTTTTCCTCAAAATCAATTGCTTCCTGGAAAATGCTTCCTTTAATTTACAATTAATTTTCTGGCCAAGAACACATACATCATTTGTGTTCAGACAAGGCTTTGTCTGTTTCCCAGAACCTGGGTAAGGGAGGCCAGCTCTGTCTTGATTATTTCCCTCCACCTTCCTATTAATAGGCTGTTAATGAAGACGTAGATATGTAGATTCCTCGGTTATTAACACGCGTGTCAGGGATCCCCCCGCCCGGTCTTGCAGAAGATGGAGTGAAGTGGAAGTGACCCCTTGAAGCTGTGCTCCTGACTCCCCACCACAAAACAGGTGTGGGGGTGGGGGGAGGTCCAGGCAGATTAAGCATTACATCTTATTATGGGGGCTGGACGAGCCGGTAAATCAAAGCTGCGGGCAATGGCATTTCCCCCCTCCATCAATCAAGGCTGCTCCCTTACCAGATTTCCGTGTGCTCTATGACCGCCTGAGGTACGACAGAATGGCTCCTAGCGCGAGGGTAACAATGTATTAGTTGGAGCTGCTGGATGCTGGACCTTGTGAGATATAGTGCCAGGTAGGGACACTGCTATTGTACCCCTGAGCAAGATATCTGCGCCACTTGTTTCAATAAAATGCCGCTGTAGAAATGGGGTAATAAGACAAATTCCAAAATCTTTGCACATCTTTGCTAACAATATAACTGCATCATTATTAAAATCTCCTACGAAGCAAATTGGCAATGTAATGTAATGTGATTCTGGTTTCGGTGCCGCTTTGTACTAACAAATTGGAACAAATCCACCTGCCGGAGGTGCCTCTTTGCTTTTCGTGGCGAAGGGCGAAACCGGGGCCCTTTGTCCCGGCCCAACCTTGGATAAGCAGGTGAGGTCTGGCCAGAATCCTTCACGAACGGCGTGTTGCGACATGTTGACGCCACCGGAGCGTGCGGGTGAGTAATGGCGTCGCAGTCCATTACGCCCCGGCAGCAGAAGCTGCTCGTCCCATTACACCCTGCGCCGCGTCGCGCCGTGTTACTGCAAGCCCCATTGCCGTTTATTTCACGACTGGCGAGATGAAACCACCCGATATTAGCAATCTGCTCCTTGATGTATTCCTCGCGCTCTTATCAGAGGACGTCGCCGCCGCTGTCATTTGTTACCTTCCCGCGCGCGGTTTAGATGGCAATTAACGGGTAGAGCTGCGCCTGGTCCGCTAATTCCAGCCATGTGCTTTATTTGCTATTTACAATTGTCAATTAACGCCCCCCTCTGCGGCCCTCCGAAACGCATCCACCCCCCCCCCACCCAACAGCTCGCCAATTTGTGTTTCATCCACCGGAGAGTCACCGATTACACTTCGGCCCACCTCAGTGACCCCTGGGCCGGGGAAAGGGGAAGAATGAGATGGAGCGTGCGTCCTCTGGGACGCGAGCCGTCCAAGCCATCTGCTGCATCTGTGCTGTCAGATCGGCCCAGACACTCACTGACTTTAGCAACTCTCTGAAAAGTGCGACACTTTTTCGACCTCGACTTCGCAATGAGACTCTGCTCCTGGCTCGGCCAGGTCTTTCTTCCAGGTCTCAATGCAGTTCGGTTGAAGAGCTGGCTTCTGGTCTGACGCGACGCGTCGTTCGCGTTTCCGTAATAATCCGCAGCGCATACAGGGAGCATGAAGCCGCGGCATTGATATTCTATTTACTGAACAGATAGTCCCCTTGGTGCGCTTAACAAAGGAAATTCCGCCTCTGAAATTGAACATCCGTAAGCTAGCGGACTGCACGGGAAGCGCATTATCGCCGGGAACCTTCTAAATACAGGTGTACGTAGGGTGTAGGAAAGGTGGAGTTAAGAGCCTCCCGTTTAATGGTCTCTCTCTTCTCCACAGTGCCTGGGTCTGTACACTCGTTAATGGAAGGCAAGGGGGGGGAAAATGAAGCGTCTTCATTCTGAGAGGCAGTCAGAGACGGCCAATTCACGGTGGCGCGAGTCGGTCTCCCACAAAAGAATGAAAAAAACCCTTAATAATGACATTACGTTGAGGAACGGGCCTCGCCGGTCCCTTCGCAGCACCGGAACGAAGGGGGCCGCACACCAAGACAGCGCAACAAGCGCGGGGAAGCGGAGAGGGGTCTGAGATAATTAATGCAATCAAGTGCAGCTGCTCCGCGGGGGGGGGGGGGGGGCAGGGGAAAGGGATCTTCAAAGCACCACAGGCCGCTCGTCTTCCGGCCGCAGAGACGGCGCAAGGTCGACGGCGCGGACAAGAGGCAAGGCTTCACGCGTAGGGCTTCCGCTTTTAACCCCCGCCAAGGCGGGCCGCTCTGTTGCCACCCCACAGGACGGCTAGATGAAGCACAGCACGGAAACTAAAATTAATACCACGTCCAAGCAGTTATATATTTTGACGGGAATGATGCGAATGGATGGGGAGGCCATACATAAAGGCGAAATAATGATTTTAAAAAAGGGATGGTGTTTTTATTTCAGCTGGTTGAGCATGGGTGCTGTTTTCTATGTATTTAGTTATTTATAATTGTTTCGACATAGGAATTAATGCACGTTTGCATTTCTTAGGAACCACATAACAGATCTCAGTCTGGGAAAAAAATTTTTATTAAAACGTTCTTAGCAAACCTGACAGATATTGGTTCCATTAAGACGCAAGACATTGACCTACTGCTTTAGACTGCTACATCATCCTGCATCATCCAACAATTACCCTCAAAATATGAATTACACAGTTAGGTGATGGTGCTATGACCTAAGCTCGGCACAGACATTTGATTAAATAAATTGTACAGTATATAACCGGGTCAGGGCGATTTTCAAACTCTGACTGTCTGGACTATATAGTCTTGTGATTTTTCTTTCTCATTTTGCGTTTCTCACAGGGAACTGGGACTCGATTCTACCAGTTTTGAATTCTTAGACAAGGCTTTTGCGTTAGAGGGGCTTCAGGGGCCTTTTTTTCTGTGCATGGTTGGACACTTGGTAGCACATTGAGGAGGGGGGTGGGGGGGTGGGTGTGCAGAGGGTGTGATGTGCTCAATAGAATACAGATTGGCCTCGCCACAGGAGTTGGAGATTGGGGGGAGGAGAGGGACTGATTATAGATTTCTTTTGAAATGTTATTTTAGAGGAGAGGAGAGTGCATTGGCGATGAACATTCGCGGACGAGAACAGCAGTGTTGCGGGCACAGGCAATTATCATCAGACGAGCCTCCATTGATGGGAGGTGATTGAAATGGAAAAATACATACAGCAAAAGGAAGAAAAAGAAAAACAGGTGATCTACGAGCTTCTTCGTGCCGCGCGGATTTAAAAAAGCTTCCTTTTTCCCAGGCGCCGTTCCGCCGTCGCCACGTACAAAGCAACCTCTCGCCGGTTCCCAAGACAACGAAGACTTCTCCGCCGTCTTTGTCGGCGTGCTCTCGGAGTCACTGCTGTCACAGTCAGACCTTGCGGCTGGGTATCGGGTTACAGGAAGTGGTGCCACAGGACTGTGGAAAGGCTTTGAGAAAGCCCCGCGTAGGAGTGTGACAGGGCCCATTGTGAGAGGAGTCAAAAATCGCGGCGTGTTTGACGAAGTTGGAGCATGCGGGCCCGCTGACGGTCCTTCCAACATCCCTCTCTCAGAGCACATCTTTTTTTTCCCTCCTCCCCGTATGCTCTGTTCACTGCGGCAGCCGACCCCGTCCACCGTTAAAAGGGGTAACACTGCCATCTACCGGCGCGCCGAGCACACGTACACACAGTGCGACGGGTTCCTGTTTGGAACAGCTCCCAAATTTCTTTTAATGGTTTGCAAAATCTTTGAAAAATCTCTTCTTTGAATCAATCTCTTCTTTGAATCAATCTCTATTTTGAGCGACTTAAGTGATGTTGCCACTACAGCAAAATGAAAAAAAAAAAAAACTTTGAATGCCGGGACTGAAACTCTGCCACTAAACTCTTATTATGTGCAGAGAGCACTTTCTCAAGTCTGAAAGATTGGTGGTAAAAATGCTGATTTTGGAGACGTATGCTGCCATGCCACCCGAAGAGCCCAACACAAATATTATATTTATAATACTCTCTTGGAGTGGTGTGTGGGTGTGTAGTCCAGGAATCAGTGAATCAGTGAGATCAGAGTTGGTGGTTGCTTTGCCATGTGATTTCACTGCCATCCAAAAATGGATGTGTTCATTTGAACAGGATAAAGGTGGAAATCAGCTCAGGCAGCACACCCCCGTGAGCCCTCTTGCTAAGCATAATGGTACAAGGACACATATGGTTGCCATGGATCCAAAGAAAGACCAAGCGTGCAGCTAGTATAAATAATTATAGTGACAATGGAGTCATAGAAATGATTAGCACATGCAGTACTATGGGACTAAAATTGCACACACTAGTCAAATAACAGATAATGATACTGACAAATAATTTAATGGATGTGCTAATCCCATTTAGATCACAGCATTTAGTATCGTTTGAATAATTATAGTTCAGAGAACGTTTTTAAGACAGTAATGCTCGGAATCACAATACATTAAAGGGGGTTTCACGGCCTGTTCTTAAATTTGACTTGTCAAAATCACCACAGCTAAGCATAAAGGCAATAGAGCAATTACATTTGTGTCCCTGTCACACCATCCCTAGATAAATGTTAATTACCAATGCAATTCAGCAATCCATTCCACGGCTTGTTTAATTAGAGAACAAAATGTCAACTTCTCTCTCACAAAAGATTAATAGGATTTGATTCGTTTTTGTCCCCAGTCGCGCAGAAGCTGTGCCACCTCATAACGCGTCCGACGGTGACAAGCGTGCCTGTGTGTGTGAGCACGCACGTGTGTACGTGGGTGTTTCTGTGTTTCTTTATGATCTTCATGCCTGTACGGTGTCTTTGAGGAAGTCACATTATGACAAAGAAACACGAAATGTCAGCTCTGATGGGAAGACATCGTATAGCATGATGGTTACATGCAGAATGAAAAGCAACACAAAGCAAGTCCTTATATTCAAAACAACACAAAACACGTGGGGGGTTTTTCCCCAGTGCAGTTCTCAGAGACTTCCATTATGGTTTTTCATGTCCACTATGCCGACCAGCTGTTGCATACAACAGAGTGGGAAAAGATACCAGATTATATCTTTTTTTTTACAGTTAATATTTAGGTTTTCCTCCATTAATACACATTTTTACTATTGTCAGATCCTGTGAATTGCAAGGAGAATATGGAATGTTGAGATTCACAGAAAATCTTACAAATCTTAATATTACAAAATCTACAAATAAACATTCAATCAACTGCACAGTCAGGGGAATCAGCACTGTTTTCAGGCTATTCTTTGAAAGATTAAATCAATTACTTTTATCGTCCTGGTTTTTATTTATTTATTTATTTTTTTTTTTTGCGGGTGGGGGGGTTGGGATTCGACGAGCAATATCGAGGCAAACAACAAAGCACCGATTCATGTGATCCCTCCGCATCAGCATCAAGGCAGTCGCACAAACGCAATCATTAAAAATCAAATAAAGCAGCCTTCTGAAGAAGAGGCAACATCTCCATCTGGAAAATGCGAGAGGCGAGCTCATATTTTTAGCGCGGAGATGCAGATTGGTTTAGCATCTGAGCAAAGAGAGGTGGCGGCGTGCAGAGGGTCACGCGGCTTTACGACAGTCAATAGCAATAATCAGGTCCCGGTGACAGGGGAGACGAACAGCTCCCTTTAATAGGTTTTATGACTTCACCACTTTCCAGGCCCCCGCCGCTGGCATTGATCTCTCCCCCAGAGAAACTGCAAATGATACCGAATTAACGAGCGTACTGAGGCTGGCAAATAGCTTGTCGGGCGGCGCAAGACGGACAATCGCACGCTTAGCTTGAGCGTGCCGTTTCGCTCCCCGCCCACGGCCTGCCAGCTCCCCCATTTCCACGCGCTGGCGGGGTGGGCGTCTGTCGCGGTGGCTCGAGATGCTTGTGTAAACAGCACGCGGCCATGCATTTTCATAGCACGCCACTGCCCGCCCCCCCCCCCCCCCCCCCCCCCCGACAATGACGCACGGCCCCTCCTTCAGCTTCTGCCACACTGTTTAAAAAGATCCATCAGGAAGAAGCACATAATGTCCAGATCTTTGTATAAGAAAGCCAGATCTGCAAGTGAAAAATTCTTATTTTTTAGTCACAAATACACAAAAGCACACTAACATTTGGATGTTAACTTCAATATTCAAGTATGCTGATTATGAGTCATGTGAACCCTTATTCCAATAATCATAAACTGTGTAAGGCAGAATGTAATGAAAGTATAGGGCCCATAGGATTTCCTGGCTCACTAACCTGCTCCCAACATTGTAAGGTAGCTATAGCCTCTACTCAAACCTCTTGTTAAACAATCATCGCACGGCAAAATATTGTCTCAATTAATCATCAAATTTCCAGAAGTAAAGCTGAAGCCTGTGAATTAACTTTTAAGTAATTGTGTACTAATACTTTATCACTTCCTGCCAATTTAATGATGGATTTTTTAAAAATCAATAACATGAAAGTAATTAATTAAGAATTAATCCACAAGCCAATTGTAACCAGTCTATGTTACACTGCCAGGAAAAAAAGCTGCATTGGACACGTTCCTACAGTTTGTGTACCACAAAATATGGCAATGTTTTAGAAAATGTTTTTGTAAACTGGACGTTCTGCTTTTGAGTGTCCAGCTGCGATAGGATTTCAGAATATTTTTGAGGAACATGGTTACACAGACCTGTAAAATATGGCCACGGGCAACATTTACCTTTGGATGTCCTACTCATTTACATTTTTTTTACGACTGAGCATAATTGTGGAATTGTTTGGCAAATATACAGACGGGAAGGCCTTTTTGAAATGAATCCATGACTAATTAAAATCACAATGGGTAGTTTTGAAAACACGGTGTTTATTCATTGTCCCATTGTGTACATTTTTGGATTTAAAAAAGAAATGGTTTACTGTTGTGCCTAGCATGATGCATAAAACAAATTATACTTATTGGTGTGCAGTATGAACCAAATGGATATTGCTGTACTCCTCCTGTAGTCCTTTATTCTGCTTGTCCCTGTCGTGTGTATGCTTCACATTGTTGACACTTCCCTTCAACTGCATCAAAATATTTATTCCTTTTCCAAATGAGTCCTTAATGGCATAATTGGTTGCACCTGTGCAGCTTTCTGGAATTATTTCTGAGATTACAGTACCTGTAGTGACGCCTTGAGCATAAATGGTGGAAAGACTGGCCACGTGCCCCTCAAGTCGATTGGTCAGGAATTCCCAAGGGCCCCAATTATGACCTACCGGTATAATATATGTGGGATATTCCTCTAAGAAGGAATAATGAGTCATGGAAACACCTTGGTTCTAGTGTGTCTCCAATCCAGAAATTAATGACACCTGCACAAGCTGCTGTACTGCACTCAAATGCAGGCAATCATGAGTCAGGATTCATATTCGTGAGTCAGGGTTCATAGTCGCCTGATCTTTGTTCTCAATTTTTGTGATTTTTCTTTGAGTGATCGCAAGATGCATTTTTGTCCTTCAATAATGAAAAACATGAATATTATATTGTTTCTGGTTAGAAGAAAGCAATATGATGTCACGTCTACAAAAAGGTTGTAGTGTGACATTGATGAGAATGACTGTTCACAATAAGTTACTTTACAAAAATGAAAACATTAAAAAAATCACAGAAGCAAGGCTCTCCTCCAAAAATATTTTTATAAGTGCATCTCACGAAACGTGCATCTCATGGGACTCGCTCTGACATCCATGCATTTCATGATGCATGTAAACAGCATTTGGGAAGAGGATAATAACCAGGATCCATTATGTATGCATGTAAATGTAGTCAATATCCAAATATGACTAGAAAAGGATGACACCATCCTCTGTTTAACCCTGGAAATAACTGTGTATGTGCGTGAGTGTGTGTGCGCACGCACGTGCGTTTATTTGTCTGTGTGTCTGTGTGTTCATGTGTATGTGTGCATACATGGATGCTTTCTTCTAAATGATGTTCCATACTACAGAAAGACTAAATTAATCTTCAGAATGTAGGTCACTGAATTTTACTGTTCTTTTATCTTCCAAGTAAGTAATTGAACGAAGGCCATTATCGCAAGATCGCCATGTGCCCTATGGTGGCTTGTATTATCTAAATAAAAATGAAAATGTGGATAATCTCATGTTCCCGGAAACGTCTCAAGTACGAGATGACAATCAAATCTTTGATTTCACTCTGAGAAGTAGCGAGAGAATAAACGTAGATTGCCGTGCCACACTGTTCCCTGGAAATGTAACCGCAAAACCATTACATCCAACCTGGGGAAGCTGGGAGCTTCTAAACGGAGACACGCAATTAATTTCCTCGTACCACGCTTTCAGCAGCTATGGGCACATGAGTGTCCATCACATGCCGCTGCGTGGAGGGGGAAAAAAAAGGATTTATTTTGACCAAAAAAATGACACACTACCAAAACAACAATTACATCTTTCATAAAAGCCAAATATTAATGTTTAGCCAAAGTGTGAGCGTTTTTTTTTTTTGTTCCTTTTTTTATGTCCAAGAGAGTGCTCAAGAGACCTATGAAAGAAATGGTCTGTAGACAGAGACCCTTTTAGTAGCAGGCAGAAAAGTAATAACCATTCCCATAAGTGCAGAGCGTAGGTTTCTTTACTCCTCTCTCTCTCTCTCTCTCTCTCTCTCTCTGCAATTGTCTGCTTCTTGTCTCCATGCAATGAATGTGATTTTAAGCTTCCTTTCAAGGTCTGCCTTAAGGAGCAGCAGTTTCCTGTTGAAGAACCGTTCGATAATCGATTGGCCTCGCTCGGCTCCGAGCGCGGAAAGAACGACACAGGCGAGGCGGAATGTCTGCAGGCCTCAATTGTGTTCCTTTCATGGGAACATGCCAAGCAACCACTGTCACCAGTGCTAGGTGAAATATGGGCTGAAATACGTGCACTATTAAAAAGCATTTATTTATTTTTTTTTCTAATAAAAATAGTTTTGGTGCAAAAATGTAACCTTATTTATTTATTTTTTTCAATTTCTATTGAACCCCTGTATCAAAAATACATATATAAGTGGATAATACAGTAGGTGTCTATTGAGGTTGAAAAAATAAGCATGATACCGAGAATAATTGCTTAATGAATACATTGTTATCACTGGAAAGATGAAGAATAACATAGGCAGTGAAGGACTCATTAGTGATGTTCTTTAAAGGAACACTAGATTTCTCTTCAGCGCCACCCAATAAGCACAGCTCTGCGAAGTACCTTGATCGAAGATCGATAAATGCCTGGAATACCATGCAGAGTGCTAAGCAGTTCTCCTCAGCTCTCACATCACTCGCTGAAGGACTCAACTCCATTTTAGCTTTCCAACCTGAAAGTCACTAAGTCACTATCCAATCAGTCGCGCAATAAATACAGAAAAGTGATGAGAAAAGTGGGATTCGTGTTGATCAACGGTCCTGCGTCGGTAAGGCGATTTTCCTTCTCCGTTAACTTTCCTGATAGTTCCGCAATTACATACCGCGTGTTATTAATCCGCGAGGCTATCTGTTGAATGAGAATGTATATACCTGCCTGTACTCCCTGCTGTTTAACAGGAGCCCCTGTCACTTTCCGGGGCATCCTGGGATGTGCCGGAGATTTGTCATGTGCCACTGCGAAACTTGTGCGCCGAGCTTAAAATGATTTATAGGACTTATTTCTGAAGCTGGTAAAGTGAAATTAATCACATTCCCACCTGACCACCGCGCTCAGCTGTGATAAATGACAAGCTGCCAGCGGGAGACAGTGAGCCGTCCAGGAAGTGCCCGCCGACAAACCCCCGTCCTCAGATCAAGCGACCCGAGGTGCACCCCTGCCGGCTGACCCTCCAGGCACCAGGCTCCCATGCTGGGGGAGCGGGACCAGCCATGCCCCCCCCCCCCCCCCCCACACACTCGACAGGTGGCACGGGGCTACACACTGGCATACACCAAGGGAGAAGATTGCAATCTCGCAGTCTCACAGCCTTACTGGCACTCTCTCAATGACAGACACTTCAAATTACAAAGCTCTCGGGGTATGATTTTGCTTTCATATGGTGGATTTTTACATACTTTCTTGTTCCCACTCTTGTTTTGAATTGGGCTGGCAGGAAAAGACGTTTGTTATCATACAGTGAACGTGTGAATATCTCAAAGCAGCACCTTCCCTCGTACGCGCATCTTGAGTGAAATATGCTAACCCTTACAGAGAATATGGCTGTTAACGAGATGCTTTAAGAGCTGCTACTGAGCGTGTGTGGAACTAAAAAACGAAATGCTAAATTATCAAATGCACAGGCTTAGCACTCGCATATCAAAGGACTTGTTCTTATACCCAAGGTTGACCTACAATTATACAGTTTTAGATTTAGGCTCACTGCTCTTGATTCTAACCTCTCCAGCTCAAAGCAAAAGAGGTTCCCTTTTAGACCCATCGGAGTTTGATAAGTCACAATGACAAATACACCCGAACTCCATGTCATGACATGCGTGCATACTGTATATAACAGGGGCAGGCAATTCTGTCCCTGGCGGGTCAGTGTATATGCAAGTTTTTGTTTCCACCAGTAAACCTGAATCGGTTCACCGGTAAGTTTTACGTACACCAATGCCAATGAGTTTATCATGAAATGTATCCGAAATGTCTGACCATGTAAGTCAGAGATCTCAAACTCCAGTCCTGGAGGGCCGCTGTGTCTGCTGGTTTTTGTGATTTCCTTTCAATCAGCAGCCAATTTAGGCCTTGGAAACAAGGTGTGCAGACTCTTTAGCCAATCAATGACTTAAATTAAACACTTAAGTGCAGGAACACATCGAAAACCAGCAGACACAGCGGCCCTCCAGGATTTGAGTTTGAGATCCCTGGTGTAAGTGGTTGGTCTAATTAAACTTTTAAGAGCAGTGGTATTCAAGAAAGCCCGAAACAAACCCCAGGCCAACGTGCTCACCCCAAACAATGCTGAATACTGCAGGTGTAAAAAATGTTTTCTCTATGTTGCATTAACATTGTTAAAGACAGTTCAGTATACAGTCCCAATAGTACAATATTCCATATGTGCATAAAAGTTGCATGAATAATTTAAGCGCTCAACATACAGTACAACCAACTATGTATACTTAACATGAAATAATATACAAACTAAAGATATACAGTAAATTGGAGTTTGCATATTTTATGTTATGACCTTGAGGTAATGATCTTAACTTTAAAACATAACTTAGCGTACGTTCTGGATCATTATCATTTCAAAAGACCAGAGGTCAGATCCCTTATCATTGTTTTTGTTTACAAATCTTAATTTTTCTAAAAACCCTTGATAAGCACGAAAAGGATTTCAGCTCTGACAAAAAAAACAAAATGCTTTTGAAATTTCACCGATCAAAAGTGATTATTTTATTTATTTTTTTAAATATGTTTTGGAGGGCTGTTCTCGTCAGAGACTTAAAGGATTTCAGAGGGCAAAGTGAAATACTGAAATAATAATTTGATTGATTGTTCCGAAACTGTTTGAAAAATGACACCATTATATTATTTAATAGCTCAGGGTATAATTTTACAGTGACATTTCAATGCACAGCAATTGTCGATTTCTTGCCCATTAATGCCGGCAACAAATTGCAAGGCCTTGTAATATCTGTTTCACATGCTGTTGCCCATAACTCATGTCTAGTCGTTTATTGCCTCGATAATAATGTAGACATTAGCGTCTTTTGATGGAAAATCCATGTTTTTTCCCTGTTCTTTTTTCTTTTTTAAAGTTCTCCTTGTGAAAAATGACCCTAAAAATAAAAAGCACCAGCCATTATTTCATCCTCTGAAAACAAGTAATCTTTTTTTGTCCTTGACAGGTTGGTAATTAATAGTGATGTTTAGTGGGTCTCTTTTAAAGCACCCTCTTAATCTAATTTTGTTTCCACTCTGCGATTTGTAAATTATAGCAAAATGATGCACCATTTACCACTGTCTCTCTGTGCGACAATGGTCATTATTCTTCCAGTATCTCTCTCACTCTTTCTCTCTCTCTCTCACCCTCTTCCTCTATCTCTCTCTCACTCTCTCTCTCTCTCTTGCTCTCTCAGTTGTAGTGATTGACCGATGTACGTTATCGCCAATTTATATCTTAGCCCAAGAACAAATTTTTAAATACTGGTGTACGCACAAATTTAAAACATTTGTGCCACAATTGTCTTCCCCCACACAAATGTCCACATCCCATATAATTTGAACTGACAGGCCACACATAGAATGATGAATACATGTACTGTAAATATCTGTATTTCTCAGCAAAACACAAAATACAAATCAAACTTAATCATACCGAGGGCCAATTGTGAATCAAATCAAGGGCCAGACAATTAATAGACTGCGATCACAATCTACACCTCTACCTTGCCGATGTCGCGGATTTCCGCGGTCGTTCGTCCGTGATGACTGCTCGTCGCCAGACGGCCTGGGCGTCGGGTCCAAAAAGAATGCGCGCAGTGCGTTTACAAGCGACAGCTGAGCGCCCCAGCTGAGCGCAAGACGTGCGCCTTCTTTGCCGCGGCAGAGGGCACGACGTACGTACAGCGCACCTCTCGTGAATAAGAGGGCGCGAGCGCACCTCTCCTAAATAAATCCCGTAATTGGCCAACTTTTTTTATTTTGTGGCGGCCGTGCTGATGACTCTGTGTATTGGAGTGTGCTGCGTAATGTGCCATGCGTTGAAAATGAGTATCGCCACAGAACGCCCGCACTCTTTCAGGGACCACAATTGTTCGATTATCTGGATTGATACGCGGGTCGGATCGGAATTCGTGGGGGGCCGTGTCCGGCGTGTGCTTTACATATATAAACTATGAGCCAATGGAGCTGGATGGGTATTTTCAGTCACGACGGGCCACATAAAACGAAACAAACTTCATTTGAATACACAAAAATGACAGGATCGTTTTTTTTGGCAGCCAATGCTTGATTTGAATACATTAGCCAGACTATTTTCAGGCATGACTGGCCTAATCCTATGACTCTAACTCTTTCATCTAACCCTCAAGTACCTGTGCTTGTCACATCACAGAGAACAATGGCTATAAATGCTTTACATAACCTTTATATTGGGGTCACGACACTCTAATAAATGCAGTGCGAACCGTGGCATTTAGCTCATTTGAATTGAATGTATTACCACATTTCAAGAAACTGAACGGTGAATGTGACTTAATTCTATTTTTACATGGTAGAATATAATATACCATTAGTAGTTTCATAATCATAACTATGATAATGACAACTAAATGATCACTGTCACTGTCATTTAGCCAATGCCTTATCAAGGAAAGGATAAACGACGTGATTAAAACCATACGCTGACAGCAGCAATCGTTTAATAACAATGACAAAATACCATAAAATATTACAACGTCAAACAGTGAAGCGTACTTTACCACAAACTGTAAAATGTCCAAAATCTAATGTCGTAACAAAGTCCTCCCAGAACAGACTCCCACGGATGGGCTCTCAGCGCGGTTGTTTTTGACGATCGTTATGAATGGGGAGATTAACCATGAGATCTTAAAAGTCATTATTCTAAATTGTTTAATATATGTTCCTGCATTCATTAAAGCCGCCTCAGGCCATTCGAGTCGCCGATGCCGATGACGGCCAAGGCGCCTCACCAGACACCGGGGAGGAAGGTTCGGCTCCTCCTCAAAAGAATGCTAATGATTTCAGAGCCATGCCGGCATAACGGAGGAGCTCGTCTTACCCTTCGACTGCGAGTTAATGAAGCGGAGCGTCTGTTTGAACAGACTCTCAGCTCAGACCGGTGGAAACTCCGACCGAGCCGCATTCCGGAGTGACAGCTAGGAAGACTGTCATTTTACAGATGTCATATAAGACTGATGAACCCTGACAAAACCCTACCTGCTAAAAGAAAATACAATTAGCAGCCCCACTGGACAGGGCAAGTATCAATTTATTTGAGCCGATATGTGACAGGGTAGCTGCCACCTCTCCGGTTATGACTGCAAGGCGGTTGTAGCCTACCCTTAGTTCGGCTCAGCCGTCTTATCTTAGCCCTAAAAGCTATCCGTCTTTGCGCCATCAAGGCTGTCGTCTGTATCTCCTGCTATCAGCGATGTTCCATCCTCACGACTTGAGAGCCAGTTTCACTAGATTAGTCTCAACAATAAACAATTATTTTGGTCCGACGCAGATGTGGGCCGCGGGTTCGGGTGTAGACCTAATACAGCGAGCGCTCACTGATTGATGTGCCTCTAGATGACAGGCTTCGACAGGCTTTTTTTCGCTTTATCCAACGGCAGCAAGACCATCAAATCAATTTATTCGAGAGAGCGCTCCCACGAGACGTCGAGAAAAGGTAGAAATGTGCTGCCTCAACAAGGGGCCGCGCGCCAGCAAATCGCTTATTGATTATGGTGACATAGCATTTGAGAGACGGGAAAAACCCTGCATCTTTCTTTTTTGTCACTGATTCCATTGTCTTTGGTGCATCGTTTTTGCTGTTAGAGAGGTGATCACTGTTAGATGCTGTTAGAGAAGAAATCACTATGTCCACTGTAAACAACAGTTCCAGGAACTTTTCTGTTGCCGTTATTATTTAGTTTTCACCAATTCAGTTTTAGGGTCAGACCAAGTGAGAGGCACTTTTCTAGTTTTCTGTGAAAAGGTTCTCAGCCATGCACCAGGGCAGAGAGGAGAGGTGATGGACTGAGTAGGTGTGTGTGTATATATATATATATATATATATATATATATATTTATATATATATGCCTGCTGCGAGCAGAGAATTCAACAACGCCTCTTTGGGGACCATCGTTCAGCCAAAACGATAGTCAGTGGAGAATCGAGGTAAAAGAATGATGAAAGGAGTGTGAAAGTTTTAGAGCCATGGGAGTTTAGAGACCTTTCATTACTCTTCACACGCTGGAGTATCGCACAGCGGTAACACTGTGGGAAAAATATAGAATGCACACCTTGTAGAAAGATGAAAGGTTGTTCATCAACTACCCAAAGCAAACACAGACACACTTCCATTGTGATCGTTGTAGCAGCCATGTGCATATCTGTTTTGTGCCCTTATTTTGTATGGCTTGTTAGTTCAAGGCCCTTTCCACAAGATCCCATTGGGTCACTGAGTTTTAAAAATAAATGGCTCTTTGGTCCTTTGCCTAAGTAATGATTGGGTATATTGGGAAGCTACAGCTGCTTGATTCTGCCACAATCAGGTCAATACACTAATGCTTTCTAATGGTTTACCAGGATTTGTTTTGTTTCTTTTTTTCCGCTTGCAGCAGAATACTTTGCACAAGTTCAATAGCTGTCTACATATAGTATAGTAGAATAGACAGTAGTGGAGTGTTTTATCTTGTTGTAGGAAGTGGCTCAAGATTTAGATTTAGGTGTGGATTGTAGACACACAATTATATTTCTTTTAGAGATTAACTACAGCTGTATCACCATGGTGACTGTATCAATGAAAGTTTGACTGAGTTCCAAAGCCGCAGCGTCCAAAGTCTTTTGATAAGTGTAGCGACGGATCCCACACCTGATTTCATCTTCCTGACTTGACCCGCTGACCTATAATAAGCTCACATTTTAATCACAACCACAAAAAAAGAAACCTCTGTCACAGAAACCTACTTGTCTATGTTCTCTCCATTATCTCACTCTCGCAGCTGACTGATGATTAGCTTTCAGCGCGGCCTTCGCCACGCAACTCTGCTCACATCTACCGGGTTGCCTGCAATTAAGCTGCATTTGCCTAATTGAATGAGCCACGTTCACTTGACAAGAAGCATTCTCTTAATAGAACATGACAAAATGGAAAAACTCATCTAATTCAGTTGAACTTCCCCTCGGTTAGCCACTTTTATGACCATCTGTTTTTTGTTCTTCATGAGGGTTAGGGTTAGGGTTTTTTTGTTCTTCATGAGGGTTAGGGTTAGGGTTTTTTTGTTCTTCATGAGGGTTAGTTTTAGGGTTTTTTGTTCTTCATGAGGGTTAGGGTTTTTTGTTCTTCATGAGGGTTAGGGTTTTTTGTTCTCCATGAGGGTTAGGGTTAGGGTTTTTTGTTCTTCATGAGGGTTAGGGTTTTTTGTTCTTCATGAGGGTTAGGGTTTTTTGTTCTCCATGAGGGTTAGGGTTTTTTGTTCTCCATGAGGGTTAGGGTTTTTTGTTCTTCATGAGGGTTGGGGTTTTTTGTTCTCCATGAGGGTTAGGGTTTTTTGTTCTTCATGAGGGTTATGGTTTTTTGTTCTTCATGAGGGTTGGGGTTTTTTGTTCTCCATGAGGGTTGGGGTTTTTTATTCTTCATGAGGGTTGGGGTTTTTTGTTCTTCATGAGGGTTGGGGTTTTTTGTTCTCCATGAGGGTTGGGGTTTTTTGTTCTTCATGAGGGTTGGGGTTTTTTGTTCTTCATGAGGGTTAGGGTTTTTTGTTCTTCATGAGGGTTGGGGTTTTTTGTTCTTCATGAGGGTTGGGGTTTTTTGTTCTTCATGAGGGTTAGGGTTAGGGTTTTTTGTTCTTCATGAGGGTTAGGGTTTTTTGTTCTTCATGAGGGTTAGGGTTTTTTGTTCTTCATGAGGGTTGGGGTTTTTTGTTCTTCATGAGGGTTGGGGTTTTTTGTTCTTCATGAGGGTTGGGGTTTTTTGTTCTTCATGAGGGTTGGGGTTTTTTGTTCTTCATGAGGGTTAGGGTTTTTTGTTCTCCATGAGGGTTGGGGTTTTTTGTTCTTCATGAGGGTTAGGGTTTTTTGTTCTTCATGAGGGTTGGGGTTTTTTGTTCTTCATGAGGGTTAGGGTTTTTTGTTCTTCATGAGGGTTGGGTTTTTTTGTTCTTCATGAGGGTTAGGGTTTTTTGTTCTTCATGAGGGTTGGGGTTTTTTGTTCTTCATGAGGGTTAGGGTTTTTTGTTCTTCATGAGGGTTGGGTTTTTTTGTTCTCCATGAGGGTTGGGGTTTTTTGTTCTTCATGAGGGTTAGGGTTTTTTGTTCTTCATGAGGGTTGGGGTTTTTTGTTCTTCATGAGGGTTGGGGTTTTTTGTTCTTCATGAGGGTTAGGGTTAGGGTTTTTTGTTCTTCATGAGGGTTGGGGTTTTTTGTTCTTCATGAGGGTTAGGGTTAGGGTTTTTTGTTCTTCATGAGGGTTGGGGTTTTTTGTTCTCCATGAGGGTTGGGGTTTTTTGTTCTTCATGAAGTTTAGGGTTTTTTGTTCTTCATGAGGGTTAGGGTTTTTTGTTCTTCATGAGGTTTAGGGTTTTTTGTTCTTCATGAGGGTTAGGGTTTTTTGTTCTTCATGAGGGTTAGGGTTAGGGTTTTTTGTTCTTCATGAGGGTTAGGGTTTTTTGTTCTTCATGAGGGTTGGGGTTTTTTGTTCTTCATGAGGTTTAGGGTTTTTTGTTCTTCATGAGGGTTAGGGTTTTTTGTTCTTCATGAGGGTTGGGGTTTTTTGTTCTCCATGAGGGTTGGGGTTTTTTGTTCTTCATGAGGGTTGGGGTTTTTTGTTCTCCATGAGGGTTGGGGTTTTTTGTTCTTCATGAGGGTTAGGGTTTTTTGTTCTTCATGAGGGTTGGGGTTTTTTGTTCTCCATGAGGTTTAGGGTTTTTTGTTCTTCATGAGGGTTAGGGTTTTTTGTTCTTCATGAGGGTTGGGGTTTTTTGTTCTTCATGAGGTTTAGGGTTTTTTGTTCTTCATGAGGGTTAGGGTTTTTTGTTCTTCATGAGGGTTAGGGTTAGGGTTTTTTGTTCTTCATGAGGGTTAGGGTTAGGGTTTTTTGTTCTCCATGAGGGTTGGGGTTTATTGTTCTCCATGAGGGTTGGGGTTTTTTGTTCTTCATGAGGTTTAGGGTTTTTTGTTCTTCATGAGGGTTAGGGTTTTTTGTTCTTCATGAGGGTTAGGGTTTTTTGTTCTTCATGAGGGTTAGGGTTTTTTGTTCTTCATGAGGGTTAGGGTTAGGGTTTTTTGTTCTTCATGAGGGTTAGGGTTTTTTGTTCTTCATGAGGGTTAGGGTTTTTTGTTCTTCATGAGGGTTGGGGTTTTTTGTTCTTCATGAGGTTTAGGGTTTTTTGTTCTTCATGAGGGTTAGGGTTTTTTGTTCTTCATGAGGTTTAGGGTTTTTTGTTCTTCATGAGGGTTGGGATTTTTTGTTCTTCATGAGGGTTAGGGTTAGGGTTTTTTGTTCTTCATGAGGGTTAGGGTTTTTTGTTCTTCATGAGGGTTAGGGTTTTTTGTTCTTCATGAGGGTTAGGGTTTTTTGTTCTTCATGAGGGTTGGGGTTTTTTGTTCTTCATGAGGGTTAGGGTTTTTTGTTCTTCATGAGGGTTGGGGTTTTTTGTTCTTCATGAGGGTTAGGGTTTTTTGTTCTTCATGAGGGTTAGGGTTTTTTGTTCTTCATGAGGGTTAGGGTTTTTTGTTCTTCATGAGGGTTAGGGTTTTTTGTTCTTCATGAGGGTTAGGGTTTTTTGTTCTCCATGAGGGTTAGGGTTTTTTGTTCTCCATGAGGGTTGGGGTTTTTTGTTCTTCATGAGGGTTGGGGTTTTTTGTTCTTCATGAGGGTTGGGGTTTTTTGTTCTTCATGAGGGTTAGGGTTTTTTGTTCTTCATGAGGGTTGGGGTTTTTTGTTCTTCATGAGGGTTGGGGTTTTTTGTTCTTCATGAGGGTTAGGGTTTTTTGTTCTTCATGAGGGTTAGGGTTTTTTGTTCTTCATGAGGGTTGGGGTTTTTTGTTCTTCATGAGGGTTAGGGTTTTTTGTTCTTCATGAGGGTTGGGTTTTTTTGTTCTTCATGAGGGTTAGGGTTTTTTGTTCTTCATGAGGGTTGGGGTTTTTTGTTCTTCATGAGGGTTAGGGTTAGGGTTTTTTGTTCTTCATGAGGGTTAGGGTTTTTTGTTCTTCATGAGGGTTGGGTTTTTTTGTTCTCCATGAGGGTTGGGGTTTTTTGTTCTTCATGAGGGTTAGGGTTTTTTGTTCTTCATGAGGGTTGGGGTTTTTTGTTCTTCATGAGGGTTGGGGTTTTTTGTTCTTCATGAGGGTTAGGGTTAGGGTTTTTTGTTCTTCATGAGGGTTGGGGTTTTTTGTTCTTCATGAGGGTTAGGGTTAGGGTTTTTTGTTCTTCATGAGGGTTGGGGTTTTTTGTTCTCCATGAGGGTTGGGGTTTTTTGTTCTTCATGAGGTTTAGGGTTTTTTGTTCTTCATGAGGGTTAGGGTTTTTTGTTCTTCATGAGGTTTAGGGTTTTTTGTTCTTCATGAGGGTTAGGGTTTTTTGTTCTTCATGAGGGTTAGGGTTAGGGTTTTTTGTTCTTCATGAGGGTTAGGGTTAGGGTTTTTTGTTCTTCATGAGGGTTAGTGTTGGGGTTTTTTGTTCTTCATGAGGGTTAGGGTTTTTTGTTCTTCATGAGGGTTAGGGTTTTTTGTTCTTCATGAGGGTTGGGGTTTTTTGTTCTTCATGAGGTTTAGGGTTTTTTGTTCTTCATGAGGGTTAGGGTTTTTTGTTCTTCATGAGGGTTGGGGTTTTTTGTTCTCCATGAGGGTTGGGGTTTTTTGTTCTTCATGAGGGTTAGGGTTTTTTGTTCTCCATGAGGGTTGGGGTTTTTTGTTCTTCATGAGGGTTGGGGTTTTTTGTTCTCCATGAGGGTTGGGGTTTTTTGTTCTTCATGAGGGTTAGGGTTTTTTGTTCTTCATGAGGGTTGGGGTTTTTTGTTCTCCATGAGGTTTAGGGTTTTTTGTTCTTCATGAGGGTTAGGGTTTTTTGTTCTTCATGAGGGTTGGGGTTTTTTGTTCTTCATGAGGTTTAGGGTTTTTTGTTCTTCATGAGGGTTAGGGTTTTTTGTTCTTCATGAGGGTTAGGGTTAGGGTTTTTTGTTCTTCATGAGGGTTAGGGTTAGGGTTTTTTGTTCTCCATGAGGGTTGGGGTTTTTTGTTCTCCATGAGGGTTGGGGTTTTTTGTTCTTCATGAGGTTTAGGGTTTTTTGTTCTTCATGAGGGTTAGGGTTTTTTGTTCTTCATGAGGGTTAGGGTTTTTTGTTCTTCATGAGGGTTAGGGTTTTTTGTTCTTCATGAGGGTTAGGGTTAGGGTTTTTTGTTCTTCATGAGGGTTAGGGTTTTTTGTTCTTCATGAGGGTTAGGGTTTTTTGTTCTTCATGAGGGTTGGGGTTTTTTGTTCTTCATGAGGTTTAGGGTTTTTTGTTCTTCATGAGGGTTAGGGTTTTTTGTTCTTCATGAGATTTAGGGTTTTTTGTTCTTCATGAGGGTTGGGATTTTTTGTTCTTCATGAGGGTTAGGGTTAGGGTCTTTTGTTCTTCATGAGGGTTAGGGTTTTTTGTTCTTCATGAGGGTTAGGGTTTTTTGTTCTTCATGAGGGTTAGGGTTTTTTGTTCTTCATGAGGGTTGGGGTTTTTTGTTCTTCATGAGGGTTAGGGTTTTTTGTTCTTCATGAGGGTTGGGGTTTTTTGTTCTTCATGAGGGTTAAGGTTTTTTGTTCTTCATGAGGGTTAGGGTTTTTTGTTCTTCATGAGGGTTAGTGTTGGGGTTTTTTGTTCTTCATGAGGGTTAGGGTTTTTTGTTCTCCATGAGGGTTAGGGTTTTTTGTTCTCCATGAGGGTTGGGGTTTTTTGTTCTTCATGAGGGTTGGGGTTTTTTGTTCTTCATGAGGGTTGGGGTTTTTTGTTCTTCATGAGGGTTAGGGTTTTTTGTTCTTCATGAGGGTTAGGGTTTTTTGTTCTTCATGAGGGTTGGGGTTTTTTGTTCTTCATGAGGGTTAGGGTTTTTTGTTCTTCATGAGGGTTAGGGTTTTTTGTTCTTCATGAGGTTTATGGTTTTTTGTTCTTCATGAGGTTTAGGGTTTTTTGTTCTTCATGAGGGTTAGGGTTTTTTGTTCTTCATGAGGTTTAGGGTTTTTTGTTCTTCATGAGGGTTGGGGTTTTTTGTTCTTCATGAGGGTTAGGGTTAGGGTTTTTTGTTCTTCATGAGGGTTAGGGTTTTTTGTTCTTCATGAGGGTTAGGGTTTTTTGTTCTTCATGAGGGTTAGGGTTTTTTGTTCTTCATGAGGGTTGGGGTTTTTTGTTCTTCATGAGGGTTGGGGTTTTTTGTTCTTCATGAGGGTTGGGGTTTTTTGTTCTTCATGAGGGTTAGGGTTAGGGTTTTTTGTTCTTCATGAGGGTTGGGGTTTTTTGTTCTTCATGAGGGTTAGGGTTTTTTGTTCTTCATGAGGGTTAGGGTTTTTTGTTCTTCATGAGGGTTATAGTTTTTTGTTCTTCATGAGGGTTATGGTTTTTTGTTCTTCATGAGGGTTATAGTTTTTTGTTCTTCATGAGGGTTAGGGTTTTTTGTTCTTCATGAGGGTTATAGTTTTTTGTTCTTCATGAGGGTTATAGTTTTTTGTTCTTCATGAGGGTTAGGGTTTTTTGTTCTTCATGAGGGTTAGTGTTAGGGTTTTTTGTTCTTCATGAGGGTTAGTGTTGGGGTTTTTTGTTCTTCATGAGGGTTAGTGTTAGGGTTTTTTATTCTTCATGAGGGTTAGTGTTGGGGTTTTTTGTTCTTCATGAGGGTTAGGGTTTTTTGTTCTTCATGAGGGTTGGGGTTTTTTGTTCTTCATGAGGGTTAGGGTTTTTTATTCTTCATGA
Organism: Synaphobranchus kaupii; assembly: GCA_029718625.1. NCBI lineage: Eukaryota > Metazoa > Chordata > Actinopteri > Anguilliformes > Synaphobranchidae > Synaphobranchus > Synaphobranchus kaupii. The sequence continues at coordinate 24,774,548 of CM056393.1, forward strand.
GGGTTAGTGTTGGGGTTTTTTGTTCTTCATGAGGGTTGGGGTTTTTTGTTCTTCATGAGGGTTATGGTTTTTTGTTCTTCATGAGGGTTAGTGTTGGGGTTTTTTGTTCTTCATGAGGGTTAGTGTTAGGGTTTTTTGTTCTTCATGAGGGTTAGTGTTAGGGTTTTTTGTTCTTCATGAGGGTTAGTGTTGGGTTTTTTTGTTCTTCATGAGGGTTAGTGTTAGGGTTTTTTATTCTTCATGAGGGTTAGTGTTGGGGTTTTTTGTTCTTCATGAGGGTTAGGGTTTTTTGTTCTTCATGAGGGTTAGGGTTTTTTGTTCTTCATGAGGTTTGGGGTTTTTTGTTCTTCATGAGGGTTATAGTTTTTTGTTCTCCATGAGGGTTGGGGTTTTTTGTTCTTCATGAGGGTTAGGGTTTTTTGTTCTTCATGAGGGTTAGGGTTTTTTGTTCTCCATGAGGGTTGGGGTTTTTTGTTCTTCATGAGGGTTAGGGTTTTTTGTTCTCCATGAGGGTTAGGGTTAGGGTTTTTTGTTCTTCATGAGGGTTAGGGTTTTTTGTTCTTCATGAGGGTTAGGGTTTTTTGTTCTTCATGAGGGTTAGGGTTTTTTGTTCTTCATGAGGGTTAGGGTTTTTTGTTCTCCATGAGGTTTAGGGTTTTTTGTTCTTCATGAGGGTTAGGGTTTTTTGTTCTTCATGAGGGTTGGGGTTTTTTGTTCTTCATGAGGGTTAGGGTTAGGGTTTTTTGTTCTTCATGAGGGTTAGGGTTTTTTGTTCTTCATGAGGGTTAGGGTTTTTTGTTCTTCATGAGGGTTGGGGTTTTTTGTTCTTCATGAGGGTTGGGGTTTTTTGTTCTTCATGAGGGTTGGGGTTTTTTGTTCTCCATGAGGGTTAGGGTTTTTTGTTCTTCATGAGGGTTAGGGTTTTTTGTTCTCCATGAGGGTTAGGGTTTTTTGTTCTTCATGAGGGTTAGGGTTTTTAGTTCTCCATGAGGGTTAGGGTTTTTTGTTCTTCATGAGGGTTGGGGTTTTTTGTTCTTCATGAGGGTTAGGGTTTTTTGTTCTTCATGAGGGTTAGGGTTTTTTGTTCTTCATGAGGGTTGGGGTTTTTTGTTCTTCATGAGGGTTGGGGTTTTTTGTTCTTCATGAGGGTTAGGGTTTTTTGTTCTTCATGAGGGTTGGGGTTTTTTGTTCTTCATGAGGGTTAGGGTTTTTTGTTCTTCATGAGGGTTGGGTTTTTTTGTTCTTCATGAGGGTTAGGGTTTTTTGTTCTTCATGAGGGTTGGGGTTTTTTGTTCTTCATGAGGGTTAGGGTTTTTTGTTCTTCATGAGGGTTGGGTTTTTTTGTTCTCCATGAGGGTTGGGGTTTTTTGTTCTTCATGAGGGTTAGGGTTTTTTGTTCTTCATGAGGGTTGGGGTTTTTTGTTCTTCATGAGGGTTGGGGTTTTTTGTTCTTCATGAGGGTTAGGGTTAGGGTTTTTTGTTCTTCATGAGGGTTGGGGTTTTTTGTTCTTCATGAGGGTTAGGGTTAGGGTTTTTTGTTCTTCATGAGGGTTGGGGTTTTTTGTTCTCCATGAGGGTTGGGGTTTTTTGTTCTTCATGAGGTTTAGGGTTTTTTGTTCTTCATGAGGGTTAGGGTTTTTTGTTCTTCATGAGGTTTAGGGTTTTTTGTTCTTCATGAGGGTTAGGGTTTTTTGTTCTTCATGAGGGTTAGGGTTAGGGTTTTTTGTTCTTCATGAGGGTTAGGGTTAGGGTTTTTTGTTCTTCATGAGGGTTAGTGTTGGGGTTTTTTGTTCTTCATGAGGGTTAGGGTTTTTTGTTCTTCATGAGGGTTAGGGTTTTTTGTTCTTCATGAGGGTTGGGGTTTTTTGTTCTTCATGAGGTTTAGGGTTTTTTGTTCTTCATGAGGGTTAGGGTTTTTTGTTCTTCATGAGGGTTGGGGTTTTTTGTTCTCCATGAGGGTTGGGGTTTTTTGTTCTTCATGAGGGTTGGGGTTTTTTGTTCTCCATGAGGGTTGGGGTTTTTTGTTCTTCATGAGGGTTAGGGTTTTTTGTTCTTCATGAGGGTTGGGGTTTTTTGTTCTCCATGAGGTTTAGGGTTTTTTGTTCTTCATGAGGGTTAGGGTTTTTTGTTCTTCATGAGGGTTGGGGTTTTTTGTTCTTCATGAGGTTTAGGGTTTTTTGTTCTTCATGAGGGTTAGGGTTTTTTGTTCTTCATGAGGGTTAGGGTTAGGGTTTTTTGTTCTTCATGAGGGTTAGGGTTAGGGTTTTTTGTTCTCCATGAGGGTTGGGGTTTTTTGTTCTCCATGAGGGTTGGGGTTTTTTGTTCTTCATGAGGTTTAGGGTTTTTTGTTCTTCATGAGGGTTAGGGTTTTTTGTTCTTCATGAGGGTTAGGGTTTTTTGTTCTTCATGAGGGTTAGGGTTTTTTGTTCTTCATGAGGGTTAGGGTTAGGGTTTTTTGTTCTTCATGAGGGTTAGGGTTTTTTGTTCTTCATGAGGGTTAGGGTTTTTTGTTCTTCATGAGGGTTGGGGTTTTTTGTTCTTCATGAGGTTTAGGGTTTTTTGTTCTTCATGAGGGTTAGGGTTTTTTGTTCTTCATGAGGTTTAGGGTTTTTTGTTCTTCATGAGGGTTGGGATTTTTTGTTCTTCATGAGGGTTAGGGTTAGGGTTTTTTGTTCTTCATGAGGGTTAGGGTTTTTTGTTCTTCATGAGGGTTAGGGTTTTTTGTTCTTCATGAGGGTTAGGGTTTTTTGTTCTTCATGAGGGTTGGGGTTTTTTGTTCTTCATGAGGGTTAGGGTTTTTTGTTCTTCATGAGGGTTGGGGTTTTTTGTTCTTCATGAGGGTTAGGGTTTTTTGTTCTTCATGAGGGTTAGGGTTTTTTGTTCTTCATGAGGGTTAGGGTTTTTTGTTCTTCATGAGGGTTAGGGTTTTTTGTTCTTCATGAGGGTTAGGGTTTTTTGTTCTCCATGAGGGTTAGGGTTTTTTGTTCTCCATGAGGGTTGGGGTTTTTTGTTCTTCATGAGGGTTGGGGTTTTTTGTTCTTCATGAGGGTTGGGGTTTTTTGTTCTTCATGAGGGTTAGGGTTTTTTGTTCTTCATGAGGGTTGGGGTTTTTTGTTCTTCATGAGGGTTGGGGTTTTTTGTTCTTCATGAGGGTTAGGGTTTTTTGTTCTTCATGAGGGTTAGGGTTTTTTGTTCTTCATGAGGGTTGGGGTTTTTTGTTCTTCATGAGGGTTAGGGTTTTTTGTTCTTCATGAGGGTTGGGTTTTTTTGTTCTTCATGAGGGTTAGGGTTTTTTGTTCTTCATGAGGGTTGGGGTTTTTTGTTCTTCATGAGGGTTAGGGTTAGGGTTTTTTGTTCTTCATGAGGGTTAGGGTTTTTTGTTCTTCATGAGGGTTGGGTTTTTTTGTTCTCCATGAGGGTTGGGGTTTTTTGTTCTTCATGAGGGTTAGGGTTTTTTGTTCTTCATGAGGGTTGGGGTTTTTTGTTCTTCATGAGGGTTGGGGTTTTTTGTTCTTCATGAGGGTTAGGGTTAGGGTTTTTTGTTCTTCATGAGGGTTGGGGTTTTTTGTTCTTCATGAGGGTTAGGGTTAGGGTTTTTTGTTCTTCATGAGGGTTGGGGTTTTTTGTTCTCCATGAGGGTTGGGGTTTTTTGTTCTTCATGAGGTTTAGGGTTTTTTGTTCTTCATGAGGGTTAGGGTTTTTTGTTCTTCATGAGGTTTAGGGTTTTTTGTTCTTCATGAGGGTTAGGGTTTTTTGTTCTTCATGAGGGTTAGGGTTAGGGTTTTTTGTTCTTCATGAGGGTTAGGGTTAGGGTTTTTTGTTCTTCATGAGGGTTAGTGTTGGGGTTTTTTGTTCTTCATGAGGGTTAGGGTTTTTTGTTCTTCATGAGGGTTAGGGTTTTTTGTTCTTCATGAGGGTTGGGGTTTTTTGTTCTTCATGAGGTTTAGGGTTTTTTGTTCTTCATGAGGGTTAGGGTTTTTTGTTCTTCATGAGGGTTGGGGTTTTTTGTTCTCCATGAGGGTTGGGGTTTTTTGTTCTTCATGAGGGTTAGGGTTTTTTGTTCTCCATGAGGGTTGGGGTTTTTTGTTCTTCATGAGGGTTGGGGTTTTTTGTTCTCCATGAGGGTTGGGGTTTTTTGTTCTTCATGAGGGTTAGGGTTTTTTGTTCTTCATGAGGGTTGGGGTTTTTTGTTCTCCATGAGGTTTAGGGTTTTTTGTTCTTCATGAGGGTTAGGGTTTTTTGTTCTTCATGAGGGTTGGGGTTTTTTGTTCTTCATGAGGTTTAGGGTTTTTTGTTCTTCATGAGGGTTAGGGTTTTTTGTTCTTCATGAGGGTTAGGGTTTTTTGTTCTTCATGAGGGTTAGGGTTTTTTGTTCTTCATGAGGGTTAGGGTTAGGGTTTTTTGTTCTTCATGAGGGTTAGGGTTTTTTGTTCTTCATGAGGGTTAGGGTTTTTTGTTCTTCATGAGGGTTGGGGTTTTTTGTTCTTCATGAGGTTTAGGGTTTTTTGTTCTTCATGAGGGTTAGGGTTTTTTGTTCTTCATGAGGTTTAGGGTTTTTTGTTCTTCATGAGGGTTGGGATTTTTTGTTCTTCATGAGGGTTAGGGTTAGGGTTTTTTGTTCTTCATGAGGGTTAGGGTTTTTTGTTCTTCATGAGGGTTAGGGTTTTTTGTTCTTCATGAGGGTTAGGGTTTTTTGTTCTTCATGAGGGTTGGGGTTTTTTGTTCTTCATGAGGGTTAGGGTTTTTTGTTCTTCATGAGGGTTGGGGTTTTTTGTTCTTCATGAGGGTTAGGGTTTTTTGTTCTTCATGAGGGTTAGGGTTTTTTGTTCTTCATGAGGGTTAGTGTTGGGGTTTTTTGTTCTTCATGAGGGTTAGGGTTTTTTGTTCTCCATGAGGGTTAGGGTTTTTTGTTCTCCATGAGGGTTGGGGTTTTTTGTTCTCCATGAGGGTTGGGGTTTTTTGTTCTTCATGAGGTTTAGGGTTTTTTGTTCTTCATGAGGGTTAGGGTTTTTTGTTCTTCATGAGGGTTAGGGTTTTTTGTTCTTCATGAGGGTTAGGGTTTTTTGTTCTTCATGAGGGTTAGGGTTAGGGTTTTTTGTTCTTCATGAGGGTTAGGGTTTTTTGTTCTTCATGAGGGTTAGGGTTTTTTGTTCTTCATGAGGGTTGGGGTTTTTTGTTCTTCATGAGGTTTAGGGTTTTTTGTTCTTCATGAGGGTTAGGGTTTTTTGTTCTTCATGAGGTTTAGGGTTTTTTGTTCTTCATGAGGGTTGGGATTTTTTGTTCTTCATGAGGGTTAGGGTTAGGGTTTTTTGTTCTTCATGAGGGTTAGGGTTTTTTGTTCTTCATGAGGGTTAGGGTTTTTTGTTCTTCATGAGGGTTAGGGTTTTTTGTTCTTCATGAGGGTTGGGGTTTTTTGTTCTTCATGAGGGTTAGGGTTTTTTGTTCTTCATGAGGGTTGGGGTTTTTTGTTCTTCATGAGGGTTAGGGTTTTTTGTTCTTCATGAGGGTTAGGGTTTTTTGTTCTTCATGAGGGTTAGTGTTGGGGTTTTTTGTTCTTCATGAGGGTTAGGGTTTTTTGTTCTCCATGAGGGTTAGGGTTTTTTGTTCTCCATGAGGGTTGGGGTTTTTTGTTCTTCATGAGGGTTGGGGTTTTTTGTTCTTCATGAGGGTTGGGGTTTTTTGTTCTTCATGAGGGTTAGGGTTTTTTGTTCTTCATGAGGGTTAGGGTTTTTTGTTCTTCATGAGGGTTGGGGTTTTTTGTTCTTCATGAGGGTTAGGGTTTTTTGTTCTTCATGAGGGTTAGGGTTTTTTGTTCTTCATGAGGTTTATGGTTTTTTGTTCTTCATGAGGTTTAGGGTTTTTTGTTCTTCATGAGGGTTAGGGTTTTTTGTTCTTCATGAGGTTTAGGGTTTTTTGTTCTTCATGAGGGTTAGGGTTTTTTGTTCTTCATGAGGGTTAGGGTTAGGGTTTTTTGTTCTTCATGAGGGTTAGGGTTAGGGTTTTTTGTTCTCCATGAGGGTTGGGGTTTTTTGTTCTCCATGAGGGTTGGGGTTTTTTGTTCTTCATGAGGTTTAGGGTTTTTTGTTCTTCATGAGGGTTAGGGTTTTTTGTTCTTCATGAGGGTTAGGGTTTTTTGTTCTTCATGAGGGTTAGGGTTTTTTGTTCTTCATGAGGGTTAGGGTTAGGGTTTTTTGTTCTTCATGAGGGTTAGGGTTTTTTGTTCTTCATGAGGGTTAGGGTTTTTTGTTCTTCATGAGGGTTGGGGTTTTTTGTTCTTCATGAGGTTTAGGGTTTTTTGTTCTTCATGAGGGTTAGGGTTTTTTGTTCTTCATGAGGTTTAGGGTTTTTTGTTCTTCATGAGGGTTGGGATTTTTTGTTCTTCATGAGGGTTAGGGTTAGGGTTTTTTGTTCTTCATGAGGGTTAGGGTTTTTTGTTCTTCATGAGGGTTAGGGTTTTTTGTTCTTCATGAGGGTTAGGGTTTTTTGTTCTTCATGAGGGTTGGGGTTTTTTGTTCTTCATGAGGGTTAGGGTTTTTTGTTCTTCATGAGGGTTGGGGTTTTTTGTTCTTCATGAGGGTTAGGGTTTTTTGTTCTTCATGAGGGTTAGGGTTTTTTGTTCTTCATGAGGGTTAGTGTTGGGGTTTTTTGTTCTTCATGAGGGTTAGGGTTTTTTGTTCTCCATGAGGGTTAGGGTTTTTTGTTCTCCATGAGGGTTGGGGTTTTTTGTTCTTCATGAGGGTTGGGGTTTTTTGTTCTTCATGAGGGTTGGGGTTTTTTGTTCTTCATGAGGGTTGGGGTTTTTTGTTCTTCATGAGGGTTAGGGTTTTTTGTTCTTCATGAGGGTTAGGGTTTTTTGTTCTTCATGAGGGTTGGGGTTTTTTGTTCTTCATGAGGGTTAGGGTTTTTTGTTCTTCATGAGGGTTAGGGTTTTTTGTTCTTCATGAGGTTTATGGTTTTTTGTTCTTCATGAGGTTTAGGGTTTTTTGTTCTTCATGAGGGTTAGGGTTTTTCGTTCTTCATGAGGTTTAGGGTTTTTTGTTCTTCATGAGGGTTGGGGTTTTTTGTTCTTCATGAGGGTTAGGGTTAGGGTTTTTTGTTCTTCATGAGGGTTAGGGTTTTTTGTTCTTCATGAGGGTTAGGGTTTTTTGTTCTTCATGAGGGTTGGGGTTTTTTGTTCTTCATGAGGGTTAGGGTTTTTTGTTCTTCATGAGGATTGGGTTTTTTTGTTCTTCATGAGGGTTAGGGTTTTTTGTTCTTCATGAGGGTTGGGGTTTTTTGTTCTTCATGAGGGTTAGGGTTAGGGTTTTTTGTTCTTCATGAGGGTTAGGGTTTTTTGTTCTTCATGAGGGTTGGGTTTTTTTGTTCTCCATGAGGGTTGGGGTTTTTTGTTCTTCATGAGGGTTAGGGTTTTTTGTTCTTCATGAGGGTTGGGGTTTTTTGTTCTTCATGAGGGTTGGGGTTTTTTGTTCTTCATGAGGGTTAGGGTTAGGGTTTTTTGTTCTTCATGAGGGTTGGGGTTTTTTGTTCTTCATGAGGGTTAGGGTTAGGGTTTTTTGTTCTTCATGAGGGTTGGGGTTTTTTGTTCTCCATGAGGGTTGGGGTTTTTTGTTCTTCATGAGGTTTAGGGTTTTTTGTTCTTCATGAGGGTTAGGGTTTTTTGTTCTTCATGAGGTTTAGGGTTTTTTGTTCTTCATGAGGGTTAGGGTTTTTTGTTCTTCATGAGGGTTAGGTTTAGGGTTTTTTGTTCTTCATGAGGGTTAGGGTTAGGGTTTTTTGTTCTTCATGAGGGTTAGTGTTGGGGTTTTTTGTTCTTCATGAGGGTTAGGGTTTTTTGTTCTTCATGAGGGTTAGGGTTTTTTGTTCTTCATGAGGGTTGGGGTTTTTTGTTCTTCATGAGGTTTAGGGTTTTTTGTTCTTCATGAGGGTTAGGGTTTTTTGTTCTTCATGAGGGTTGGGGTTTTTTGTTCTCCATGAGGGTTGGGGTTTTTTGTTCTTCATGAGGGTTAGGGTTTTTTGTTCTCCATGAGGGTTAGGGTTTTTTGTTCTCCATGAGGGTTGGGGTTTTTTGTTCTTCATGAGGGTTGGGGTTTTTTGTTCTTCATGAGGGTTGGGGTTTTTTGTTCTTCATGAGGGTTAGGGTTTTTTGTTCTTCATGAGGGTTAGGGTTTTTTGTTCTTCATGAGGGTTGGGGTTTTTTGTTCTTCATGAGGGTTAGGGTTTTTTGTTCTTCATGAGGGTTAGGGTTTTTTGTTCTTCATGAGGTTTATGGTTTTTTGTTCTTCATGAGGTTTAGGGTTTTTTGTTCTTCATGAGGGTTAGGGTTTTTTGTTCTTCATGAGGTTTAGGGTTTTTTGTTCTTCATGAGGGTTAGGGTTTTTTGTTCTTCATGAGGGTTAGGGTTAGGGTTTTTTGTTCTTCATGAGGGTTAGGGTTAGGGTTTTTTGTTCTCCATGAGGGTTGGGGTTTTTTGTTCTCCATGAGGGTTGGGGTTTTTTGTTCTTCATGAGGTTTAGGGTTTTTTGTTCTTCATGAGGGTTAGGGTTTTTTGTTCTTCATGAGGGTTAGGGTTTTTTGTTCTTCATGAGGGTTAGGGTTTTTTGTTCTTCATGAGGGTTAGGGTTAGGGTTTTTTGTTCTTCATGAGGGTTAGGGTTTTTTGTTCTTCATGAGGGTTAGGGTTTTTTGTTCTTCATGAGGGTTGGGGTTTTTTGTTCTTCATGAGGTTTAGGGTTTTTTGTTCTTCATGAGGGTTAGGGTTTTTTGTTCTTCATGAGGTTTAGGGTTTTTTGTTCTTCATGAGGGTTGGGATTTTTTGTTCTTCATGAGGGTTAGGGTTAGGGTTTTTTGTTCTTCATGAGGGTTAGGGTTTTTTGTTCTTCATGAGGGTTAGGGTTTTTTGTTCTTCATGAGGGTTAGGGTTTTTTGTTCTTCATGAGGGTTGGGGTTTTTTGTTCTTCATGAGGGTTAGGGTTTTTTGTTCTTCATGAGGGTTGGGGTTTTTTGTTCTTCATGAGGGTTAGGGTTTTTTGTTCTTCATGAGGGTTAGGGTTTTTTGTTCTTCATGAGGGTTAGTGTTGGGGTTTTTTGTTCTTCATGAGGGTTAGGGTTTTTTGTTCTCCATGAGGGTTAGGGTTTTTTGTTCTCCATGAGGGTTGGGGTTTTTTGTTCTTCATGAGGGTTGGGGTTTTTTGTTCTTCATGAGGGTTGGGGTTTTTTGTTCTTCATGAGGGTTGGGGTTTTTTGTTCTTCATGAGGGTTAGGGTTTTTTGTTCTTCATGAGGGTTAGGGTTTTTTGTTCTTCATGAGGGTTGGGGTTTTTTGTTCTTCATGAGGGTTAGGGTTTTTTGTTCTTCATGAGGGTTAGGGTTTTTTGTTCTTCATGAGGTTTATGGTTTTTTGTTCTTCATGAGGTTTAGGGTTTTTTGTTCTTCATGAGGGTTAGGGTTTTTTGTTCTTCATGAGGTTTAGGGTTTTTTGTTCTTCATGAGGGTTGGGGTTTTTTGTTCTTCATGAGGGTTAGGGTTAGGGTTTTTTGTTCTTCATGAGGGTTAGGGTTTTTTGTTCTTCATGAGGGTTAGGGTTTTTTGTTCTTCATGAGGGTTGGGGTTTTTTGTTCTTCATGAGGGTTAGGGTTTTTTGTTCTTCATGAGGATTGGGTTTTTTTGTTCTTCATGAGGGTTAGGGTTTTTTGTTCTTCATGAGGGTTGGGGTTTTTTGTTCTTCATGAGGGTTAGGGTTAGGGTTTTTTGTTCTTCATGAGGGTTAGGGTTTTTTGTTCTTCATGAGGGTTGGGTTTTTTTGTTCTCCATGAGGGTTGGGGTTTTTTGTTCTTCATGAGGGTTAGGGTTTTTTGTTCTTCATGAGGGTTGGGGTTTTTTGTTCTTCATGAGGGTTGGGGTTTTTTGTTCTTCATGAGGGTTAGGGTTAGGGTTTTTTGTTCTTCATGAGGGTTGGGGTTTTTTGTTCTTCATGAGGGTTAGGGTTAGGGTTTTTTGTTCTTCATGAGGGTTGGGGTTTTTTGTTCTCCATGAGGGTTGGGGTTTTTTGTTCTTCATGAGGTTTAGGGTTTTTTGTTCTTCATGAGGGTTAGGGTTTTTTGTTCTTCATGAGGTTTAGGGTTTTTTGTTCTTCATGAGGGTTAGGGTTTTTTGTTCTTCATGAGGGTTAGGTTTAGGGTTTTTTGTTCTTCATGAGGGTTAGGGTTAGGGTTTTTTGTTCTTCATGAGGGTTAGTGTTGGGGTTTTTTGTTCTTCATGAGGGTTAGGGTTTTTTGTTCTTCATGAGGGTTAGGGTTTTTTGTTCTTCATGAGGGTTGGGGTTTTTTGTTCTTCATGAGGTTTAGGGTTTTTTGTTCTTCATGAGGGTTAGGGTTTTTTGTTCTTCATGAGGGTTGGGGTTTTTTGTTCTCCATGAGGGTTGGGGTTTTTTGTTCTTCATGAGGGTTAGGGTTTTTTGTTCTCCATGAGGGTTGGGGTTTTTTGTTCTTCATGAGGGTTGGGGTTTTTTGTTCTCCATGAGGGTTGGGGTTTTTTGTTCTTCATGAGGGTTAGGGTTTTTTGTTCTTCATGAGGGTTGGGGTTTTTTGTTCTCCATGAGGTTTAGGGTTTTTTGTTCTTCATGAGGGTTAGGGTTTTTTGTTCTTCATGAGGGTTGGGGTTTTTTGTTCTTCATGAGGTTTAGGGTTTTTTGTTCTTCATGAGGGTTAGGGTTTTTTGTTCTTCATGAGGGTTAGGGTTAGGGTTTTTTGTTCTTCATGAGGGTTAGGGTTAGGGTTTTTTGTTCTCCATGAGGGTTGGGGTTTTTTGTTCTCCATGAGGGTTGGGGTTTTTTGTTCTTCATGAGGTTTAGGGTTTTTTGTTCTTCATGAGGGTTAGGGTTTTTTGTTCTTCATGAGGGTTAGGGTTTTTTGTTCTTCATGAGGGTTAGGGTTTTTTGTTCTTCATGAGGGTTAGGGTTAGGGTTTTTTGTTCTTCATGAGGGTTAGGGTTTTTTGTTCTTCATGAGGGTTAGGGTTTTTTGTTCTTCATGAGGGTTGGGGTTTTTTGTTCTTCATGAGGTTTAGGGTTTTTTGTTCTTCATGAGGGTTAGGGTTTTTTGTTCTTCATGAGGTTTAGGGTTTTTTGTTCTTCATGAGGGTTGGGATTTTTTGTTCTTCATGAGGGTTAGGGTTAGGGTTTTTTGTTCTTCATGAGGGTTAGGGTTTTTTGTTCTTCATGAGGGTTAGGGTTTTTTGTTCTTCATGAGGGTTAGGGTTTTTTGTTCTTCATGAGGGTTGGGGTTTTTTGTTCTTCATGAGGGTTAGGGTTTTTTGTTCTTCATGAGGGTTGGGGTTTTTTGTTCTTCATGAGGGTTAGGGTTTTTTGTTCTTCATGAGGGTTAGGGTTTTTTGTTCTTCATGAGGGTTAGTGTTGGGGTTTTTTGTTCTTCATGAGGGTTAGGGTTTTTTGTTCTCCATGAGGGTTAGGGTTTTTTTGTTCTCCATGAGGGTTGGGGTTTTTTGTTCTTCATGAGGGTTGGGGTTTTTTGTTCTTCATGAGGGTTGGGGTTTTTTGTTCTTCATGAGGGTTAGGGTTTTTTGTTCTTCGTGAGGGTTAGGGTTTTTTGTTCTTCATGAGGTTTATGGTTTTTTGTTCTTCATGAGGTTTAGGGTTTTTTGTTCTTCATGAGGGTTAGGGTTTTTTGTTCTTCATGAGGTTTAGGGTTTTTTGTTCTTCATGAGGGTTGGGGTTTTTTGTTCTTCATGAGGGTTAGGGTTAGGGTTTTTTGTTCTTCATGAGGGTTAGGGTTTTTTGTTCTTCATGAGGGTTAGGGTTTTTTGTTCTTCATGAGGGTTGGGGTTTTTTGTTCTTCATGAGGGTTAGGGTTAGGGTTTTTTGTTCTTCATGAGGGTTGGGGTTTTTTGTTCTTCATGAGGGTTAGGGTTAGGGTTTTTTGTTCTTCATGAGGGTTGGGGTTTTTTGTTCTTCATGAGGGTTAGGGTTTTTTGTTCTTCATGAGGGTTAGGGTTTTTTGTTCTTCATGAGGGTTATAGTTTTTTGTTCTTCATGAGGGTTATGGTTTTTTGTTCTTCATGAGGGTTATAGTTTTTTGTTCTTCATGAGGGTTAGGGTTTTTTGTTCTTCATGAGGGTTATAGTTTTTTGTTCTTCATGAGGGTTATAGTTTTTTGTTCTTCATGAGGGTTAGGGTTTTTTGTTCTTCATGAGGGTTAGTGTTAGGGTTTTTTGTTCTTCATGAGGGTTAGTGTTGGGGTTTTTTGTTCTTCATGAGGGTTAGTGTTAGGGTTTTTTATTCTTCATGAGGGTTAGTGTTGGGGTTTTTTGTTCTTCATGAGGGTTAGGGTTTTTTGTTCTTCATGAGGGTTGGGGTTTTTTGTTCTTCATGAGGGTTAGGGTTTTTTATTCTTCATGAGGGTTAGTGTTGGGGTTTTTTGTTCTTCATGAGGGTTGGGGTTTTTTGTTCTTCATGAGGGTTATGGTTTTTTGTTCTTCATGAGGGTTAGTGTTGGGGTTTTTTGTTCTTCATGAGGGTTAGTGTTAGGGTTTTTTGTTCTTCATGAGGGTTAGTGTTGGGGTTTTTTGTTCTTCATGAGGGTTAGTGTTAGGGTTTTTTATTCTTCATGAGGGTTAGTGTTGGGGTTTTTTGTTCTTCATGAGGGTTAGGGTTTTTTGTTCTTCATGAGGGTTAGGGTTTTTTGTTCTTCATGAGGGTTGGGGTTTTTTGTTCTTCATGAGGGTTATAGTTTTTTGTTCTCCATGAGGGTTGGGGTTTTTTGTTCTTCATGAGGGTTAGGGTTTTTTGTTCTTCATGAGGGTTAGGGTTTTTTGTTCTCCATGAGGGTTGGGGTTTTTTGTTCTTCATGAGGGTTAGGGTTTTTTGTTCTCCATGAGGGTTAGGGTTAGGGTTTTTTGTTCTTCATGAGGGTTAGGGTTTTTTGTTCTTCATGAGGGTTAGGGTTTTTTGTTCTTCATGAGGGTTAGGGTTTTTTGTTCTTCATGAGGGTTAGGGTTTTTTGTTCTCCATGAGGTTTAGGGTTTTTTGTTCTTCATGAGGGTTAGGGTTTTTTGTTCTTCATGAGGGTTGGGGTTTTTTGTTCTTCATGAGGGTTAGGGTTAGGGTTTTTTGTTCTTCATGAGGGTTAGGGTTTTTTGTTCTTCATGAGGGTTAGGGTTTTTTGTTCTTCATGAGGGTTGGGGTTTTTTGTTCTTCATGAGGGTTGGGGTTTTTTGTTCTTCATGAGGGTTGGGGTTTTTTGTTCTCCATGAGGGTTAGGGTTTTTTGTTCTTCATGAGGGTTAAGGTTTTTTGTTCTCCATGAGGGTTAGGGTTTTTTGTTCTTCATGAGGGTTAGGGTTTTTAGTTCTCCATGAGGGTTAGGGTTTTTTGTTCTTCATGAGGGTTGGGGTTTTTTGTTCTTCATGAGGGTTAGGGTTTTTTGTTCTTCATGAGGGTTAGGGTTTTTTGTTCTTCATGAGGGTTGGGGTTTTTTGTTCTTCATGAGGGTTGGGGTTTTTTGTTCTTCATGAGGGTTAGGGTGTTTTGTTCTTCATGAGGGTTATAGTTTTTTTGTTCTTCATGAGGGTTAGTGTTGGGGTTTTTTGTTCTTCATGAGGGTTAGTGTTAGGGTTTTTTGTTCTTCATGAGGGTTAGTGTTGGGGTTTTTTGTTCTTCATGAGTGTTAGTGTTGGGGTTTTTTGTTCTTCATGAGGGTTAGTGTTGGGGTTTTTTGTTCTTCATGAGGGTTAGGGTTTTTTGTTCTTCATGAGGGTTGGGGTTTTTTGTTCTTCATGAGGGTTAGGGTTTTTTGTTCTCCATGAGGGTTGGGTTTTTTTGTTCTTCATGAGGGTTAGGGTGTTTTGTTCTTCATGAGGGTTATAGTTTTTTGTTCTTCATGAGGGTTAGGGTTTTTTGTTCTTCATGAGGGTTAGGGTGTTTTGTTCTTCATGAGGGTTAGTGTTGGGTTTTTTTGTTCTTCATGAGGGTTAGTGATAGGGTTTTTTGTTCTTCATGAGGGTTAGTGTTGGGGTTTTTTGTTCTTCATGAGGGTTAGTGTTAGGGTTTTTTGTTCTTCATGAGGGTTAGTGTTGGGTTTTTTTGTTCTTCATGAGGGTTAGTGTTAGGGTTTTTTGTTCTTCATGAGGGTTAGTGTTGGGGTTTTTTGTTCTTCATGAGGGTTAGGGTTTTTTGTTCTCCATGAGGGTTAGGGTTTTTTGTTCTTCATGAGGGTTGGGGTTTTTTGTTCTTCATGAGGGTTAGGGTTTTTTGTTCTTCATGAGGGTTGGGGTTTTTTGTTCTCCATGAGGTTTAGGGTTTTTTGTTCTTCATGTGGGTTAGGGTTTTTTGTTCTTCATGAGGGTTGGGGTTTTTTGTTCTTCATGAGGGTTAGGGTTTTTTGTTCTTCATGAGGGTTGGGGTTTTTTGTTCTTCATGAGGTTTAGGGTTTTTTGTTCTCCATGAGGGTTGGGGTTTTTTGTTCTTCATGAGGGTTAGGGTTTTTTATTCTTCATGAGGGTTAGGGTTTTTTGTTCTCCTATGAAAGGATGTTCTCTGGAGCTTACAGAAGTATAGATGTGTGAACGTCTCACCAGGGTTTCAGAGAGAGAGAGAGAGAGATAGAGAGAGACCAGAGCAATAATAATGGGACAAGAGAGGGAGCCGCACATGTCGCGGGGGGAGCGTAATTGCCGACCTTCTCAGAGTGCACCATAATTGGCCTCACTGTGGTGGAAGGGAACGCGGAGCCGTGGAGCGCGGCCGTCTCGCGCTGCCGAGCCGCGTCCGAGCCGCCGTCGCCAAGGGAGCCGTAGTCGAGGAGGTGCTACTCAGCAAGGACACATTAAGCAGAACGTCCGCCTCGTTCTTCTTAACGCTGAGCAGGGCAGGTAAATCACGGGCTGACTCCCCACTGACCCCCCCCCCCCCCCCCCCCCCCCCCCCCCTCTTGTTACTGTGCCATTAAGGGGGACGATCGCTATGACAACTACTGCACGCGTGTCTCATGTCCAGCATTACAAATCAACTTCCTTTGCTTCAGAAAGGAGTTCAGGCTTGAGTTTGTATCAAGGTGTATGTTGCTGTTATTTCGCGCTGTGTTTCTGTCCTTAGCTAGTGTAGCCTACTGACAAATGGGCTCATTCATTGCCTTACACAGAGCGCGGGGGAGAAGTCTCACAGCTGCAATGAGCATCGATGGGCATTTCATCCTTAAGGATACATTGTTTCAAGTTGTATACCGTGTAGTTATTTTTCCTGCTACCCTGACAAAGTTCACCGGAGCCCGTCAGGAGCGGCTTTAGCGACCGAGGGCTTGAAACTAAAGGGGAAAAAAACCTCCTGTTCACTACCATCAAGCAGCCCCTCATCACTCTCCCCCACACTGAATCTCCTTCTAATTGCCCTAGGCTCATTCTTCACCCCCCCCCCCCCTCGTGAAATCCTCTTTGCCAGCATCGGGAACGGTTTGCACCTCTCCAAACAAGCGTGCTCTGTGGGGAGCACAGACGCGCGAGTTTGCGCACGTGACCGTACGCGGTTGTTGGAAATTGAAAGTAGAGGCAGAGACGCTCCCGTACCAGGTGAACGGCGAAGGGGGACCGCAGCTTTCGTTTCGGCGAGGCCCGTCGCCGACAGCGCAAACCACGGGAAAAAATGTCACGGAAGGACTCGCTTTATAAACACCTTTTCTTCACTCTCCCCATCTAGCCTAGATTCAATGCATGCATCTATCACTTCTCAAGGCCGAGCTATTGAGACGCTGCTCTGTGGGGACTCTTGTATAACAGTGCACTGAAAACAATTCAACTGTGATATAACCTCATCTTACTTCCAGTCCCTCATCGAGATAAACACAGAAAATAAGCCATGGCTTAATATTGTAAACCAGTTCACATCCCCCGATTGTCTACAGAACGAAGCGGACGTTGCCAGCGCTCGTCCGTATAGCCGGCGAGTGAAAGTAATGATTGCATCCCCGTTTTTTCGCCTCGCTCAACACCTGCGTAAAGATTTTATCGACACGTTCTGGCATTTGATACTCTGGTGCCTTGCACCTCTAAGTATGCTTTGGTTACTGGTATTTTATTAGATGTATA